>JAQJVL010000381.1:185000-576880 GCA_035578905.1 Stictocephala bisonia | reverse complement strand
TGTCTTGCTAATTTCCTCTTTTTTATATATATATATATATATATATATATATATATATATTTATATATATATACAAAGCATACAACCAAGAAGAAATATAGATATTGCAAACATGCAAAATGAAATAAAAATTCCTATTTAATAACTTGCAAGTCATATGCAAATAACGTTTTGCCATTTAAATAATTTAAGCAAACAAAAAACTTGATAAAATGGAAAATTTAGTGAAAACCAAACCAACTTAAAAATATAGAATAAGGAATTAGGATACTGTATATCTTTGTACAGACTAATCTTTAACTTTTTTTGTAATTAAGATAGTAGACCTCTAAATATACAATTTTCGTAGATAATTCAGATAACTAACTCGTAATTTATTCAATCTAACTCTTTATATACAATTAATTGTACAATGACACAAACTAATTCCCTGTACAAATCACACAATGCAGATAACATACCTATTTTTATAAATATATATATATATATATACATATTTAGAAACATAGTTTAAGATAAAAATTTTTAAAATCAGGTACTTTAATTTTCATGTGTGTAGACATATAATTGAAAATTAAATTTATAAAAATTAGGTTTAACCTACCTCTTCATATGCAAATATAGGGTAGACAGTATTTGTAATAAGCGTATTACCTACCTCTTTTTTATAAACATACAGACATATAATTACAAAAGAACTAGGGGACACCACTGCACCTATTTATGTGGAAGGAGTAACAAGTAATGTATCTTTAATAGTTTGCATGTATATACTGTCAATTCAGTTGGTACTGGGTCAAATATCGAGTCAAACCAAATTTACTAAGATGGGTCTGACCGTTATCCCGAACAACATTGTACACATGGAATCATGTTACCTGATACAATTATGATTATATGTATAGTATAACTATCAGCAGCATTGTCTGAGATAAGATTTAGTTTAGCCTACTATTTAAATAATGTCGTTAATATCTTTTACAGAAACATGCAAACAAGGAAATTGATTGTAAAGGATGTCCCTTAGACCCAAACGGAGAGTCTGTTCATGATATTACAAAGGTCAGAGGTTGTGGTTATGAGAAGGGTTCTGTATCTAAGTTTATTGAAAGTGTGATATCTTGTGACATTTGTGGGGAAAAATTCAAAGGCAATACAATGGTTACTCTACACAAATTTCGAAAACGTCTAATCTATGTCAAATTTGTTGTCACACAAATCACTAGAACGGTATAGATTGGGAAGGGTGTGAGAATTTAAGAAGAACAGTTCACAGTTCTCTTAATGAATGAGTGATATGAAATGAGTGCCATGCCACTGCTTTGTTGAGGCATACATGCCGCGGCTGTTTCGTTTCCTCACTTGTCGCCATCATCAACTGACGTTCCAGCTGAGTCAGAGGTTATAAAAATTGGACTTTACAGGATTATGTGTAGTAAATTCAGTAGACAAGCCGTTTTTAGTTTATTTCAGGGCATTTATATCTTTTCCACTAGCTCATTCTTATATAAGCGGATAAATGAAATCGTTCACCATATACATGCAATTGGTACCATTATCAGCCTCACAAAAATGAGAGCTCATGATATGTGTGTAGCCCACATCTTGATTTGCTTTCTACCACACTAGTGTGCGTAATGCACTAAGATTAAGACAATAGAAATTTTTTATGTTATTATCTACAATGTTAAGTGGAGTTATATATGACAACGTTGAGTTTGTTCTGCGTCATCCACTTTTAATTGGAACTGGATATCAGTAGTGACTTCAAGGAAATGAAAAAATCTCTTACATATCTGTACTTGTTGAGACGTAACAATGTCAAAACAGCTACATACAGAAGGCATCTGCCTTACATCTCAACCAAGCTTTCACAAGGGAGCATAGCATAGCACAAACATAATTGATGTGCCTAAGCTTCTAGTTGGGGTATAGGCTTTTATGGAAGAACTAGTTGTTACACTGAAAAAACTTCACACGATAAAATTTATCACCATACTTCAGCGAACTGAGTTGATATGTAGTTATCTTCATTTTCTTAAAGTCTCTACTGGTATCCATTTCCAATTAGAACTAGATTACAGAGAACAAACTCAACTTCTTTAACTTACTCCACCCATGGGCGGAGTTAGACCTTGTATGTTGGGGGGGGGGGGGGGCACAAGTAACAAGTTTACCATGCATTAAATTTCCTGTATCCTACTTTTTCCAGGGGGTCTGGGGGACATTTTTAAAAATTGCAGCTTAAAAACATGACATTTTTTGAATGAAAAATACTTAAACTCAGAACATGAAATTGATGTTTATTTTTATCAAACATAAACATAATATTGGTTGTATAGCAATATAAACCAGGTATATACATATTTACTTTCTACAATAGAACAGTCTCATATTGTCAAGCAATGTAACCCTTATATTAACACATTAGTATTACAATATTAGCACTCCTTTATTGATAATTAAATAAGAGGCAATTTTCTATTACCTTTTTTTGCATATTTATCCGTTAGTTTATCCAAGTTGAGGCTTTTTACTAAATTAGATTCTGAATAAATGACAGCCAAATTGGAGAAACGTTCTTGGCCCATGGATGACCTAAGCCACTGATTAATTCTTCTCATTGTCGAGAACGATCGTTCACAAGTAGCACTATTAGATGGAAGGGTAAGACAAATCTTAAAAAGCAGTTTGAAATTGGGATAAATCATCTTGAATTAAAACCAGTTCTTTTAATATTTTAACCAACTCTTTATGCGGTATTTCTTTCGGGTTGATACCATCTAACTCGAGAACGCACCGTAGGATGCTCATTTCTGATATGAGCATAGTTTGGTTCAATCTGGGCACTGGATATTTCTGTATAAATGAGTCAGTATTCTCTACATTGAGGCAAAGGAACTCTTTGCCTACTTCCATTGCTTCACCGGCAAACCTTCTTTTGAGTTCACTGATCAAAATATCAAGTATTGGGTAATAAAGGTCACAACTATACTGTACCTTGCTGTTCACTTCACTGTTATCACTCAAACTCTCTCTATCGACTCCTCTTGACTGTCCAACAGTATACATGACAAAATATTCATTAAGAGTTTTTGAAATAACTCGTCGACGTTTGGGCGCAATATGTGAACTTGAAGTCGAATGACTTTCTTTTTCCAAGTAACTAGATGTTGTGGTAGTCTCATTGGATTGTGTTGTGATGCAAATATTTTCAGGGAATAAATGTAGTTCGTGAATCCTTGAAAACTCCATTACTTCATTCCACTTTTTCTCCCAGGCGTTTTCACTTCTTTTTGATTTGAGCTTCATAATAATTGCTCCTGCTGTTTTCGCACATCTTGCTATGCAAGAGTCCTCCTTCTGAAGCCCTTTGCTGAGGATATTTATAACAGTTAAACACTCCAATAAAAATATCAAACATACTACAAAGTCCATGGATGTAATTGAAGCCAGTAATCCTTTGGCCTGAGGAGACTTCGAATTCCTTAGATCATTAGCAATCTTTTTGAGGGCGGCACGAATTGCATCAAAATTTCTGTTAACAGATTGGACAGCAGTAGCCTTACACGACCACCTAGCGTCACTTAATTTGTGTATCTCATGTGGGCCTGGAACTTTGATCTGTAGCTCCTCTTGCAGTATTTTGTATTCTGCATGCATATCAGGGTTAGAAAAAACTAATATAGTGACTGCATCACATTAAAGAAGAAACAACTGTAGTTAATGCTTTCAAAAGAGTTTACAAGAACCAAATTAACCTTATGTGCTAAACAGTGCACATACATGGCGAGAGAATGGGTATCCCTGATGATTTTCTGAAGTCCTTTCTTTACTCCAGACATTACACTCGCGCCATCATGTGATTGACCTATTAAAGTAGCAGTTATACCTACTTCCTTAAGGTAGTTCAAAATAATGTTTGCTAAGGACTCAGCACTACGATCTAGAGAAACATCCTTCATTGTTAGCAATCTTTCTTTAATTTCTGATTCAAACAAATATCTTATACAAATACACAATTGTTGAACTCTGTGTGACTTTGCTTCATCGACCATTAAGGCATAAAATCCAGATTCGTTTATTTAATTCACTATTGTACTTAAAACCTCTTCAGTAACAATTTCGAAAATTTCGTTTTGAAAGTCATGACTTGATAAATTGAAATATCGTTCATATTTTCCTTTGAATTTAGCATCATATTTTGAGTATAATTCACATAGCTCTAAATAATTTCCCTTGTTTCCTGACGTTCTTTTTCATCGTGTCCACGAAAAGGCATTCCTTGTTTGGCCAAAAATAACAAAAGGTCCAAAATTTGCTTAAAATATTCACGATTTTCAGAAAGAAAGAAGAAAGACATTTTTTTATTTCCCAAATATATACATATACATACATTTACTACAATATTTCGTTGGTAAAGTGAGAAATATTCAATTCCTACAAGGCTTTGCCTGTTTGGAGGCTTTTTTATAGTTCGACAATTGAAATATTTTTCAAACGGCATCTACAAGTACAATATAATATAATATAACTATTCTTATATTTATTGAGTATAATCAATATACATATATATACACATACATACATCAGTATTGAATATTAATCTTCCAAACTACTAAATTATAATACATTGTACATTACAATAACATTTCAAAAAACAAAATAACACTTTTTTCAGAGCATTTATCATACAAAATAAAACAAATGAGATATTGAGTAACAAGGCAAAACTGAATACAATTAAATACATATATAAAACAAAAATTCTTCAATATTCTGAATGGTGAATAGCCATAGCTTTAATTCTTTTCGAAAAACATGTAGAGGCCTATGTTAATTATATCTTTTATGTTGTTTGGCAATTTATTAAATAATGTAGGTGCTAAGAAATTAAATGATTTTGTAAAATATGAATTGGTTGGCTTCGGTACAGACACATTTCTATTACTACGCAGCTTGGTTGTATACTCATTATTTTCCCTACAATTTCTACTTCTTAAGAAAAACATTTTTAGCACCTTATATACATAAATATATCGTACTGGAAGAATTTTCAAGGAACAAAAAATTGGAAACGAATGTTCGAAGCGATTACTTTTTTTATTATTCTCATAAAATGTTTCTGAACTGTGATTATAGGTTTTAGGTTAGAGAAATATGTCCCTCCCCAACATACAACCCCGTATTCTAACCTGCTATGAGCTAATGAAATATACAATGATCTCAATAAAGTGTCACTACACATACTTCGAATGTAATAAAAGAGTCTGATTGTATTATTTATTTTATTTTTGATATTTGTTATGTGATCTTTCCAATTTATCTTTTCATCTAATATAATTCCTAAATATTTCACATTAGGTACATTCTTTAATTCACAGCAATCATCATTACATTCTCCACCATTAATTATACAATTGATGCATTTTAAGACAATTTTATTTTCCTGCTTATAAGCCTTTTTAAGAGAAAAATTGATAAATTTTGTCTTTTCAGGGCTTAAGGCCATATCGTTTTTACAAAACCACCATTGAATTGAAAGTAAATCCTGGTTCATCTTAGTAGCAATTAAGTTCCAAGAATCTTTAGAATAGGACAACGCGGTATCATCGGCGAAAGAAGTTATACTAGCATTTAACGTAGCATTGCACAAATCATTAATATATATTAAAAATAAAGTAGCCCCTAAAACCGACCCCTGAGGCACACCATGTTTAATTTCCCCCATTCCACTTACTACTCCATTGACTTTAACACATTGCATCCTCCTCTCTAAATAACTTTTAAACCAATTGTGTACTATGCCCCTAACCCCACAATTATATAATTTTTCTAGCAAAATACTATGGTTCACTGTGTCGAAAGCCTTTGTTATATCTAGAAATAGTCCACTAACCTTTTATCCGTCATTTACACCTTTTGATAATCTATCCATAAATTCTACTAGTGCTGCTTCCGTATTAATACCCCCTCTAAATCCAAATTGATTCGGACTGAGTATGTTATTCTTTTCCAGAAAGTCAACTAATTTCTGTTTCATAATCCTTTCAATAATCTTTGCAAAGGAAGATAGTAGAGATATTGGCCTGTAATTATTACAAGCCTCCCTTATACCTTTCTTAAAAATTGGAATTACCATAGCGTTCTTCAGCCTTTCAGGAAAAACACCTGTCTCAAAACTTAGATTAACTATATACAAAATTACAGAGCTAATTTCCTTAAAATGTTTTTTGATTACAGTCGAGTTTACTCCATCAAAACCCGGTGAGATTCCATTTTTCAAAAGGTTTACTGCTTTTTCTATATTATTTTCTAATACTGGAGCTAGAAACATCGATTTTGATAATGGTTGGTTTGGAAAATCATCTTTGCAATCTAGCAAATCAAGATTTTTTGGTTTTCGACTGCTGTTTATTATTTTTTCAGTAACGTTCAAGAAATATGTATTAAATGCATTAGCAACTGCAAGAGGTTCAGATATGATCTTATTATCCTCCTCTAAATCAATTGAACAATTTACTTTTTCTTTGTTGACCACTTATCTCTTTTAAAACCTTCCAAGTTTCTTTAGAATTGACCTTATATTTTTCAAATAAATTAGCGTAATAACTATTTTTGAGGTTTCTTATATCTATCTTCAACTTCTTATATCTATCTAATATCATCATATTAGATGATGATATTTCCGAAGCAATTATATCCTTTGGCTTTCGATAGTTATGCCACTTCGCCATGGAAAACAAGTGACTTTCACTGGACGCATGCTTTTCAAATTTTTCCCCTATCTTCTTCCAGTTACTTATGCCTTTTTCAGTTACAGATACTTCTTTATTGTTAGAAGAATATATCCTGCAAGCGTAACAGAATACAGCATCTTTCTTTATACTGTATTCTAGCCATTCAAATTTCTTAAAATAAAATGGTGTAAATGCTCGTTTTGAATTTTTAATGTCTGAAAGTGGATATGTAGTCAAAATTGCGCGCGATGGACCCGTCTCTATATTACCAAGGTCCAATTTTTTTGAGTAGGCTCCTTCATCATAAGAAGAAGTAACTGAATCAGTTTGTTTACTTACGTCATGACAAGACTTTGAACAGCCTAGGGAAGCTTTTATTAAACACTCAGATTCCGCTTCTTCATCGGTCTTAGACACGGTCACTGGTTCTTTTATTTAAAAAAAAAGTTCTAATGTCTGTTGTTTTTTTACTCATTTTGTTTAAACTGTAGATTCCATAGATAAACAAAACAGAAAAATGATAATACTGTAATTAATTAATATAGAAACACCACTCATCTCATCTTAAATAACACAAACAAAAACACTTATTTTAATATATGAAGCACGAAAGCGGGAACAGAGCATGAACACTAGCTGACAACTGCTGACTGACTGACTGGGCTGGGCAGACCGCCGGCTGCACTAAACACGACTCGATTCAGTCAGCCGCGCCAATTTGTAGATGGTAGGTAGTCGAAGTCAACCCGTAATTGTATTGTATAAGTGGGATGCTAATACTCGCACTGATCTTCATTTTGGATTAATGGCATTCTAATTTATTATTATTAGTATATATATAGTCAACATGCATTTAAGTACATCGTTCATTTAGTAACTTTTATATAAAATTATATTCCTTATAAATAAAAATAAAAATTCACACGAAGGTTGGGGGGGCATTGCCCCCCATGCCCCCTATAACTCCGCCCATGACTCCACCTCTAAAATCTTTGGACTAACAACAACTCCGCCTTGATTTAAACACAGGCGATCCTGTGATCGAAAGCGTCTTGCACTCCTTTGCGCAACTGACAAGAGACAGACATCTCGAAGTGCAAAGGAAGTAACGATTCATCTGAACCTTTCTACTCTTAACATGAGGAGGTACAGCCGTGCACTATCCATATGATTTATACAAGTAGTGAAAGGGTGATTTAATCATAAAGATCTGGTTAAACGACTCTTTAATCCGAGCCACTGACGTGTAGTTGGGAACACAGCGCAACTACTAGTATATTCGCTACCTGGGCGCGCCAAGTCATTGGTCAGATGAGCATTTACATACAAGTAAGGGGATTGTGAAAAAGCTAGTCGGGAACACCGCACAACTAGTTGTTCCGCAGTAGCCTGTACCCCAACCAGAAGCTAAGGCTATGCCTGTGCTATGCAAATTTCTCCATTGCAAAAGCTTGGTTGAGATGTGAGGCACACACCTCCTGTATGTAGCTGTTTCGATGTTGTTATGTCTCATCAGTTACAGATAGGTAAGAGTTTAAAACTTACCACTGTACTACTGAAAACTGAGTTTATATCATGTTGTTATCTTTATTTTCTAGAGGTCATTACTGGTATTGAGTTTTAATTAGAAGTGAATGAACATTCTCCACTACTAGGATCTTCTAGGACTTAACAACGTTATTAAGTTCTTTAAACTTTAACTCACCAACATTATTAAATTCTTGTAAGAACTCCATTTATAAAAGGAAATGAATTTATCATCAACACTTAACTTCCACTATAAACACTCACAATGCATGAACGATAGTGACTCATGCGATTGGCATAGTCAGAAACTGACCATCATGTGACTGATTAACATTCTCATAGCAAACATTTATAACATCAGAGTTTGAATTACGAAAATGCCAAGTCATGAGTTAAATCTTTTTTCTAGTTGAAACAACAATGAAGCTCACTTCCACCAATACATGTATAGTGGTACTAAATAATTCAAAACCTATAACCTCATCGATTCGGGTTATATATATTACACTTTCGTCAGTCCATTTAGCCTCAGAATTTTGTGGCCTGTTGGTTTTGGAACAACTTGTATTAAAAGAATATTTAGATTTTAAATATTAATTAGTGCTCCTAAATATTAAAAATACATAAATTTTCCTAATATCAATAGCAGTAATTGTTAATAAAATCTTTAGAACATCTTACGTGATACAACCATGTAAAGTGATGTACAAAAAAGTACAGCTGTCAACTAGTATTTTTAGGATAGATCTGATGCATAATTGTGTGAATTATTGAGGCTGTTGTGGTATTTAGATCCACAGAGATAAACATCTTTCAAACCACCAGTCCAAGGGAGTTCAACTTAAAGTCCCTTGCAATGACTGTGGAGAAATTTTCTTCAACTCTTCTGCTCTTGATTACCATTCCAAGTCCACTCATCAAAGGTGAGACAACTTCTCTAAAATCAATAAATTGCATGAAATGAATAAGCGTTTTTGTTCAACATTTAATATTCAGTCATAGTGGCATACATGCATGTTAAGGCCTAAATAATATTAGATTAGAAGTGGTGTTGATTTGATAATTTGCTTGTAATAAATATTTTAATATCTCACATATCAAATGATTGGACCTCTAAAAACACTTTTTCAAAACAAATGGCAGTTTATTTTGTAGCAATGATTTTCTTACACTTGTATCGCCTAAGGGAAAAACATGTCATAAACTATTCTTGAGAATAGTTTATGACGCCCGTCCTTGTTCACTTGCCTTCTGATAGCATACTCTGCAATTCTTTCTTGTGCGTCTTTTAATTTTTCTTTCTCCAACGAACGTTGAAGTTTCACTTAGATAGTGATGACCAGTTACTCTGACTGGTTCGACGACTTCATCGTGAAGGCCTAGAAGAGAATACACTAGCTTTTCCCGGATCGAATAAATGTTTTTTCGTGCACGTTGGGCATTGGCCCCAACAGCTTCTTTGTAGGCTAGCCATGCATTTACCACCGCGGTACCTAAGATAAGTTCCTCTCCAACCTTGTGGTACCATCTTACTGATTTCCTGACTGGTGTACTGTATGATGACATCTGATTTGAGAGATGGATTCCCATTTTAGCCTTATTATATTCTTGTACAACTAAAGGTTTGAGAATAGGTTTTCCTTGCCTGGTTTTCTTCCCAGTATCAAGGAATCAGCCAGGTGTTTTGTGGACATCATCTAAACTTCTCTTTTGTCTTACCAGCGAGTATAAACTGATCTGTTCGGATATTCCAGGCTGACCATTTCTCCTAACTCTAGTTTTTGATTAGGAGGTATGGTTTTTTTTGTGGGAACCATGCCCGGTTACTTACCACAGTGCCAACAAGGTGTGTGCTTCTTGCCAAAAGCATGTTGGCCAAATCCACTGAGGTATAAAAGTTGTCAATGAACAGTACACAACCTTTATCCAGATAATCGCTAATCAAATCCATAACGACTGATGCAGCCAGCGTCGATCCGTCATCTGTACCGGTACCTTTACCCATGTATACTTTCATTTTCAAAGTGTATCCGGTCGTGTCACAAATCTTAAAGACTTTGATGTCGTATTTGTGGGTTTTTTAGGCAAGTACTGCCTAAATAAGAGACGGCCTCTAAAAGGTATCATAGTCTCATCGACTACCAGATCCTTACCGGGAGACTTTTTCTCTTTGAACTTTTGATTCAAATGTGAAACAAGTGGGGAAATTTTCGCCAATCGGCCATCTTGTGCCATGGTTTCATTTTTATTAAAATGCCAGAATCTTAATAGCAACTGGAATCTATTCCTTCCCATAACACGGGGTGCAACCAGGTTTCTGTAAAGTGAATTTCGTGACCAGTAGCTACTCATTTTAGGCATTGGGACTAAGCCCATGTACAATAACAGTCCCAAAAACTTTTTAATTTCTTCTGGATTTGTTGGATGCCATTTACGTAACCCACTGCTACGATTCATCCTAATTTTTGCAATTACTTGTGCAGCATTGCGGTTAGTTTCATTCACCATAATCATGATTATGTGATCATCTAGGTATGAAGAGAAAAATCAATTGGCTGTGCTGTTCTAGGCAAATCAAAATGAAACTCTGACCTGCCCTAACAAACAAAATTCTTTTGTTTCCCCTCACATAATTGCCATTTTTCTTTTTCTTCCCGTTTCATTCTTTCTTTCCCTGCTTTATTAAGTTTTGTATATTTCTCACTCAAACTAGCATAAGGACTCACCTCATCAATCCCATCAGCATTAATCAAAAGACCGTCAAGTTCCTCGCTATCTACATGCTCAGTACTAACACTTCCATTTCTATTTTCTTCATTCACACTAATATTTACAATTTCTTCATTCATGCTAGTGTTTACAATTTCTTCATTCACACTATTATTTACAGTTTCCACACCCTCCATTTCATTCTAAAACGCACCTTCATTTGTCTCTTCACTATCAATAAATTCTTCATCACTCGTAACTCACTCACTCCTATATTCGTTGTCAGTCACCACGAAGTCCGGATTGTCGTCTTTATCATCCGCGTCACTACCGATGTTACTACCCCATTCATCATCACTCATAGGCTGATCAGGTTCACTTGACATGGGGATATTAAAAAGTCTCTCTATATCTTTATCGTTAAGTTTATCGCTCATTGTAATAGCTCATTAACAAAATATATATAACTGAATTATTCACATCAGAAATAAAGCTTCACATTCATATGCAACCAAACGTATCACATAGCCTACAGAACAGCACTACTGAGATGGGTGTAGGCGGGAACCACTTCGGAGGGAAAAAAAGGCGGGAATCACTTCGTGCTCAACCAAAACTGACAGCCAGAGTTTCAGCAGCAGTGCTACCAATCAGGAATAGTAACATTCCCCATTTACTCAATAACATCCCTGTCGGTCCGATCGGGTCAGCAACATTATTTTTCAACCTCACAACGTTGGAAAAAATTACTGCCAACCCGATTGGTCCACTATTACCCTCTCTTCCCCCAAAGAAGTATTTGCATGGAATCGTCTTTACTACAGCTTACTATCACGCAAAAACAGTATTATACATAAAGAATGCAACAAAAAATTTGACACTGCAGGATATACCACAAAGCTTATGTGGTGGCAGTTAACGTGTTAAAGGAAAAAATAGAATTATTTTGATAACTCAAAAAAAAAAACCAAACAAAACTTGTTACCGAACCCTTAAAAAATGGGTAAAAAAGGTTTGGCACGTTGGGTACTTCACTGGAAAAATGCCTGGCACTTTTGGGTAGAACACCTTAAAAAATAAAGTTGGATATAGGTCCCAAAAGAAACTCTTAAAAGTTAACTGTAAAATTTAATGTATGTACTATGCGAAGAAATTGATATTCTGGCAGCTGCAGTGGGGTTACTGATATTTCAAGCTCACAGAATGGTACAGTGACTAGAGCTGCTTCCAGTTCACTTAATGTATTATTTGAATATACTTGACAAAGGTATCTTTCGAACCTATCACATCTATATTTACAGTTAATTTAAGGAGTTTTAAATTGTCTAGGTAATATATGATAGTCTGTATTTTTTATTCTAATAAATGTTACTAGAATTTAAATTTCTGCTTTCAGAGTTATCTCACTGTTCAAACCTGTCCAGACTCCTCCCCCTAGCAAAAAGATCAAAGTAAATAATGCAGGAGATCCCCAGAGTGTCTACTATTGCCATATTTGTGGGTTTGAGTATATAGTCAAGTTCAATTTACAGGTAATCTTTGATTATAGTATATTAATAGCTCTTCGTTTGAATTTTATCTTTAAACTTATAGAAATTTAGATTTTTACAAATTCAAAATTACTTTATTGAGTCTCAAACTTTATGATCTATATTATTTATCTATATTATTTTGCATCCACAAGTGTTCAAATATTTTTATCAGCTTTTTGGCCACATTTAGACCAGCACTTTTAACACTTTGAAGCCTAAGCCCGAAGATAGATCGGGCGACGCAAACTGGCGTACTCGCCGACGCCCGAGAATAGCTCGGGCGCCCATATTTAATTCATTATATCTTTATTATCGGCATATAATCGGGTTTAGGTCATCTGAATATGTCTTTTAGTTATCTGTTATTATATTTTATCGGTCTATTAATTTTTTTTATCTACATCTGGTCTTGGATAAATAATTATCTTAACAGCTGACGTGAGACTTGGAATGAGCGTGCGCCGAGCGGTATTGTTTATGTCAGCATTGTTTGTGTTGTTATATTTTGCTATTGTATTTATTATCTGTTATTATATTTTATCGGTCTATTAATTTTTTTTATCTACATCTGGTCTTGGATAAATAATTATCGTAACAGCTGACGTGAGACTTGGAATGAGCGCGTGCCGAGCGGTATTGTTTATGTCAGCATTGTTTATGTTGTTATATTTTGCTATTATATTTATTATATGTTATTATATTTAGCTTATATTATTATATTATTTATATTTAGCTTATATTAGCTTATATTATATTTAGCTTATATGTTATTATATTTTATATTATTATATGTTATTATATTTAGCTATTTTTTGTTTTACATATTTTTGTACTTATTTGTAGCTTCTGTAAAAAATAAAAAAATGTACAACACCTAAAGTTTTGCCCATCATTGAAAAGAGAATTTTCTCCCCTTTACAAAGATATATATAATATAACCTTTTTATGAAATTTATAAGGCATTTACAATTTTTTTAATGTGAACATAAAACCCCCAGGATTCCATGCCAAACGGAGTATTAGGGCCCAGGCTTCAGTGTTAAAACATTTTGCAGTTCATAATCTGCAAGAATCCTTTCGGTTACCCAATCCAAAGACAATTCATAATATTAGCTGAATTCTTAAATCTGAAAAGCTACATCATAATAAATAATTTTTTTCATATATATATATATATATATATATATATATATATATATATACAGAGTGTTCTGAAAAAAGGTGCTCATAAGGCAGGGCGTGATTCCTCACATCAAAAGAAGAAAAAAAGTTCTAATTAACATAGATCCGAAAATGTTTCGTTAGAGAGTTACGGCTAGCGAAAGATTTCACCTGAATTTCAGTTCCCCTGCTGAAACGAAGCCCTACGGGTATTTGTTGGCTGTTAATTAAGATGTACAATTTAGCGTTCTTTATGTAAAATGAACTGAAAAATTGAATAAAACCGTTTCCAGACCTGTAGCTACAGTAGTTTTTAAGATATGTGACGAAATACGCGAAACTTGGTCCCGAAAAACAAGTTCCTTTTAGGTTTGAAGCAGATTTACTATGTTAAATGTACAATAAACCCAAATTTTTTTTACAGATCTTTTAGAAAATTTAATTTCGAAGAGAAAGATGTAAAATAAGTCTATAATAGACAAACGCAACCTTTAAAAAATAATCCTTAATTAGCCTACATACAAAACGCATGAAAAATAGACAAAATCTGTTAAGCTCTCTACAAATGTAATATTGAAATTAAAACAGCTGTTGTAATAAAACAAATTAATGAGTTACTAATATTTTTTATCAAGTAAACATTTTTAACAATCATAAATTATCATACATAAAAAAGTTATCTGAATTATCATTCAACAAAAAAGTTACACTTGTCCTAAAAAACTAACCACGTCACAGTAGATTTTCAAAATGTTTCCCCTCATTCAAAATACAAGCATCCAGCCGTCTTCTCATAGACTGCCAAACTCTTTCGAAGATCCCAGGTGTCTCACGTATCCTTTGAATCCCATTAATAATCCTTGTGCGCAACTCTTCTATGGTATCCACAGGCGAGTCGTAGACAAGCGACTTTAAATGTCCCCATAAGAAAAAGTCAAGAGGATTGAGGTCAGGTGACCTTGCAGGCCATGCTACTGGGGCTCCTCGACCAATCCATCTGTTTGGATATGCTTCATTTAAAAATTCTCTTACTTGTAATGTGTAATGAGCTGGAGCTCCATCCTGCATGAACCACATTTTGTTGCGTGGGTATAGTGGCACATCTTCGAGTAACTCATTCAGATCAGTCGTCAAGAAATGTAAATAATTTTCACCATTGAGCCTATCAGGTAAAAAACGAATAAAAATGTTACCGCCCAGAATAGCAGCCCATACGTTTATAGAAAACTGATATTGGTGACGGTTCTCTGAAATAGCATGTGGATTTTCAATTGCCCAAATGTGAGTATTGTGGGTGTTAAGAATAGCCATTCTTGAAAATTTTGCTTCATCAGTAAAGATAATGTTATTTAAAAAATGTGGATTTCTGCACCTTTGGATAAGCCATTGGCATAGCTGAACACGAGGAAAGTAATCTCGAGGCAAAAGAGCCTGGACCCTTTGATAGTGATAAGAATGCAACTGCTGCTCATGTAAAATCTTCCAGACAATTGAATTACTAACACCGAAATCCAAGGCTAGTTCTCTAGTACTTCTTCCAGGATGATTCTCTATTTCGTCCAACACGCCCTCCTCCAATTCAGCTGTACACATTGTACGTGGCCGTCCTGATCTACCAACTTTTCCAGGTTTAAAGGTTCCCGTCTCGCTTAGTCTTCTATGAATGGAAGAAAACATTTTATGAGTCGGTAACTGTCTACGAGGAAAGTGTTCCTGATAGAGTCGTCTAGCCTCACGACTGTTGCAATGTGCAAGACCGTACATTAAATGCATGTCTGCCATTTCACCATTAGTGTACATAATATTCATATTACCTGCCATGATGAATAAGATATTATTAGCTATCAAAAATTAACTGCAACGGCACTCGCACTAACTTGTATCAAAGTACAGATCAACACACGCACATAATGAGCAATGGAAAAATAGCTGCTTGTCATGTTTATTTAAATTATTATAAACAATGTTACATTGTTTAAACATATGTTTTAAATAGAAATTATTTTGTTCCTTAAATCATATGTTTTAATACAACAGCTGTTTTAATTTCAATATTACATTTGTAGAGAGCTTAACAGATTTTGTCTATTTTTCATGCGTTTTGTATGTAGGCTAATTAAGGATTATTTTTAAAGGTTGCGTTTGTCTATTATAGACTTATTTTACATCTTTCTCTTCGAAATTAAATTTTCTAAAAGTTCTGTAAAAAAAATTTGGGTTTATTGTACATTTAACATAGTAAATCTGCTTCAAACCTAAAAGGAACTTGTTTTTCGGGACCAAGTTTCGCGTATTTCGTCACATATCTTAAAAACTACTGTAGCTACAGGTCTGGAAACGGTTTTATTCAATTTTTCAGTTCATTTTACATAAAGAACGCTAAATTGTACATCTTAATTAACAGCCAACAAATACCCGTAGGGCTTCGTTTCAGCAGGGGAACTGAAATTCAGGCGAAATCTTTCGCTAGCCGTAACTCTCTAACGAAACATTTTCGGACCTATGTTAATTAGAACTTTTTTTCTTCTTTTGATGTGAGGAATCACGCCCTGCCTTATGGGCACCTTTTTTCAGAACACCCTGTATATACTGTATATATGTATATATATATATATATATATATATATATATATATATATATATAATGTTTTAAACTCTTGATTCTCTGAAAAAAGAGAAAAGTCTTCTATCATAAAGTAACTCAACCTCTAAACTTTTAAGTCTACTATATTTTTCCAGTGCCAGAGTTTTGCTGGCACTGATCAGTTTTGTACAGAAATATTTACTCAATAATACATAGTATATTAATTTTATTGTGTAAAACATGTTGAATAGTTTAAAAATAAAATTAAATGACTGCTCGTATTTCACATCAGGGTGTGGGTTGGCCATTGTTTGGTTAAGTATTTATATAATATTTGTTTATTTTTAATTATTGATTATTTATAGTGCATATTAAGTGATGTGTGGAGTCAGCACCAGTGATAAGGAATTGAGCAGAGCTCAAATTCAAATTCATTTATTTGCCAGGAAACAAAGCATTTATACAAAGTACAAAGTCTGCATTAGCATCGTCAAATTTAAAACTAAACTATTTTAGTACTTAAAAGCTATGGACAAGAAAATCACAAAATGTATGATGACTAAATAAAAACATATAAAAATAAATCTAAAGAAGGAAACATTACACATAAAGCAAAGAGTAAGTCACATAAGGTGGTTTATCACTTAGGCTACCATATACTACAAGATCAAAATGTACAAGATAGGCCTAACACATACTAAGTTAATTTAAGAATACATAAAAATAAATATTTACACAACAAGTAAATAAGTGTATATGTAAAAACACAAGTTAAATTATGATATATATGTACAAGATATAACACATAAAAAACCTAGTTATTTATATAGCCTAAACTTAAATAACATTCTATAACATATTACTTTACAAGATACAACAAAATATATAGGCCCTACATATTAATTAGATAATAACTAGCTTGCAAATTTATGTTCATAATGCTCTTCAAGGCTATAAAAACAATTTTTTATCAAAATGTGTTTTATCTTGGTTTTAAATTTATTAGGATTTAGGTCTGCAATAGATTTGGGTAGTTTATTAAATAAATTTATAGAAGTGCAATGAAAGCTTTTTGTAGTTTTATATTAATTATAATGAGACTTTCTTATTAGCTCACAATGTCTTGTGCCATAATTATGAATATCAGAGTTTAGCTGAATTGTATTAATATTATCTTTAACATAAAGTAAACACTGACAAATTTAAATACAGGGAAGGGACATTATATTATATTAAATAAAAATTGTTTACAATGACTTCTGGAATTTACTTTAAAAAGTGCTCTCACTGCTTGTTTATGTGCTGAAAATAAACTACTAGAAGAAATGTTGTTTGCCCATATTAAAGTTCCATAATTAAGATGTGAGTGAATATATCCATAATAGACTTGCAACAAGACCTCTTTGGAAACTATGCTGTTCAATTTTCTTAATAAAAATACACCCCTGTTTAATTTAAGTCAAATGGTTTTAATGTGTGACTTCCAGCCAAGATCACCCTGAATTGTTATTCTCAGAGATTTTACTGGCTTGGATATATTAACTAACTTATGGTCATAAGAAACTACCAGTTCTTGAGTCTTATTTAGATTTAAGGAAAGAGAATTAGCATTACACCAATCTGTAAGTACATCAGATGGGATACAAGATATGAAATTAGGGTCATTTGACACATAGCTAACACATAAATCATCAGCGTACAGGTAACAGCTTAAAGAGTCAGAGTTAAAAATATTTTGCAAATCATTAACATAAATTAGAAAAAGAAGGGGGCCTAATATTGAGCCTTGAGAACACCATGTGGGACAGTATTAAGCTTAGAAAATGAGTTATGTACATAAACTGACTGCGACCTATCCTTCAAATATGATTTTACAAGTTTTATCGCTTTACTATCAAATCCTAGTACTTTGAGTTTTACAATAAGCCTGTTATGGCAGACAGTGTCGAAAGCCTTAGAAAAGTCATAAAAATTGGCACCAACATTACACTTATTTTCTTTACCGTCGAGACAATTTTGAATGAATTTTAGCACTGCGTCACATGTAGAGCGACCTTTTCTAAATCCAAATTGATTACCAAATAGTAAGTTATTTATTTCTAAAAATTTTATAATTTGCATATTAATGACCTTTTCAAAAACCTTTGACAAAACAGGAACTAGAGAGATTGGCCTATAGTTGTTGGGGGCTTTTTATGTACAGGTACCACTTTAGACATTTTTAATTTATCAGGGAAAACCCCTTCATCAAAACATTCATTAAGGATATGACAAAAAACTTCAGAAATGTATATACTACTACGCTTGACAATATAGGAGCTCAAATTAAACATATCAAAACATGAACTATTACTCAGAGATTAAATTGCACTATGTACATCTTGAACAGAGACATAAGTAAAAGAAAAAGTGGGGGCACATTAAGCCAGCTGTAGGCTTTACTAGCATAAAATTTAGCAGTGTTATGGCTCTGAGAAATTGCATTAATTGAGAAATTACACACTGCTTACAAAAAATCATTAAAGATATCACTATTGAGTGAAGTGGGAATTTGATATGAGGCTGAACTGGTAACAGACAAGGCATCTTTTATGATTTTCCAATTTTGTATAGGCCTATTTACTGCTCTGGAAACTACTTTATTACTAAAGGATAACTTGGCTTTCTTTATTTCCTGCCTATATTTATATTTTATTCTATTAAAGTCTCTTTTTATCTTAGGCATGATGAATGACTTGACAGGAAAGAAAGTTTCTCTACTTGGGATTTTAGATTATTCAGTTCTGAAGTAAACCATTTATGAACAGGATTTTTTTTAGTTTGAACATTGTTATGCTTAACATTTTTAAGGGGAAAGCTCAAATTAATTGACCACAAGTACATGACAAAAATTTTTACAAATTAATCATTTGCAGTGTTTAGGCAGTATACAGGTATCCAGTTAGTATTCTTTAACCAATTAATAAAGTCAGTTGAATTGTGAACTTTTAGGGACTTGCTATTCTGTCGTATTTCATTCTGAGAATTGATATTTAGGCCTATATTCACACTTAGGTTGAGAGAAAGATGGTCAGAACATCCTAAGTCAATGACATTTGAATGGGTTCTTGAAGGATGGATGGAGGTAATTACATTATCAATGCAAGTACCTTCTTTTATTATACCAGGCCGAGTTATCACATTACTGAATATAACGTGTAGGTATAACTGTAAATTAGGTTACAAAGGTCTGAGACTACTTCACTTCCAGAGTTAAAATCACCAGAAATAATTATATCAGTGTTCATTGAGAACGCTATGGATAGTAGGCTATTAAGTAGTTCAAAAAAAGTTGACCTATTAGCAATATTTGGCACTCTATAGAAGCATACAATTAAAGAATTTAATTCAACTACATGGCAACATGATACTTCAAAAATTTCCTCTACTGCTAAACTGTTTATAGAGGGTACATTTTTACAACTATATTTGTCTTTGACAAAAATAGCCGACCCACCATGGAGTTTGTTTTCCCTGCAAAATATGAAGCTAATTGAAAACCTTTAAAAAATACTAAGTCATTTTCATGTGATTTCAACCAATGTTCAGAGAAACACAAAACATCAATATTATTTTGAGAAGTTACAATATCAAAAATTTCTCCTTTGTTAAGTAAACCTTGAGTATTTACATAACATAAATCTACATTGTAGCTAGTTTTTTACAAGGGGGAAAATTTAACTCATGATTTGTTGACCAAGGTCTAGGCTTACTCACACTAGCCTTGAACACTAGTACATTTCCCGGCGCCATTATTTCATTAGACACAGTCTGTAACTTAGGCCTAATTTTTATTATACACGAAATTGTTTTAGCAAGAGCCTGTTTACCAAGGAAATTAAAATGCTGACCATGAACAGTGTGAAATTCTCTATTACAAGAATTAGTTTTAATGAAAGACACATTTTTGTACTCACGACAGATGTTTTTAAGATAAACATTGGCATTACAGATTTCTTTATTTACCACTGAAGACTTGATGAGGAATCTTTACATAAATGATGTTTGTGTGTGGTAGCTTCCGAAGTGTAGCAGAAAGAGTACATACTGCATCATTGGCCTCATTCTTGTAGATATCATTTGCTCCACCCACAAGAACACTTGTGTCATCACTGCTGACTTCACCTACTTTCCCAGGCTGCAGACTTTCTACCCCTGGAACAATGATTCTTAAAGATGCACTAGGTTTCACCATAGATTCAACCTCATATCTAGGGCCTAGCAAATCACTAACTATCATAGATAGGCCACGGCCAAAACTGTCCGAAAATATCTTGACTTTGCGTTGAGCCTTGGACTTAGGCTTAGCATTTCTTAGTTTTTGAAGATTTTCACAGTTTTTAGAATAGCTGTTTAGATAACTTTTACCTTCGTTCTCACAAACAGAGCTTAGTACTTCAAACTTATTTTCCAACTGCAGTTCATCAGAAACTTTACAAACAGTAGACTTAGCTTTCCTTGGTCTACAAGGAATACTCTCCCAGCCCCTATGGTTTGATTAGGAGGTTTGAATACCACTAAACTCACGAGATCAACTCACCACGATCGTCACGGATCGGCTTACCGCAAGGATTCAGTTTGTCTTTGATGGTCGTGGTGAGTTGATCTCGTGAGTGTAGTGGTGCGAGGACTCCTTCTCCCCGCCTCAGTGGAATTGGAAGCTGGTTGTATAAGTTGAATATTTTATCTATTTAATAACCTGCTCTATGTTTTGTTGAATTTTGTCAAATTTTTGCATTTATTTCGTCTCATTTAATATTTTGTCTGTTTAATAACCTATTCTTTGTTGCTTTTTTCATATTTTGCATTTATTTTTGTATGTCATTGAGTACTTGGTCTATTTAATGACAGTTTAAATAGACCAAGTACTCAATTTTTTGTCAAAAATCGCTCTGAGTTTTGTTAACTGATTTCATAGTTTGCATTTCTTTTGTATTTCATATTGTGTATTATTTTTGGTATAATTATGTTATGTGTGATAGTTTTTTAAGAACTTTTTACTTTCAGCAGTAATCTTTAGTATCTAGCATACAGTATTAAGTATTTTCTGATTTAGTATGGATTAAGGATAAAAAAAAAACAAAAAAAAACATCTACAGGATGTTTTAGATGTAGGCTAAGTTAGTAAGTACACCTGAAGACGGCAGGAGTTTGTTATACCTGTTGAAACGTTGTGTTTGTTTCTTAAATACTTAAATCATTATTGGAAATCTCCAAATATTATCTACATATCAAAGTATTTATTGAACATTATTAATTATTATGACAAATACTTTAGACTTTGATACTCTAAAAAAAAAAAAAAATACTACCAAATTATCTCCCATTTGGGAATATTTAACTGCACGTTCAATGCTATGCGTACAAAAATCTTATTTCATGTTTATGTCTTTTGATTTTATTTCTGTTATTGCTTTATTTTATTTAGTAATGACTGTATATTTTGTTTGTATATCAATGAATATCTGTCATACTATGACAACCATGTGGTTACAGAAACACTTAGAGAAGCAGCACACAAAAGAAGAACGAGACAATGCCCCTATTGACCTCATTAAGTGCACCACGTGTGATGCACTTTTCTACAGCCAACGAGCCTACCAGAACCACAATATGTATCACAAGCCTGATGACCTGTATGTCACAAGTGAACAGCAAAGGTAAATACACAAATTTTATACAAACATTTTAAAAAGGTTATTAGAGAGAATTCTGTTAATTACAACAAAAATTTATTAAGATGATGGTTTGAATTACTCGGTTAAAAGTGGAAGCACTCTTAATATATAAAAACAATTCAAGTGACACAGTTATTTGGAAAGGTAGATTGGAAAATTCTTGGTAAATCTGCAATTAAAGGCATATCTTTCATTTGCATAGTTAACATGAATTTAACTCTCGATTCTCCATTTCATACACATACTTAATTTTTAATATTTAAACATGAGTATAATGTAAACGATGTAGTCTAATCTTCCTGCTTTGAAATCCAGATCAAGGATTTTTGTAAATTGACATTCATAATTTTGAACATTCAGAACAGGTCTAAGCCTTGATTCCTGTATACATATATGTCCTAACATACATTTCCAAGGTTAATAATTAAAAGTAAATTGAGCAAACCAATGTAGTAATCAACATCGATACAAACATCATAAACTTATTCCTAGATCTGTAAATATCTGTGCAACAGAGTTTGATTATTTTAACTGTAACTGTTTTGAGATATCTTGTGTTATTTTATTAGAGGCTCTCAATGTCATAATGAATCCAGTGAATACAGAGCTTTTTTCTGTAAGAAATTCTTTTATTTTGTTTTAACCCACTGCGGTCACTGACGAGGTAGCTCATCATACACTGTGCAAGCCTTGCGACACACTGACGAGGTGAGCTCGTCATTGCGTCCTGTGCTTCGTTTGGTTACTAAAGGTTTTAAATTTAATCTGCTAGATGTAGTGAGCATCTTCTTCGACAATCTAAAGAAGTTAACAACGTCCTACATTTACTCTGGGTTTGTGTAGTGTTGTTCTACTACACGTTTCTTATAATTTTCACTAGGTTGGGTGGGCCTGTCCATTAACAAATAGTTTCAATAGATTTGCTGTACATTTTGTTACAGTATTGTGAGTTTTTGTGTATGGATGATGAAGTTATTTAATGTTGAGTGCAAAGTGCAACATTTACGTTTGTCTGAGTTGGACCGATGTTTATTAGAAGTATTTTTACATTTATTTAATATAATTAATTATTTGTACATATTTATCTAATTTTGACTGTAGTTAATGTAAAATTAAAATGTAAACATATTGACAAATTTAAAAGTATAAATCAACAAAACATAAGTTACCTTCAGATATTCATCGTTTTTGATTAACAGGTTAAGTGCCATGTCAGTCCGATCGGACTGACAGAAGACGAGCTGTAACGAGTGTGTGTCGGTCCGATCAGACTAACACTGGGTTGATTGTTATTGTTTACGTTTCTTAACCTGAGTTGGCCTTGGTGCACTGTAGTGGCGTTAGGATATACTATGGTGAAACAGTAGCCTTCGGACTATTCAAAGAACCCTGTCCCATAATCACCGCGTTGTTTTTATATCTTTTACATCTGTTTCAATATAGTCTAAATCCAGGCCACTTTGTCGGGCCTATTGGCCCGACACTTTGATATGAAATAAAAATGTATGTTACGTGTGGACAAAATAATTAATAAATCGTAATTATAACTTAAATGTGATTTGAAATAAGTTAATAGTCGCTTATTCTAAAAGTTTGCTCAAACTAAAATCTATTCTTTTCATAAAATCTAGCATTTCTTACAAAAAAAGTATCAGATTGATAAATTGTATTTTTATACTTGTTTTTGTAGTAAATATACTAAAGCATGCAATAAAACTCTGATTTCAGAACAAATGTAATTAATTACATTTTATTGGAAACCCACTAAACTTACTTTAAAAAAAAAATGGAATAATGTTAATACAGTATTTGAAAATCCTAAGTTTTAACACTACTGCTTATGTAGGCTATGTGAAAATAAGTTTTTGTAAATGTTGAGTATGAAGTAAAAACATTACAACAATTTCTAGATTAACATAAAAATTAGGTTTAATCACAATTAACTCATCAAATACTGAATTCTTCATTTATGCAACAATTTAAAACAGTCCTTACACAAATATGGTTTGGGCACAGGTTGCAGAAAGTTACAACTCTTGTCAAATTTCTGGCATTCTGCGACCTACATCAGAAGCTCTGTTCTTGTAGCAGTTTTAGCAAACTCTTCTGACCCTTCTCTTATTCTTTCCTATTCCTACAATCTCAGAGGATTCTTCCAAATAAAGATGTCCTGTCACCTTTACTGTTTCTTCTGGTTGTTCCGATAGTCCGGGTCGTCATCTGTATATTCTTCGCTACTATCTCCATGGTATGCATCGTCATCCTCGTCACTAACCTCCATTCTATCTGGTTCACTTGACATTGGTAAATCAATGGCCTTACGTATGTCATCATCATTAAGAACTTATCACTCATCCTCAAACAAATAATATTCAAATGATACAAAATCGATCAAACTTAAAAGCATTCTACATAACACTTCCTTTTCCAAGTACTAACGAAAACAACTGAGATGGGTTCGATGTGCTGGGATTATTGGTCAAAATGGTGGGAAACTAAATGGCAGGAAAGAAAAAAAGGCACAAACACCTGACAGAGAAAACAAAGCGCACCAAATGCTGCCAACTGTTATCAAGAAGAATGAAATTTACCGTAGTTTTAGCTGAGGCCGATCGGCCCGACACATTATTTTTTAAGCGTATTTCTGATTAAAAATTTAAACGTCAGTCCGATCGACCGACAGCTAAAAATATAATTACTAGGAGTCTTTTTTATAGTAATATATATTTTCATGCTTTTTACTGATAATACAAGAGTTTTCAACACTCTACCTCATTCTGAAAAATTTAGCATTCTGGGACAAACTACCATATTGGGCCATGGCACTTAACGTGTTAAACAGCGTGCCATCCGCCATACGGCTGAGGCAGACAACTAATCCGCAAGGGGTAAACCCTTTCCTATCCAATTATGTCCCGATCTTCCTTGAATACTGAATTATTTCAACTAACCCTTTAACTTGAGTTCAATTATTTTTTTTTCTCTAGTAAATACAATAATTGTGGAAATATTAATATAAATACACACCAATACAACAAAAAACCACCCATAGATGTAGGGTGGTATTGATTAATAAATAAGCAAACCTGAGACTGTTAAAACCTGTACAAAAACTAGAGTTTTAAATAGGGGTGTGCGAGTACTCAGAACTTAGAGTATTTGATTGAGTATTTTACTACTCGAACTTGGCTAGAAGCTTCTGAAACTACTCGAAGTTCAATCGAGTAATTGTATTTCACTAAATAACAGATATACATCTTAATTTAGTTTTAAGAGTAAACGATTTTATAAGTTATGAATAAAACGTGTGCTTCCTTGTGTTTTATTTTACCCTTAATCATATGTTATCAGTTTGGTACATGTAATTATGAACTAAACAATACGCCTAAGAATAGGTAGTACATGACGACAGTCAAATGAACTAGTCGACATAGTGAACTAGTTTGTTCATTATGATTTGTGAACAACAGTGAACAACAGAACTGGGAAGGTAGCGACCACTGTAAATAGTTACTCTTGTAGTGATCACACGTTTTGGTTGTCCAAGTCTACTAGTCACTTGTAACCTAACCTAAAATAGCGTGATTAAAACAGAATGCTGGTTAGTGTCTTTATGACCCAAGAAAGTGAACGAGAGATCCAGTTCAAGATGATCAAAAAGACCTGTTACCGGTACAAATATAATGGGTCTGTACGCCGTGGAAATTATGCATATTTTCGTTTATATCTATAATACCGCTCAATCAGAAGGGTCCCGAGAACGGGTCACTTTACATCCCAAGAATCGAACTTCCCATCTTTTCTAGGTGAAAGTTCATCTCTGTTGTAGTATACGTACGTGCAAGGAACCGTTCAGCTCCATTTTCGGAATTGAAATTATCATATATTTCTCGCGAGTCGATTGAGTTCTATTTTGTTTTTTAATCTGAGCAGAGAATCGTCCAATGATTTGACGTAAGAAAATACTGTATTAAATCATATTAAATATGGTAATGGCGTTCTAGCAGCGTGTGACACAACATTATTGATTTATTTCCGTCAAATAAAAAATAGATATATATATATATATATATATATCCGTGGCGAATGTCTATTAACCCTTAGAGCGCCATTTATACAATGCCTATTTTCCATTTAGCGCTAATTTATTGTAAAAAATACATTACTATCCACAAACTTATACTAATATAAGTTTGTGGTTAGTAAATAATTGTGGATAGTAAATAATTAATTATAATACAGTTATAATTAAACTGTACTAAATTGTAAAAAAAAGTGTAAAAATTTTTTAGTTGCTCATTTTTTTTATTGTTCTGTACAGGAAAATAAAAGATATGATAACATTTTGAAACTTTTATTAGCTTACTTTACCTTTTTTTCTTATATTTGAATATGTAAATAAGCAAACTTTCACTTGAAAGTAAGCCTCAGGCATAGATCACTTTTACAGTATGAATCAATACAAAATATTATTACTATCAATAAAATATGTATAATTGAGTATATTTACTTGTACATAAACTGATAAAGACAGGGCCTGCACATAACACATATAATAAAAAATAAGTAAATACATATAGCACTTAATTACGATGTATTTAGTACCTTCCACAAAATCAAAATCAGAAGGATTATTTATATTGACACTTAAAACTAATAAATTACTAACATATATTAAACTAAAGTAATGAGAAAACAACTAAATACACAGTTTCAAAGCTGTAAGGCGGCGGACAATGACAACCGCTCGGCTTGACAGTGGCTGCCCGTATATGCGCTTGTGGCGTTGGGCGGCGCAGCGGATATGTACACTGCTAGACAAAAACTAGTCTCGTAGTGATTGACAGGCCAACAAAAAGTCGCGAGTCGCAAAATGTGTCTCATGAGTCACCGCCCATAATCCAAACGCACTACTGGATTAAATTAGAGACATTACTACGAAAATAATATTTTTGTAATTATTACGTGTATATGCGCTTATGGCGTTTAAAGCAAAGTCAACATATGCGTGTATATGCGCTTACGGTGTGGTAATGGTTAATTATTATACCGAAAACACCTTAGATCACCAAAACTGTGTGTAATATTTGCACATACAATATTTTTTCCTGTCAAATTGTTTAACAGTTTTCTTACTAGGTTAGACAATAACACAGTTGGAGTAAATGGTAAAATTACGATAATTTTGATTTGTAAATTCACTGAACGGTTCCCTGTTCACATTGGCGTTGATGTCGATTTAAACTGTAAAACAATCACGAATCAACCCAAGTGAGGAAGAAACATGTTGGAAGAACTTTTCTAAACAAAATACGACGAATTTAGAGATTTAGAAAATACATTTTACTGAACCGAAGCCTTATCAAACGTCTTGTTTTTTTATTCATAAGTTTATAATTTAGCTGCCCAAAATTTTTACTGTATCACTAGTTGGCACTTAGCTCATATTTCAGACTGCATCTCGTGGCCAATATTGGCTAGAGCTATTATATTAGCCGACTACATCTATGGTTTTCATTCGATTACGCCAAGTTTTCATGAATTTCTTGTTATGAAATAATTATTTATCTGTTATTCAGTGTAGCCTCATGTATTGAAATAGTTTCAAGATGCATACATTTCATTACTGATCATAATGATCATAATAACTAATTCATCCTAAGCAACTTTAAAATTTATTTTTAGTAAACCTGCTTAGTGATTATTACTGCAATCGATTGAATTACACAGTCTTTGTCATCCAGATTTTTAAATTTGATTATGTAATTTAGAGCATATTTCCGGTTGGTTGTAACCTTGTTATTACTGAATTAAATACCCACAGAATACAGATCCACTCTTCTTGGCTTATACGAAATCAACTTTTTGTTGAGAGGAGGCAATTCTGAAAACAAATGACTGCATTTGGAAATGGCGCCTGAATTTTAGCATCAGTTTGGTCAGTAGCATCAGTTTTCCAACAAGCTTAGGTACGTTTTCGCAGTACACTTTGAACTGAACTACCAGATAAATATATTGGCCAGCTGGTAAACAGTATAATTGGCTTGCATAGAAAATCTGATCTGTGATATGAGTGAACAGATTAAATCTTTATAATCCACGTTGTTTCAATTAATAATATACTTTCTTAGTTTCTTACATCATATTAGCTATGAAAAATGAAAAAAGGTTAAACAAAACAATGCCACATAAAAATATCGGAAGGCAGGAAGTAAAATGTTTTATTTATCAAATGTTACAGTTACAAACAACAAATCAAAATTATTGTGTTCAGTTTAGATGTATATATTTACGAATCTGGCAAAACTTAGGATGGTGTCTGCCTTTTACAGTTGTCTTGGGTAAACAGGAAATCTTTCTGTAAATACTCACTCGAAAACACTCGATACTCAAGAGAAATGCCTACTACTCAACTCGGCTCAAACTCAAAAATCACTACTCTCACACCCCTAGTTTTAAGCAATGAGAAAATGTTAAAACAACTGTTTTTACCATCAAAACCTGGTGGTAGGTCCAAACATTTATTTTGTAGATGTTGGTATCGATTATTATTTTCCTGTGGTGCTAGTCCTTTCCAAATTAAAAATAAAAAACTCATATTTAAGAAGTAAAGTAAAACTTGACTAACTAGACACCTGATAATATGACAGTCTGCGTAACTCGACAGTCAGTGACTGACGGGGTGCTAGTCTAGCTTGCTTTGGTATATGTGTATTTTGACTTTGTTTTTCACAAGGCAGCTGAAACGAGCTATGGCTCGTAGAATATTTGAGATTTCTTAGCAGATACAATAACTATGTACATGTAGAGATGCAGAATGTGTTTGACCACCCAAAATTTCCCCAGATCATTATTTTTCAAGGGAAAATTTCCCGTGTTCACATGTGTTTTAAAACCAATTATAACCTGTCTGGTGATTCATTAAGAGTAAAACGCACTTGTTAACCCTTTGCACACGACTAATGTCTACAGGCGCAATCCAATAATAAAATAATACACTGCCAAGTTAGAATTACAAACTTAATAAGTATTTGTATGTGAAGCTATAATAACTAATTCAAGATTTTAACTAGGTTGCAGACAGTTACAAGAGTTGATCAAGACTTTGACATTCGAAGAGTTCTGCTTGGAGCTGAGAAATATCTTGCCAACTACCCCCGACGAAGAAGAACTGTACCAACTATGAACCACGTAAGTCCATGGTACTTGTTCTTTCTAAACAAACAAAACAAGTTAGATTTAGAATGAAATAAAGTTATTTCTAAATTTATATTTCTTTCTTAGACACTTACTGATTTAGAAAGAAATAGTTATACCAAGCTTTTAAAATGTCTAGTCTTTTGCACTATTATTCTAGAAAGAAATGTATAACAAAGAATACGTCAAGTTATAGTCAGAAAATATATAGGCTACTAGTAACCAGAAAGCTCGAAGTAAAGTCACTGCAGTGTTTTATAAGTACATTTTCATCTACACAGTCTTTCTCATGCAATTAGGCAATTTTGTGGAAGCTTGGATTTGAAGACTCAGAAAATGACAGTCTGGAAAAAAGTGTGAAAACAACTGTACTGTGATTTTAAATTCAAGCCATCCACATTTTAACACAAGTTTATAATTATGATTGATTACCATTTACTGCCTATCACAACAAAGACTAGTAAAAACTAATAGTGCAATAGATTAGTTGAAAATGCACCTGTCATTAATTTTCTGACTGGTTATATTTCAAATTGGCTATTAAAGATTGTTTACACAGTTTCTAGCAATATTAACTTTTAATCCTTAGTGTCTATTACTAAGGTAATTTCATTCTTCGTGGCTTCTTGGTTTGTTAATTTGTATGTTGTTGTATTCAAATAGTCCTCATTACTTAGCAGCCCAATATAACGGACCTCTAACTAACCCAGAAATGTTTACCTTCTGATAGTCTGACTGGCACAGAATTGTTTTTGTGGCCCAACAACTCCTATACAAAAGAACTTGATTCATGAGAGTTTTACAGATTAAACTCACAGATATTGAGTGATCAATTTTTAAGGAATTGTTTCTGGTCATACTCTTCTTTCTTACAAATTACGTGTGATAGATCATTACTATATTAGGTTAGGTTTAAGGCCACTAGGCCGGAATTAGTATATTGGAGAGATAGGACATCAGCAAACTTAACTTAAAAGACAAGTTCACTAACACCAGAGTAGTAGTAACATACACTAAAGAAACACAAAATCACACAAATCACCTCCTTCAGGTGAGGAGAGAGAGAGAGTGAGGGAGAGGGTAAAAAAAATGCTATTCAATGTGACAACATGTTTCAATAAGCATCCCCTCCATTGGACACAAGAAATCACTCCATGTATTTCCAGTTATTCTTGTTTCTGTCTGCACGCCAATGGACTCCTGTTCTCAATAAATTCTACCATGCTGTGTAATTATTTCATACTACAGTTTGCCCCATAACAATACCGGTACAAGTTTAGATGCCACAGAGTTCCTGTAGCTAATGCTAACAAATTTCAAATTATATTATAACTATCTGAATACGCATATACAGATCACAGGACTAATAATGAAATTGGAATATTGTTGCAGGCAATTAAAGAATGTACTAGGAAAAGATAAAAAATTGTACAGTAAAACCTATCATATCCTGCCCTGTAATATTTGGAACCTCTAATAAGTAGCCCAGGCAGATCGGTGATAAAGAGAAGGAATATCAGTTCCTAGCGCTTGACTTTGGGATTTAGAGGGAGGAGAGTAATGAAAGATTTCCTCACAACAAACGTCACCTATGCAATTTTTGGAAACATTGTCCTGGCGTGTCGGTAGATCAAACCGTTGCTATTGACTGTGTCATTATTCAATGGAAGTGTGCGTTAGTACATGTTTTTCTGGTATACTGTGTTTTACTGTTTCAATGTTTTTATGTACTGTATGTTCTAAATTAAAATGAAATTTATAATCTTTTGATTTTTTTTATTTCCATCACGTGACTTTTAGTACCTTAACCAAGAAATATACTAGCAAGCCATCAGTATTTTAGTTTTTATTTTTGCTAACTAAAAATGTGTGCTATTTTATAAAATTATTAATAACTATTTTGAAAAACCCATACAGCTCAGACTAAACAATTAATTAATTATGTAGTTCCTTCAAAGCATAACCGTAGTACCTGCAATGCATTTGTTATATGAAAACCACACCTTTATTATGTCAATTCCATATCCATCTTCAAAGTTATTCGGCCTACCCTGGTGCCACATTAGGCCGGATATGACAGGTTTTACTATATTTAGATTTAATTGTCATCAGCTTGTTTATTAGCGGAGTAAAAGAAGTTCAAATTTTCGAAGGATTTGGTAATAAACCAAAATCAAAATGTTGCAGAAAAATAAATGAGGTAGGTAGTGAGATTGAGATTTGTAGAGAATCAAAATTTAGACCCATTTAAGAAATGGACAGCAATAATAAAGTTAAGACCACTGACCGTTGGTTAAAGGTGCATCGGCGTGACTGATTGATGATGGTGGTAGGTAGTGCGAAGAGGCCCCTAGGTCAAGCGTCGAAGATCTTGCAGGTCTTCAGTAGGAAGATCTTGAAAGTCTTGAACATGCATGATAACGAAAGTTTATATTATTTATAAGGTCCAGAAGAACGCGGAAGACGTTAAGTCGACCGCACAAAGACACTTGAGGTAGATGTACATCTACAATATTGAGGTAGATGTAACACAAGCACTGAAGTTAAACTGATTAAAGATTTAAAAACAAATTTAGAATAAAAAAAATTAGATAAATGCAGTTACTGTTAGTACAAACAAAGAGGTGAAATAAGATTATGTGGGCTTTTAAGCGCAACACAAAAACAATGAGAGGTAGATCGGCAACAATAATTATTAGCGTTGGCACGACCGAGTTTAAAGACGGACTGATTTAAATCTAGTTTCTACCCCAAGGGTACTTAGCGTAGCTTTTCTATTGGCTGTAAGGGATCGGGTGATTTGACGTCACCAGTATTTAAATAAGTAATGCCCTCTCTTCCTGTTGCAAAGTATGATACAAACATGGTGTTAGTAAAATTAAAACAATAAAATGACGTATAACTATAATTTATATTAACATTAGACACAGCTACTTTGTTCAATAATTCAAGCGATTCTAAATGTTTCAAGTTTTCATGATTTAAATACAATTTATATTTAGAACAGAAAACAGTATTTGACAAAGGAAGCAGCTACACAGTTTGGCAGGGAGGGAATGTATCAGCTGATGTGTAGGCAGGAAGTGTAATAGGATATGTCTGTGATAGCAGGACTCAGCTACTGACTCAACTATGAAGTCTTGCCGTCTTACTACTCTCCATGAGCACAACCTAACATTTATTTTTGTGTTCTGTTTAGCTGTGCTTTTTTTTTTGTATATATTACTGTGAACAAATTCTTTAACATTTTGTTTCAGTGTTGTCGGTTGAACATTATGGAACTGTAGTACTCTTTTTTAATTTTCACTGATATAGACAATCCGCAACATATTTACTCTTTTAACCTACTGTACGTTAGGTGTTTCAGTGTTCTGTTGCAACTGAAGTACTCACAATACCCTTTTAATAAGTTTGTTTATAATGAACATATAAGACTATTATGATCTCATCTGTATATTGTTTAGATAAAAGAAGACAAGAAAGAAACTGTTGATAATAGTTCAGATGAAATGTCTCCACCTTCGGCCATGGATACTTCTAGTGAATCTGAAAGTGAGGAGCCTCTTCAAAAACGATTAGCTTTTAATGATCATGTAGTTGAAAAGACTCTGGAAAAATGTACACAAAAGAATGACAACTTGGTTGATAGGAATCAACTAAAAATTGTAAAAAAAACTGTTGATATCACCAAAAATCATTTAACATAATGAGTATTTTTCTAAAATGTATTATAATAAAAGAACTGAATTAGTGATTTAAGATTAATCAAAAAGATATTTTATGAGCGTGAGTAAACAATCTGTTAACAATTATCACAAATTTCCTCAATTTTATAGCTAAAAGCATTCAGTCATACAATAGACTCTGAAGTCCAGCCTAATGTGGTGAATGGCCAGTTGAGATTTTGAATGACTCAACTGGCCATAAAACCATCAACACTAAGTTACTGTCATGCAATGACTCCCTCCTAGCCATCTCTTAGACCCTCCAACCTCACAGTCTCAGAGGGGGGGGGATGAGGATATGCTTGTAATACTCTGTTCAAAGACTGAAGGCAGCTGAAATATTTAGAGACTCGTTGCTCATGCACCTATGCTGGCAGCCTCATTACAATAGGATAAGTCACCTGCCTAATTCATACTATTCACTAAAATTGATGGTAATTATTTAAAATTTGATTCCTCTTTTGAACTATAGTTGCAATTTCATTAGAAAGAGGTTAAAACTCAGTATGGTTAAAATAATTATAACATTAAAGATATAATAAAGTGTTGAGTAAATTTGAAAATGTAAGAATTACTTTTTATTTGTCTATACCATTATTTAAAAAATAAAAAGTATTGACTATTTTAAATTTTGTTTTGATGTAGTGTGCTGTATTTTTTGCCACTCAAGGCAAGTTGATCCCAAGCTATTATCCCAAGTCTGTCAGTGTGTTGCACAGTGTGCAGTCCATTCTAATGTTCTTCTTCCACTACTATGTCTATTTAAAATATGTAGTTACTAAAATGATGTAGATCTGGCCACACAGTGTTTGGGGTCTTGGAATAGTAGTTCTTGTTTTTAGTAAGGAGAAATAATTAGAGTAATTTTCAGAATGTAAAGTAAAAATTAGTTAATGTGCATTTTTTGTCTCAATTACAGTTTGTGGTGATTGTGTAATTGCGCTCTGTTATTTGTAGTTTCGTTGAGAATGTGTTGTTACTAGTCAGATTTTAGTTAAGTTTCTGTACATTCATTATGGTTGTTGCATGATAATTATATCCGTGGTCATTTCAAAATGATATTTATTTTATATTTGTTTATTTACCATGGAGGGTTATGTCAGTGGTATTACTATTTATGATATACTATCATACATAACGATTTAACAAAATAAATTTTTGTGAGGTTTTAAGTCATGTACATTATAAGGACGAGTGGAATCTCTGGTATATCTTTCATATAAACTGTCTGTTGAAATGCTAGTCATTAATATGAACATAATTTTAGAAAAAACACTAGTTTTGCCTTTTGTATATTATTTAACCTTCCAAGTGTTAATAAATGGATTTCTATTGACACGATCTCGTCTAGAAGTGCCATTTGATAGATTTCTATCGATATCGCACTCCCTTTGTTTTCAATCAATTTTACTGGTTTCTACTATCTATATCGTAATGAATCGAATACTACTAGATTCTAGAGCGGCGAGGCTAAATGGTAATGTTATGTGTGCTCCATTTCGCAAAAAAAAAAAAAAAAAAAAACAGCTGACTTTATATATTTTATTTCAAATAACCACAGCTGTATCAGTGTCAATGCTGAAGGTATTGTTGTTAATGTTTACAATGACCCGGTACTTGGATAGAAGTAATGACATTAGAGATGTTATTTATGATGAAGACCTTAGTGAAATTGAAGGTGTTGAATCAATCTGATACTTATATACAATTGTTATACATACATTTTAAAAATTGTTATATTCAACCCATAGCAAAATTTTTGAAATGCAGAAGAGTAGGTTAAATTTTATGTGTAACTTAGATATATTTACTTACTTATTTTTTATAACTGGTTTTCTAAAAATGTTTTTCTTGAATTCTGGAATGGTTACAAAAGAGATTTCTAGAAATTTTTAGGTTGTGAATATTACTGAATATATAACTCTTGTCTTCAAATAAATAAAATAAGTTTATAAAAGTATATATTTTTATGTTCAGTGATAAATTGCCAAAAAAATGGCTAGTTCACTCAAAAATACAAAAAATCGATATTTTGAAAAATAAAAATGAGTTTAGAAAATTTTAATATTTTACCAAATATAGAACATTTGTGCTAATAGTAGTAGATTTTATAAACCTAATATTTTCTGATTATTCTAGTTTCAAATATGTACAGAGTGAGTTTTATGTCCTGGTACACCTGGATATTATTTAAACGGCCTGAGATATCAATGTAAGACCTTGACCATACTTATTATAACACATAATTTTAACTTTTCAAGCTGTTTTAACATTTTGCCCCCCTTTTCTAAAGGGAGGCAACTACAATTTTTCAAATATAAACCCATATCATGTAACCCCTAATTTTTAAGGTAACAAAAAAAGAAATCCAATGATGCAAACTAGTGGTCTCTATGTTTATTAAAAAAAGTAAAAGACTAATTTATTTTAACAAAATCATTTATGTGAGTTTTATGTCCTGGTACACCTGGATATTATTTAAACTGCCTGAGATATCTTGACCATACATACCTAATATAACAATATTTTTTTTATTTTTCAAGTTGTTAAACATTTTGTCCCCCTTTTCTGAAGATGGGCAAAGGGGGACAACTAAAAAATCTCAAAACAAACCTCTATCATGTGACCCCTAATTTTTAAGGGATTAAAAAAAACATTCAATGATGCATAATATCTAATGATTTCTCTTCGTCAATCACATGAGCCCTTCCTGGCTTGGGTATATCTTTTCAAGAATATGTATCATTAAACCGTTGAATAATTCTTGTTACCGTAAACCTCCTTATGGGATTGATTTGGTCCGGAAATTCCTCATTGAATAAGTCTGCTAATTCACTGTATGATTTTATACGGTCCTCATAACCTCTCATCATTAACATACTGTAGTAATTCTTTCAAACTCAGAACCTTCCATAATTAAAATAGAATAAGTAACATTATTCATCAGGAAAGTAAACTTGTAAAAATAAAACTTGTTACATTGTAAACTTGTAAAAGTAAGTTTAAACTAAAATTGTTAACAACATAAGCTATGAACTGATAAAAATGCAAGTGAGTAGTACACAAAAAAAAAATCAAAGTAGATTGTTGAAATTGGTAAGATAGAACAAGGGAAATTTCAAAGCATGATAACTCATGTAACCAAAAAGAGGACAAGAAAGTAATGATTTTGTAAATGTAAATTAGCCTTTTACACTAAACGTAAAGACCTCTAGTTCGCATCATTGGATTTCTTTTTTTATTACCTTTAAAATGAGGGGTCACATGATAGGGGTTTACATTTGAAAATTTGTAGTTGTCCCCCTTTAGAAAAGGGGAGCAAAATTTTTAACGGCTAGAAAATTTGAAAAAATATGTTCTAATAGTTATGGTTGAGGTTTCACATTGATATCTCAGGTCGTTTTAAATAATATCCAAGCGTGCCAGGACATATTGTAAATTAGTGCTCATTTATTGTAAATTAGTCTTTTACTATGTTAAATTAAACGTAGAGACCTCTAGTTAGCAACACCGGATTTCTTTTTTTTATTGCCTTTAAGATGAGGGGTCACATGATAGGGGTTTACATTTGAAAATTTGTAGTTGCCCCCCCCCCCCCCCATTAGAAAAGGGGAGCAAGATGTTTAACAACTTTTGAAAAATTAAAAAAAATGTAATGGGTATGGTCAAGGTCTCACCTTGCTATCTCAGCTCATTTAAATTATATCCAGGTGTACCAGGACATAACACTCACCCTGTATATATATGTGTGTGTGTGTGTCTAGTTATCTGCTATAAGTAATTTTTTTACTAATGTTTTCATTGAACACTGCAAAAGACTTAAAAAGGGCCTGCACTCGGAGGGTTAAAATAAACAGTATTTTTGGATCTATAGACATCAGTAAACAATAATGATGAGACTACTTATTTGTTAAATTAGAAGTCCTGTAACTCTAAATATCTATTGATGGTCTTTTACAAGTATTCTTAAGAAAAGAACAAATATCAGAACATAATTGCCTCTTTTATATTTTATTGTGTTTACTATATGTGCTTGATTAGTATTATTATATACAGATTTTATTATACATATAGTATGTAAAGTTTTGAAATGTTCTAATCGTAATTTTATGAATAGAGATATTTATAGAAAATTAGTGAGGTTTTGTATTGTCAGTGCAATGCATAGATAGACTAATGTAAATTATGTGATATTTCATGTTATTTTAGCTTGTAATAATAATCATATTTGTATTTAGCATTCTTATCTGAATACATTGTTCTCGCATTTTACTGTATTGCTTTACTATTGTAATTTTAATATTATGTATAATTTTAGGTAAGTACAAATAAAATTGCACCCATAGTTAGTGTTGAAAGCAATCGTAAGTATTATGCCTGTAAGTTCTTTTGAAAATTAAGACATCCTCTGGATTTAAACAAAGATATATTTATATCCCTGTTGTGTTTTTGGAGGGGGAGGGAAGGGGTGAAAAATAGTATGTCATATAGAAATGTATCAAACAAAAGTTGCACTAACAATCCGTAACAGCAACTTCAGTCACAGGTGCCACAACAAATGCGTTAAAGGTTTTTTTTTTTTTTTTTTTTTTTTTTTTTTTTTTTTTTTTTTTTTTTAAAGGAGTTTGATTTTGTTACTGTTGAAGATTAAACTTCAATTTTGTAGCTGTAACAATGTGAGATTCAAAACCATAAAAAATTAACCAAAGCTACGTGGAAATAACATTGAAGGTTCTTCAACCCAAAATCTAAACTATTAAAAATAAACATTTTTATATTTAGTGGAAACAGAAAAATGTAAACACTAAAATGGTAAATGGTTACAATGGAGATAATTTTAGACTCTCAATAATCCAACTGATATGGGATGAGGAAAATTTTGGACTAACACTAACACAAGTCTACCGCAAAGCGTAATTGATTTGATGAGCCAATAAAATTAGTGCTAAACAAAACTTAATTTTGCAGCTTATTTTTAGGTAACTTGACCTAGGACTTCAGTACAAAGTGAAAGGAAATCAGCATACCTGGTAAAATAGTGAACTAGAGACACAAAGTAAGTGAAATATAATAATGTGAGTTTATAATACAGTTGTCTAGCGATTGAAGAAGGGACCAGTGGCTTTCCCCCTCATGTTTACCATAGCTTTCTTCAGTTTACCATGTGTGCTTTCTTTTCTTCTCCTTTTTTATTATTATTATTTTTTTAGTAGGGGTTTACTCTATAGCAAATCAAAGTGCACATATACAGTAGTTAATCCATCAACTTTCATATAAGAGCGACTGAAGGTGTCTCAACCCAAGTAACTGTCAGCTACGTTTGGTGAGCCCTTATATTGACTTCTTTTACTCAATTAAGCAATGCTATGAATTGGTTATAGATTGTTTGAGGAAAATCATGTCTATCCATTTCGATTTGTTAATTGATTCATTTCTTGATGTATAGTCTGGTCGTACTCTTAAAAAAATAATGATAATTAATAATAATTAATTATTGTCTGTGTATTCAATACTTACAACTATATTCTGTTCATGCAACATTTCTTATTATATGCATTGAAAATAATAAATTATTTTATTTATTTGTATATTCTACTACTGTAATTATCCTGATTACCTACTCTCCCTAACCCATCTCCTTTTAGTCATGTGTTAAATTAATTTCCAAGAACTGTTATACAATCCTTGTATTATAAGAACACCAATCAAAATGAAAAAAAATTCAACTTAATCTGTTTATGAAATCTTTGTATAATTCTAGTATATAGGTTTCTAATTTGTTAAAATTAATAAATCAATGTTCAAGTTTGACTTAGTATTAATATTGTAAAAAAAATCAATGTCCTTTTACAAAATTACAGTGTTGAATTAAATTAACTTCACTTGGCAAAATAAAAATAGATTTATTTTGAAGAATATGCATAAAATACAGTTCTAAAATAATAATTCTTTATTTCAAGCACTTGATCACAGCAAATTTTTAAACTTTTGAAGTTAGCACTTAATTAATTCTTGTGATTGACACTTAAGAGGGCTCCGGAGTCAGATTGAAAATCACATTTTAGTTTGGGGAGCGGTGTTTAGTGCAGTACATTGTCTGTGATGGTAGTTGGCGTTTTAGGTTCTAGGGGCGCTTCGTGGTTCAGCCGTCAAAGCATTTATTGCTCGGCTGTTCACCCCTTACACCATAACTTCACTTTCTTTCAAAGTTTTTATAGAACAACAGAAGGGAAGGGAGGGATGACTGACACCGCCAGCCGACAGGGTTGTCTGGGGCCTTCCGCGGTCCGCTTGTCCTCATTCCTTCCAGTAGTACAAATAAATTAGGTAGAGTTGCATCTAGTTTCTTGTTATTGAAACTGAATAAACAGAGTGTATACTACTTATTTACAAGTAACTGACATAAACGAATGAAACCAATTTATAAAAGTAAATGACTAAATGTAAAATTAACAGAAACATTATTAATAATTAACTTCACTAGCACGACAGACATTTTAGCCTAATTATTAATTTCAAATGTTAATAATCTGAGAATAAGTTTGTGATACAATTACAACATACACTAACATAAAGGAGTGTTATATAATAATCCTTCAGCCTCACTCATTACAGGTAGAAAATTAAGTATATAACTTCTAGCTCCGTTTTATTTTTACTTTAATATTTTTTTAAACTAATATTGTAGTAATATACAATAATAATGATCTTGCTACTTTCAACATTAAAAACTATATGTTTCAAATGTATAATTTTAAACTTATACTAATTAGTTAAAAACAATGTACATAAGGAAATACTTTGACTATAGAGAACTAAATCTTTACTTTTTCTCAATGTACCACGATAATATTTCCTTACACCCAATAAAGTTATTTACTAATTAGTAGTTATGACAAATTTTAGTACATAATTTTCGTTTTCTTTTTTCAAATATTTATGTTACTGTTCTTAAAAATTTGATTGACATTAATTGTTATGTAAAAGAATAAATATTTATTAGTAAATAATTAGACTGAAGTATTATTGTTCTTAGTTTCTAAGTGTATTATTTTATAAAACAAGACTTAAGCCCATTACAATGTTGTACATTGTCTAATCGCCAATTAATGACTTTGAAAATCATTTAAGTACAAACATAATGTATATGATACAAATTATAGCTATATTTTTTATCTAACTTATCTCTGTTCTTCTTGGTGTTCACTTGAGACCAATTTCAAGTCTCCTCTTCTTCCGTTTCGTGGATAGTCTTAAATATTTTTTATCTTGCATGGCTTTTAAAAAACTTAACACAACCTAGATATATAACTATAATAACTAGAAAAAAAACAACAGAAAACTATAAACTAATCACGATACACAAACTAATAAAATATAGTACTAGATTTAAAGACGATTAATTATTATGTTCACGTAAAATTGTATTAACATAAGATAAAAATCAAGCAATATGTTTAAAATATATCTATGACAGTCTTAACACCTTGGGTGGAATAGACAGGACTGCAGAGAGCAGACTACAAACGAAGGTGCAGCGCACTATGAGTACATCTCTGAACTTCAACCGCTCGATGAGTAACATCTACATGCAAGCATTTTTTTATAATTGCCTAAAATAACGACTAACAAATTATTATTTTTTTAAATCGAAGTCTCCCCGTACTAAAAATAACAATATCTAAGGATGCAAACATTATATTTTTATCACAGTTATTAACGTTTTGATTAGTAATTTCAAATTAGTCAATTATACGTAGGTTTAAATGGCAAAAACGATTTCTTAAATTTCAATTTGTAACAAATATAAATTATTATTGTTTAAATTATTTACCTCTAGTAATAGTTAATGACTCGTAGATGCGGGCTACTTTATTTTTCTCAAATAACCGTCGGTTAGGCGGTAATTAAAAAACTAAATATTTCTCCCATGTTAAATGGGCTGGAGTTAGAGCTCGGCGGCCGGCTTCTATCTGGCCCCCTCTTAATCTCAATAGCCCACTTATTGAGTTGTTGAAAAAGACCATGCTGGTTATTATAACCTGCACTATACTCCCCTAAAAAGATGGGCAGATATCCTAAAGTTCACCTTTTATTTTTAATATTTAAGACTCATATGACAAAAATAGTTTTCTTTGGTGAATCTAACTGGTGAAATTTATAGAAACCTTCTTACGTATTTTTCTTACTAACTCAGATACATAGTTAGTAAGCTTACAAATTCTATCATTAATTTTATAAGCACATGGATATAGATAGGCCGCTTAAAAAAACAACATACTGAACGCACTGTTGTGAGTGAGATGCAATAAGTGGTGAAAGTGAGACAGAACTACTCTTCCCTCACTGTGCAATTTCATTTAAAAATTCTCATGGCAACCAGAATGATGGAAGGCAATCCTGATTTTTTTCTAGTGCAAAGTACATATGAACAAAATTTTACTTCTATTCTGCAAGTTTTTTGTTGGAGACAAAATAACATATCAATACAACAAGGGATATTTTTTACTAAACCAGAAAAACTAATATACCTTTTGCATAAACTATATGGATCCAACTGTTATTCCAAAACTTGATTTCCAAAAATCTTTTAGATGAAAGATCATTCCGCAGTAATTCTATTCCAGCACTGATGATATACGTGATGAGCCTATTTTTTCTGCAACTAATTTTGCTATGGTATAGAAATGTATTTGTTTGAAATTGAACAGGGTAAGTCCCATGCGCAACTTATTTGCTTCACAACTGTTCACTTTTGCATACCGGGCCCGAAAAGAAAGAATATCACCAAATCCCATTAGAATGTCATAATCTCCTGTGATTATTTGTCAAAATTATAACTCTAAAAACACATCAACAAGAAATGACAATTGGCGTATTTACTACTTTAGCCCATACTCAACTCTTTTACCACAAAAAGCGCTTTGTGACCTATACATTGCAGACTCCTTGCATAAATACCAATAATACGAGAGATATTAATTAAAGTTAATATTCAATTTATCATTGATTTATGCAAGTCTAACATTTGGCCCCTATATCAGCCCACAGCTTTAAATATAGGGTGTCTAAAAGAAAATGTTAACACATTTTGAAAGGGTATTCAAGGAATACGTTTAGATGCATAATATATGTGTTGTTTTGTAATATAAACTTTAAAATGTTCAAAATTATAACAGTTATCTACAATACATCTACCACAACTTGCTAATACAGATTGGTAAACTAATTGTATTGTAGTAAGGAATCTCGTTAAACTTTAACCACGTTAATCTCATGTTAGCAAAATTATCAGTTTTAAATATCAGTTGACACAGCTGTTTTTAGTTATCAGCTGACATACGTGTTTTAGAATGTCAACTGACATAGGTGTTTAAAATTATCAGTTGATATAGGTTTTCAACTGTAAATGTTTCCATCAAAAACATACATTAGTTCAAATATGTATACAATTTCTTTAAAGCACGTTGTAGAAGATGTATTGTGCATTATTGTTAATCATTTTATACAATTATAAGTTTAAGTAGCAAAACAAGAGATATATATTGTATTTAAATGATTTCTTAAAATAATTATATAATTTCAAAATATGTAAAACATTTTTTTAGACACATGGTGTAACTGAGATTACTTAGAGTATGATGTTTCTATGTTTAAAGAATGGGAAAAGAAAGACACGTCTGCACACATCTCAATTATCTGCATTAACTATAAAGTATTTAACAAATAATAATTTATTCTGTATTCCAATATGCCAGGAATTATTGATACTACTTACAAAACTAGGTTACAGAACGTACTGACAGATGCACAAACCCCAAGAGTGTAATTTGACTTTAATGTTACTATTCTATACTGCAAACATGAAACTGAACTATAACTTACAAATATATAATAAATTGCTCTGTAAAAATAACATACTGAAACATTATAAAACTAAATTAATTAATTTTTTGATTTGGTAAATATAATATGACCAAATTGATACAATTTCTGTTATTTTATTCAAATTTAGCAGTAAAAGTAAAACAATTCATTTAAAGCTCACTTGAATAATATAAACAAAGGTCTACATAACCAACCAAATAATCTTCAATAATTTCTTTAATTCCAATTATGAACTGTATTGAATACCAGATCCATACACAAATGTTGAGTGCATATAAGCGAAATGTACTAAAATTGAAAACATGAGGTGTACAACTGTAGTGATACTACAAACAAGAAGTCTTGAAGCTGGGTGTGGAATAGAGGACAGTAGAACTAGAGCAATGCGCAAGCCACTGAGTCCTCCAAATACTATCAGGTTAGTGAAAAACACAGTATTACTTTCTTCGTGATCAAACAGTTGGGAAATGGCCAATGTGAAAATATGACCATAGAGTCCATATCCAAGCAAAGCTGCTACTTCAATGAGGTTTAATACAGCCTGACCTAGCTTGGCCAACAAAAATGTAACTAAAGTAAAAGATGTACAATAATATAATAACAATTCAGAAGGAGACAAGGATGGGGCTGCAGTCTGCAACTTATAAGCGTGGCCATAATGCAGAATGGCAGCTAGGGTCAATATTGCGAGGCATGGTCCTACCAAGTCTACATACACACGTCGAGATTTACTACCTAAAATTGGAGGTACAAATGCCAAAAAAATTCTCTTTGGCAATACATGTGGATGAATTGTAAAATAACTTATGATACAGCGAAGAGTACTTTCACGAATTTCTTTTTTTCCAATATGATCATCAAAAGAAAAGTTGTCAATAAAAATAACAGAATGACTCTTCATTTTGTACAAAATAGCAATTTTATAAAATATATTTCCTAATAAAAATTCACTTTTTAGCTCGTCTTTCTAGATCATCTTTTATTTGCTTCAAATAATTGTCCAATCTGGAAGCTAAATTCTTCATTTTAGTCAAGTTGATGTCTTTAAACTTACCCGATTCAATTTCACTCTTAACTACACTGTTGGTATGGTTGATAAAAAACACAACAAATCTGGCTGCTCTACGTATAGGATATGAATCTGCCAACTTGTTTACAAGCTGTTCGTTGTTGGCTAGGTACCTAATGATGAAACGAAACACCATTTCATTAAATCAATTTTTTGAAATAATTCTACGGCTTCAAACTATCAAGCAAATACATATTTCGATACTTCTGCAGAAGCTCTCTTTTTAGACGTAGTTGTTTTCTAAGAGTTTCCAATTTTTCTAATTGTTCTTCCTTGCTATACTCAACACCAGGAAGTCTTCGAATCTGAAAAAAGAGTAAAATTTGTATTTACACTACTTAGTAAAAAATGTTTAGCTTTATCAAATTTGGACTGTCTTATGTATAATTTATTAGAATATAGAAACTCCATCCATTAAGGCCATAAAACAAAAGAATTATAAAAACAGGGGATTAAACTGTCTAAAAACCGAACCATAAATTTACAATCAAGAATGACAAAAAAAATGTTTACTGTCGAAAGTTATTGGGTTTTTAATTATCCATGAATAGACTTATGTCTAATATTCCACTTCCCACACATTAGCTGTCTCACTACTTTTGAAGCGTGACCTTTCCCTGAAGTTGGACTTCCCTGACCAGAATATACTGCAAATGCAAATAAGGCCGTACGGCTCATATAACGAGTACAGTTTGATTCTGTACTTGTAGCATTTGCCCTACATGTACTGGCGAAAAACCAAACAACCACACCACAAAATCATTCTTTCGTCCAGGAAGAAGTCTTTACCTGGGTAGTACACTCTAAGCATTTTGTTGTCGAACCACTCTGTGAGTAGTCTGATTTTGAAGAGCCTATCATCATTTACTGTATTATTATCCGAGATATTGAGGCATCTTAGGATCAACAAAAATCTATCACGATGCATTTGATTTATGAAAACAGGAATATCGAACAAATAATTGGTCTTCCAATAATCATTCATTCGATTAAGCCTAATTGTGCCCATATGTAAAAATATTCCTATAAATGTTTTGAATTCCGGAATTGTCAAATCTTTCCAGTGGGGTTTTCTGGATTTTGGAGATACAGAAGGGCCACTGAAAATCTCAAGAACGCATTTATTTGTCTCAGGCACAATTTTATCAAGAACCGGTTCATTGTCAAAAATAAAAAGAAAATAAGTCTATCGCCAGGTTTGTCTACTAGTAACTTGTTTTCCCACAAAAACGTTATTCCGTTATTCCGCGTAGTCCTTGAGTAAGTGGAGACTATGGACGATTATAAACAATGTCATCCTCGTCAAACCCAAAGCAGAATAACGTGCAACAGGGCGACATTGTCGCAGAAAGAAAGAGACATATAGACATACAAAGAAATCGTCTAATTGAGAAACTTGTTCGTATCCCAAAATTACAACAATAATTTCTGCAGAACGATATCTGGTTTTGTGTATAAACAATTAATTTGAACCGTATTTGTAGTGCAACTTAATAACAAACTATGTACTGACTGATTCAGAATGACATTTGCGATTTTACAAAATGAACAACAGCTAACTGCAGTGAGACGAAAGTCAAGCGCGGGTCACCTTCAACGCATGCACAAGTTCGCATAAACCCTAACCACACTACGCCACTCTAGATTGGCTGTAAAAAGGTAGTTAATTTACAGGACTAGTACACGACCGAATCGTTCACTGTAATGAACTAGGTTGAATGAACTAGTTCAAAATGACGCTCCAACAAATACTTGTACAAGTGACGATTGGAAAGATTTATAGTTTTGTTTCTTAGACACGTTTTGAAGTTATACTTCTTTGCGCCCGTTAGACACTTTGGGATGGGATGTTGGTCGAGAAACCGCGTCACGCTGAAAAGTAAGAACAAATTTTTAAGAACTATCGATTAATCGATTGTTAATCGAAGAAATTACTGATAATGATAATATAGGAGTATAATATAATAATAAAGTCACGTATAATATATTGAAGATAAATATATTGAATAATATTGAAAAATGTCTTATATTTCATTTATATATCCTGTCTGTTTGTGTGCGTGAGTGGGTGTATGAGAATGGCCAAAGAAGTATAATTTCCACCGTGTGGTCCGACGCACACCCAATTTTTTTATTATTTATACTTGTAAATTTGTTCAAACAACCTTTTTCGAATTTCAGTTTTTATTACTGATACAGTATTGATAAAAATAAATAATTATGTTGTCAGTGGTCCTTCCCAGCTCTGATGTTCACTTTGAACTGAACTTGTTCAAATCATAATGAACAAACTTTTTCACTCGTTCACTAAGCTGACTAGTTCATTTCACTCGATCGTTCGTGAACTACCCATCTTTACTGCTGCTTTCCAATTAAGATCGGATCGTTATATCATGTTTGAGTAATGATAACTTCAATTCAGTTAAGTTATCAATGAATGATAATGACTGCCTCTGGAGAGCGTATTGTCTGTAGTAATGGATCAGAGAAAAATAGTACTTAAAAATCGTAAAAAAAACATTATTTATGACATAATCCAGGAAATTCTGTGATGTATACGTCTGCAACCAATGAAAATATTGGTTATTTTTTTCAGTCCAGTACAGTCCGACAGCTTCTGCTAGTTAAGTCAGGCAGGTAATCGGAATTCGGTCAGATCAGGTAAAATAACTAAAAAGTAAAAGTGCATACTAAAATTGACATTTGCATCTATCGTCAATGAATTAGTGGTTAGTGGTCATTGTTATAATCTTGGTTAAATAAACTTGAACAAAACATAAATAAACATAGTTTGTATGCCTTAATTTAAGATTTTACTTCTAGATTAAACATTCGGGAATGTAATTTATATAATGGTGGATAAAAACAGTAGTTTTATTATTTATGAGACTAGAAGACGCAACCCACACTTGGAACAAATGGTGAAATTAAATATTTTAATAATAAATTTATAATAATAAAAACAAAGTAATAAGTAAATGTTTACCTTATATTTATATTATCTAATAATTCAATCATAATACTATGAACGAAGTATATTTATCAAACAAAATAACTCATTTTTTGAAAAAGAACAAGATCAATACTTGATTGAATAAATACAAATTCCAAATAAAATATATAATTCAATTATATAGAATCGATCGCTGGTAATGAGTCAGTGCTTCAGTACTATGCATGTGTCTTTCATGAGTCACTGCCCATAACCCAAACGCACTACCGGATTAAATTAAAAACATTACGAAAATATTATTTTTGTAATTATTACATGCGTGCATACGGCGTTTAGAGCTAAGTCAACATATGTGCTTACGGCATGATAAGGGTTTATTATTGTTATTTACTATTATTGTTCGAAAATTATGAGTCTATTTATTTTTTATTTTTTTATTTATTGATTTATTTTATTTATTTATATAACTATTTATTTTTTAACTGATGATGAGTTGATTGAAATAAATATTAATGTAAAGTTACATAAGCATAGATAAATAAAACATACTATATCATGAATTTTTTTAGAAGAAGCATCATTTTGATTTCTGTTTAACAATCCATTATTGTTTAGCCAATAGATTAAAATTAATAAAACAGTATCAACATATGATGCAATAAAATGTTCTTTATTGAATACACAGAAAGTTTTTATATTGACTATAATTTAAAATATTTTCTAATAAAAATGTTGAAAATACATGTTTGAAAAATCATAGTGATTGACAGGCCAACAAAAGGTCACGAGTCTCACAATGTGTCTTTCATGAGTCACCGCCCATAACCCAAACGCAGTACTGGATTAAATTAAAAACATTATTACGAAAATATTATTTTTGTAATTATTACGTGTATATGCTAACTGCGTTTAGAGCTAAGTCAACATATGCGCTTACAGCATGTTAAGGGTTTATTATTGTTATTTACTATTATTGTTAGAAAATTATGACAGTCATATAACTATTTATTTTTTAACTGACGATGAGTTGATTGAAATAAATATTAATGTAGTTACATAAGCATAGGTAAATAAAACATACAATATCATGAATTTTTTTAGAAGAAGCATCATTTTGATTTCTGTTTAACAATCCATTAGGCCTATTGTTTAGCCAATATATTAAAATTAATAAAACAGTATCAACATATGATGCAATAAAAGTCCTTTATTGAGTACACAGAGAGTTTTTATATTAACTTTAATTTAAAATATTTTCCAATACAAATGTTGAAAATACATGTTAATAAAGTAGTATTTCAAATTAACGTTAATTATACATTTAAAAAAAATTAAAATAATCTTGATAATTCATTCCTATTAGCATCGTAGTTGTTACATAGAGATACATACTTTACCGGGACTATGCGAATTGATAGGAAACACCTACGATTAGATGTGAAACTTGGAAAACTGAACAATGGTGACACAATTGGTACATACTCAGGTGGCATTTCGGTTGGAAAATGGCGGGACAAACGCCAAGTGCTTCATATCTCTTCCGAATTAAAAAATGACATGGGTGAAAGTATAAATAAAAGAAATCAAAAACATGTACCAATCATCTACTATAAAGCCAAAATGAAGGGGTTCGACAGAAGTGACCAACTTATGTTGTATTATCCTTGCGAACACAAAAGCCTTTAGTGGTACAAGAAGGTTTTGTCCATATCATCCAAATGAATTCGTTCAAATTGAAAAACTTTACAAACCCCAACAAAACACTGTCACTTTATGAATTTAGATTAAAAGTCATATCTTCACTGTTGCCTCTATATCCAGATCCAGCGGCTCAGTGTCCTAGACGCTGCAACATGGAGCACGTCCTTTCTAAACTGACGACAAGAGATAAGAGAAAACAAAATGAAAGAAAGAGATGTAGGGTATGTTACAGGGAAGCTAGGGCTTAAAAAACACTTTACTTCTGTGCCCAGTGCCCCGGTAATCCAGCGCTTTGCCCAGTGGGCTGAGAAATATCACGAATAAAACAACTTTGACAAATGTTTGGGTGGTTGGTGATGTAAATATTTTTTTTTTTTATCACTTACATTACTTCAATGAACATTTTATTTATATAAACTAATAGTTTTAGGACTTAAAAACGATTATTACTGTAATTAGCACTTGAGTGTCGAGCACAGGAAGCTGATGGCCCAGTACTGGGCCAAAACAAAAACAGCTGTTTCAGATGGATTCACCTACCTATCATCATTCCTGCATATACACATCTAGAAGTAAGTTTTTATGAAATACAAATTTTCAGCATGGGGGGTGGTTTTATCGATATTGGTCCCGTAGTAAACATGTTAAATGGCAGGCAATGAAAATATCGTGCTCTAGATTATGTTGCCTTAAAAAAAGGAGCGATTGAAACAAAAAATGTTAAGTGCAACAATTAACACGTTGAGCCCCATTGAAGCACCAGGTGCGTCAGCCTCAGTTTCATAGGCAGTCCCGATGACGCACCGTGTGCGTCACGAACAAGGGAATAGTTTTCGCGCCAATTTTTCCCGCCATAACCTCAGTTACGCTGTAGCAGCTGCAGTTTAGTCCTAAGTGGCGTGTTAGTCCTAATACAGGCCTTCTCTGATGTAGTGATGGTTTTCAATTTTCAATAAAGTCGTCCGGTTCTGTTTTTAATGTGGCGTTAAATTTATTTACATTTTGACCATGGATGAGTTGAGTCTACCATCGACTTCTAATGCTAATTCGCGTAATAGTGGTTTACTAGTGTCTAATAATACGTTAGAAAACTTATTAACATTACGTGGAGTTCAGTGAGCACTGAGAATGAGTCAGAGCTAAGTGACAATGACCTTGTCCCGCTACGAGCATCTACACCGCTCCCAGACATAGATTCGCCCGACTCAAGGCCGTCTACACTATCTCTTCCATCTGTAAGTAGCCCTGCTCCTGTTGTTGTGCAAAACATATGTCGCTCTCGTGCTTCTAGGCCAGTAATAGACTGGGATAATGATTCAACATCAATGAAACAATATCCTTATCAGTCTTATAGCCATTTGAAAGTAGCTATGCAACCAGATTCTAAGCCAATTTATTTTTTTAAATTACTTCTGACTGATCAATTTATTGACATACTCATAACTGAGACTAACTTTCAAGCTCAATTTCTCCTTCAAAACTCAGACTTAGGTCTCAATGCAGTTCTGAAAAAGTGGCAAGATGTAGATAAAGAAGAAATGTGTATCTTTTTAGAGCTTTTATTGCATATGGTAATGATTCATTGCCAAAGAATGAGGGACTATTTGAAGACTCATCGTCTTTACAGCATCCCATGTTTTAGAAAATATATGAGCCGAAACAGGTTTTTCTCGATAATGAAATGTTTTCATTTTGCTAGAAACCCAAGTGCGAATGAGCCAGCACCTACAGACCGTCTTGACAAAATTCGGCGTATTGTTGATCATTTCAACAGTACTATGCAGAATATTTATGAGCCTGGGAAAGAGCTCTGCATTGACGAATCTATGATTCTTTGGCGTGGAAGGCTCATTTTCCGCCAATACATAAAAAACAAAAAGCATAAATATGGGGTGAAATTATATATGCTAACCGAGCCTTGTGGCCTTGTATTAATTTGTCGCAATTTACGCTGGTGTAAATGATGATGATCTTGGGGGTGTGGGTCATGCTAACAATGTTGTCATGCACCTCATGCAGGCTAGACTTGATCTTGGTCACAGTTTGTACATGGACAACTTTTACAATAGTTTTTCGTTATCTCCGAGTCTTCTTGAGCGTAAAACTCACTGTACCGGAACCTTACGTGCTGGCAGGAAAGACACTCCAAAACAAGTGATTGAAACAAAACTTTCTCGTGGAGATTGTCTGCCTGTACGCTGAGGGTGTTGCCATTGGAAAATGGCGTGACAAGAGAGACGTGCGCTTCATTACCACTGAGCATGTCCTTGATATGGAGGAATGTACAAATAAGAGGGGAGACAAAAACTAAAGCCAACCGCTATTGTGCATTATAACAAGCACATGGGTGGCATAGATCGGCAAGATCAGATGTTGGCTTACTATCCTGTTTCAAGGAAAACGACTAGATGGTATAAAAAATAGGGATACACATCATTGAAATGATGCTCGTAAATGCTCACATGATCTACAGTAAGTCAGGTGGGAGGCGCATGAGCTTGTACGATTTTAGAGAGCACATAATAGAGGAGCTGCTTCCAGAAAACTACACACCACCGAACCGCAAGAGAAGAATGGACAACCAGCTTACGCAAAATTCCCATTTTGCAAACAAGTGTCCCATTGGAATAAATGGCAAGAAACTGAGAAAAAGATGTAAACAGTGCTATAACGAAGGCAGAAGAAGAGATACAATGTACTATTGTCCTAAATGTCCCGGCCAACCTGGACTTTGCTTGGAGAACTGTTTTGTTAAATTTCATGAACTCTAAGTATTTAACAATATCCTAATAATGTAATGCCATTTCTTTGTTCAATTTAATAAATAATGTTATTCTTGTGAAAACTTTGTTTTACTTCAAATGAAATTGTAGCCTAAGTCAAGGAAAGCAAAAATCATTTTTGTTAGTACCGATGACGCACCATGTGCGTCATGTTTTTTTTTTTTTTTTTTTTTTTTTTTTTTTGTAAAAACGGTAAATTTCCCATTAGTTATTGGTTGGTTATAAAATATCAACACATACTGAAAGTGTATACAACAAAATAATTTCTGGTACCATGGGGTTAAAACCTTTCATGATAACCTGGGTCTCAACGTGTTAAATTAAATTACTGACAAACATTATTTACTCAGAATTTTAATCTAATGTAACACTATAGTGCTACACAAAAACTGTAATGGAAGTCTAACAAATTAGAAAATTATGATGTCTTGGGAACAAAAAAAATCTACTTTAGAAAATGTTTAAAAACTTTTCAGATCAAGATTTATTATTAAAGCTGCAGTTAGGACATAAGATTTTGGAAGGTGCTTTCTCCACTTCTTACACAGTTCTGATTTTTCGGCTGTTCACAGCTCATTATTTGGAGCACTGAATTTTACCTAGAAAAAGTGTGGGTCGCTTCATAGAAATGTTGTGCAAAGTGGGCCCAGAACTCTGAATAACAAGTTTTTTGAATTTCATTATGCCACTCAAATAATTATTTAAATAATCTGAGTGGAGATTAATTATTTAATCTGAGTTTGAAGACTAAAATCACTGGTCTTAAACTAATCATATCAAGAAATAAAAACTAAGCATATCAATAACACACCTGTTCTTTGGCAGTCTCTAATTTTTTATGTAATTCAATGACCTTTTGACTGATATCCTGAGATTGAGAGTTCTTCTGAGCATTATCGTGGGGATCTCTTTCAACGCTAAAATTATACAAATGCATTATTTTAAAAAAAGTATCAATATAAATTTTAAAAATCTAGCCCTATCTTAATGCAATATGTTCAACGGATTGAAAATTGTAACCCTGAATTACAATTTTGAAGTGAATAGGATGGCAAGTTAAAGTCATTAAGAAGATAAATGCAGAGTTTAGAATTCATATAAATGAAGAAATAAGTTTTTAACAAGTTAGATTATGCTAAGCAAGTCTGACAGAATGCTGGAATCCAAACCAATTATGATGAATAAATACTAATAGAAAATAGTGTGTATGGAATGAAATTGTTTAAATGAGTCTTGATCTAATTTTGTTATAACTTCTTTAACAAGCATGATTGTTTACATGTACTTGTTATAAAGAATAAACTAACTACCATTAGCTGAACGTATCACTGTTAAGTCCTTTGTAAACTAGACACATTAAATCAAAGCATTTAAGTGTTATATATAAAGAACACAAGAGATTTTCTGTCATCCTAAACATGACTTGTGGTTTATAGAATATTACAAACATTTTGATGATGAGATATTTACAATAATCAACAAATCTTCTAATTTAAGGTCTTTATTGAGTTATAAGCAGGTAGACCAATATAACTCATAACTCAATAACATACGGACAGATGGCAAATTAAGCAAGATAAGACGCATCTTCATATGACCTTTTTTGTTTATTTGTTTACCTATTTAATCATTTCCTGAAGGTTTGCCCCACACTTTTCAAACACCCTGTATATGCAGCCTCATATGGTGAAAACGAAAATACAGCCTTAGCACTGAATGTGTTAAAAATGACGTACACCAATTCATTTGTTTTTGAAAAAAAAAAAAACGAACAGAAGGTAAGAGCAGTACCTAATATGTAAAAATAAGCCTACCACCAGATACTTCTTGGTTTGGTAAAGTTCAGCTTAAGCCTATTTGATAAATTTTTATTAAAGAATGTTTTAAGTTAATTACAGGTGTCAAATAATAAGGGCTATCTACTAGAATGAATAGTGCATTCTTGTGAATAATTCTTACCTTTATTCTCTGATTATGTGTAGACCTACTTGTAACCTTCAAAAACCAAAATATAAGATGACTACTTTTGTAGTTATTAGTTGCATCAGCTGCTACTAACCTAGAAATCATTTGACATAGTTTGTAATAAAATTAATGTAATGCAATAAAATACATGAATACATTCAAATTTACCTCCTTATGATGTCATATATTATTGGCAAAAAATCGACATCCAAATTCTCCACACTTAAGAAAGGTTTGTAATCAGAAGAAGTCTGTTCTTGTTGATCGTTATTGATTACTTCCATATTGACATTGACTTGACCATAACAAAAATTAAATTTTCAGATTTTTTTCTTGTTGCCATGTTTAAGGTAGGCTAGAATTTGAAAGCTACGAAGCCGCGATGTAGACTATTTCATGAAAAAGGTAAGTAGCACAGCTGATTAAAACTTTTCACTTTTCAGACAAATTTTATTTTCATTAGAGTCTTTAACTAGGCCTGGTAGAAAACGATCTGCGTATTATATTTAGCAATTAGCATATGTATGGGTTCCAGCGACAGAGAGGAATCTTTCCACAGCGGAGCTGCCTTGTTTCACTGGCATGACTAACTTCCGCCGCCGCCGTCAAGTGTTCAACCTTTGAAAAGGTGTTTAGTTGAAAAAATAACTGTAACCAACTGTACAAGTGTGTTTAAATGCTATTTATTGCTCGCATTATTATTCATTGTGTTATTTATATTGTGAGTACGCGGCCTCGACTCTGGTTGCCATGACAACTTTCACACAAAAGTATTGCAAAAGGTTTATGTTATATTTAACCTCAAAAATTAATTCTTGTGTTTCGATATTAGACGATATGGACGTAAGCGTATTTTGTAGTAGACAGCATAACAAATATGTTAAATGAAGTAAACATTTAAAGTATCAAGATTCCTCTCTAAGTTTAAATCTTTGTTGATATTTCGTTTAATCACCTAAAATACATAAACACGAAGTACCATCAATCCATCATAGACCTTCTATTATACCTAGGGTTGCCATACGTCTGTATTTTGTACGGACGGTTTGTATTTTACATTCTGTGTCCGTACCGTAAAAAGAAAAAGCCGGGAATATGACCGTATTTTTCGTTCTTTTATTATTAAAATATATTTAAAATAATTTAAAAAGACTATATTACTAGTACTTTGGGGAATCGACAATCGTGAAAGGTTGTGTGTTGTATGATGACTAATATACTATGAAATATTATCAAAGACCTTCTATTATACAAAAAGTTTTGTAAATAACCAAAGTAATTAATAAATCTACCAGAAACGTTTTAAGAATAATTGTAGTTATTTTACAATAGGGCTTAAAAGTGGAAAATTAGCATTTCAGTGTCTAGAATAAACACTTATTTTTAATTATCAAGCTGGACGAAATAGTATTCTGAAAGCATAGTTTTATAGAGCATACAATTCTCTACAAGTTTTAAATTCAAAGTTGGTTTCTATATACGGTATATTATAGTTTTTGTATAATTGCTGGTTTTGTATTTTAAAAAAGTAACTAATTTTGTGGAATAATTTAATATTTAAGTCATGAAACATGGTGGTTTCCCTTTCCCACGCTAAGCCAGTATTTGTCTCGTGGAGACATGAGGGGGGTTAGTGACGTTATCAAAATACGTCACAAGTCTAATTTCCGAGATGGCAACTTGGGCCACATGAATCAGGGGGTATAAAATTGTTTATAATGGTTCCTACTAGGTTGCTCTGCCTCCGCTCCGATTTTTACTGTCTTCAATTTTCTGGCTGGGATAGGACTGTCTGGTATAATAGAATGTCTATGCTATTATCATATACCTTCTATCATATAATATAAGGTCTATGCTATTATAATTTTACACACCTTCCTCCTCTTTCGTTATTTGGTACTTGGTGGAATTTCGATGGATTTAAATGAAACATTTTTACTAATTCCACAGTTTTTAATTTTAGATTAATGCATTTTCGCCAGTTACGGCATCTTCAGATCATAATAACAATATTGTACAAAAATATAAAACATATGTTAAAAAATATACAATTTGTAAATATTAAATAACATTGATGGATAAGTAGTAAAATTTAAAAACAAGGTTTTGAATTATTTAAGTTGTTTTCTAGTTCATTTCTAATCACAGGTAAAAATATATTATTAAAATTAACAGATGGTTGAGAAATACAGTCATCTTTTTTTAATGCCATGAATGCACTTTCAATTTTATTTCTCTTTTTCCAAGATTTTTCTTTATATATAATAGACGATTCTTCAAATTTTATATTATGCTTTTTATCAATAGCATGTTCAACTAATTTTGATTGTTCAGTATTTTCAGTTTTAAAATTATAAATATGTTCCTTTATTCTTGTTTTAACAGGTCTTGATGTTTGGCCGAAATATGTTTTATTGCATTCACAATTAATTTGGTATATAACATTTTTTGTTGATTGATTTTCATTTTTTGGTTTTAATTTAGATAATTTACTACGAAGGCTTCCTGATGATGTAAAACTTGTTCGAAAATTAAATTTAGAATTATTTTTTTTTTTTTAATTTTTTCTGAAAGGTTTTTAACATAGGGTATGACTACAGTTGTTACAGGTTTGTTTTCATTGTCTTGACGATTGCGTGCTTTTTTAGGTTTATTTCCTCTCATTAATTTTTTAATAAGTGTATTGGGATAGTTGTTCATCTTTAGAAAATGGCACATTTCTTCTTTTTTGTAATTTTTATTTTCATTTGAAGAAGAAATAAGTTCAATTTTTTGGAATAAACTTCTAGCAAGTCCAATTTTAACGTGTTCAGGATGGTTAGAAAAATAATTTAAATACTGTCCACTAAATGTTTTTTTATGATATAAAGAGGTTTCAAGAGTATTGTCTTCTGTTTTGGATATTAATATATCTAAAAACGGAAGTTTTCCTTCTTCTTCTTTTTCCATGGTAAATTTTATCGTTGGTCGTATTTCATTAATAAAATTTAAAAATTTAATATGTATATCATCTTGGTTTTCCCAAATACAAAATATATCGTCAACATAACGAAGCCATATTTTCGGTTTGATAGTCCATTTATTGAATGTTAATTCTTCAAAAAAATCCATAAAAATGTTACTTATAATTGGACTAAGGACTCCTCCCATCGGTAAACCAGAAACTTGTTTATAAAATTGTTGGTTATTTTGGAAGTAGTTATTATATACACAGACTTCTAGTAAATTTAAAATGTTATAAATAGATAGATTGGTCCTTGAACTTAAATTTTCATCTTTCTCTAGTTTTGATTGTATTATGTTTAATGCTTCAGCTACAGGTACTTTTGTAAAAAGGCTACACACATCATAGCTAACCATAATGTCTGAATGTTTTACTGTCAAGCACTTTATTTTTTCTAAAAAATCAAAAGAGTTTTTAATGTATGAAAAAGAATTGCCAAATAAAGGAGTTAAAATCGGGAGGAGAAATTTAGAAAGTTGATAAGTAGGGCAGTCAATAGAGCTTACAATTGGTCTTAGGGGAATTCCTTCTTTATGTAATTTAGGAAGACCATAAATATGGGGTGGTTTAGAGAAATTTGGATTTAATTTGGCATGATTTGTTTTACTAATCTTGTGTTCAACATTTTTAAGCGAATTTTTTACTAGTAGTTCGATTTTTTTAGTAGGATCTTTTTTTAATAATTCATATTCATCAGTAGAGACTAATTCATTGATTTTATTGATATATTCAGTTTTATCTAGTACTACGGTTATTTTGCCTTTATCAGCTGGGAGAATAACTATTGATTCATCACTTTGTAGTGTTTTAAGAGCCAAAAATTCTTTTGTTGGTAAATTAGGTTATGGTTTTTTCGAATTTTCAAGGACTTGTCTTATTTGTGCCCTGTAATAGTCTTCTTGTTCAGGAGGAAGTAAACCAGCAGCGCAGTCCGTGGGCATAACAATCAATGTTTGAATAGTTACAATTTGACACTGTAAAGTTTAATCCTTTATTTAAAAGAGAAGTTTCATCATCATTTAATTGTCTTTTGGATAGATTTAATACAAACATGTTACTATTAAAATCATCAATGTTACTTTCAGTTTCAATTTGGGAACAAAAAGGTCCGTCTTTTGATTTAGTATTATGTTTAGAAATTAATTTTTCCAGTTTTAAAATTTGCACTAGTTGAACGAGTTTTTTCACTAATGGAGAATGTCTGAACACCCGATCGGAATAGACTGTCAGTGGAAAAGGTCGAAGCTATTCTGAGCATAAAAGTTAACAGTGACGTGTCATTTTCTGAATTTTTTGAAGCCATTAAAAACTGCCTTTTTGATCTTTACTGCCAAGTAATCTCTTCAGAAAAATGTGATTGGTTTCAACCTTCAGCCAGTACTGTACCAGTACAAATTGTACCTAAACATCATCAAGGAGATTTATGAAAATATATTGAGTTCGGCCAACTCAACTTAAACTGTGTGAACTACTTTTTTTAAAGTTGTCGTATGTAGGCTAGTCTAGTACTAGGCCTATATGTAACCTAACTTGGTAAAACCTTCAAATCATGTTTAAGATGTACTATATTATGTTATTTTATGTTAGGCTACGTAGTAATAGGCTCAAGTAATTGTAAATATATTAAATATTACATAATAGTATAATTTGAATTACCAGGTATGAGTAGAATCAAACAGGTTACATTAGAACTTTCCAGTAGATTCATGAAGCTATACAACTTTTATGTTATAATTAATAGTTATGTGTAAATATTACCAAATAGACTAATTAAAACAATAAACTTATTTTATTTATACTTTAATATTAAACTTTTGACAATTATAGGATAAAAGATGTCATACTGTCGTATTTTGACATATTGACGACAGAATGTTCTATAACTTTCTTTTTGTTGTAATATGTTCCATGGCTTCTGGAGCCTTCGGGACCAAGTTTGTTCTTGAAATTCTAGATTGTAACAAATGTATATAAGGCGGCTGCACCGCTGCTAGTTTTCAGTTTTTTTTTTGAGTTTTCAGTCAGTGAGTGATTGTTCAATTAGTTAGTGTGGAACAACTCGGATATTGCGGTAGTGCAAATCATTGTGAGTTGTAAGTTCAGTGTTATTGTGTTTCAAGGTGAATAAACGCTTGTGTACTTAAATTGCGAGTGTGTTATTTTCGTGTCCCTAGTGATATACTGTATAGTAATCACTAGTGTTTTGACGACAATTGGCGACCGTGACAGGACATTACTACAGGATGAAAATCGACCAAATGACAACGGCGATGTTGCGCGCGGCGCTGGAGGAGCGTGGTTTGCCGACGGGCGGCGGAAAATGTGACCTCGAGTTACGTTTACGCCAGGACGTACAGGATAAAGGACAGAACCCAGAGGAGTTCGACTATCAGGAGCCCCCACAACCAGCAGCGCCGACGGATATGGTGAGTACCATAATCGCGCAAATTTCGGCGCAGCTAACTGCCCAGTCAGAAAAGCTAGCAGCCCAGTCAACAGAGATAAAGAATGAATTGGTTTCCCTAAACAATAAGATAAGCGAAAATTATATAAAATTGGATACTAAAGTTAAAAGTTTAGAATCTGATGTAATTGATATGGTTGAATCATTCTCGAAATTTCAAACTGATGTTGACACTAAATTGGCAGAGGTCACAGGCAATACAAAAGAATTGGAATTAAAAATAAACGATGTCGAAGCAAAGTTTAAAAACGAAATTCAGACGATTGAAAACAAAATGGCGATGCCAGAAAAATCAATAACAGATTCCGGTAATCAGGGGTCACAGCCCGTGTTTTTACCTGTGGACCCTAAAGTGATAAATGATAGCTTACCGGAATTCCAAGGAAGGTTGGAAGAATGTCCCATAACTTTCCTCACTACCTGTGAATATCTACTGAAACGTACTTGCATACCAAAGGAAATCTATTTGCAAGTAATTAGTCAACAGTTGAGAGGTTCAGCAGGGACATGGTGGCAAAACATTAAAGGCCTAAGTTTAGACTGGGATTCTTTCAAACAGGAATGTTTACAACGATTTAACTCAGAGGCTGTAAAGCCAAAAATATCACAAAGAAATTTTTGACAGAGGTTCAACCTAGTGGCATGAGAGCCGGGGCATTTGTTATTCAAAAATTACAGCTATTCAGGAGAATTAATAATGGAGGAAATATAAATGAGAGTGTTCCTTACATCATGGAACTTCTACATGATAAGGTTAGGTCACTGGTTAAGGTGGCCCAGCCAAAAACGTTTGATGAACTAAGGAACATTGTGACGAAGCTGGATGAAGAGGCTAGCTGCCACTTATCCAAAACCAAAGTTCCGGCCTCAAGTGAACCTATGAATTGTTACAAATGTGGGCTTACTGGGCATGTTAGGGCTCGCTGCCCGGAAAACTAGATCGTCACCGTTCTAATCGGGGCGGGGATGGTTCCGGAAGAATGATTATGCCCCAAGGCGACCAGTCATGGCTTAAACGGTCTTGTATTGGTCAGATTCGAGGAGAGGGCGGGGCTGATCATCCCCGCCCGGAAATCACACTTAAGATTGGCAATAACCATTATACTGCAGCTCTTGACACTCAAGCGTCTCACTCATTCGTTAGTATGAATGTGGCTAGATTTTTAAGACCAGTTCGCTCAGACAAGGTGACTTTTGTCAAGGGGGCAGTGCTTGACGTGAACTACAAGATTGAAGGATTTACCTTTCTAGAAGCCAAATGTTCAGAAGAATTAATTTTTATTCCGGTAAAAGTGGTAAAAGATTTAATTCCAAAAATTATATTAGGACATGATTTTCTGGAGAAATACGGCGTGGTTATAAATTATACAGCAAAGGAAATATTTTTCGGCCATAAAAACAGAGTAAGATTGGACTGGGTAGAGAATAAAAACTTCGAAATTAAACCAATTTTGGAGAACAATGTTTTGACAGATCTGAAAACAGGACCATTAAATACTAATCAAAGGAAAGAACTAGTGAAATTACTCAGCACATTTCCGGAGGTAATTACGGATAAAGTCGGATTCACAACCACTGTTAGACATAAAATAGTTTGCAAGGATAATACACCAGTTAAGCAAAGACCTTATCCACTTAATCCCGACAAAAGGAAGTTTGTAATAGAAAAAGTAAAGGAAATGGAAAGTCAAGGATTGATTGAACCCTCGTCATCAGGATGGGCTTCCCCAATAGTCCTACCCAAAAAAAAGAATGGAGAATACCGACTTTGTGTAGATCTGCGGCAAGTAAATAATAATACCATCTCCGATGCCTACCCAATGCCTGATCTTCGAAATCTTATCAAGCAAGTCAACGGAGCAAAGATATTCAGCAGTTTGGACTTGAATTCGGGTTACTGGCAAGTGGGAGTCGAGGAATCTTCACGGCCTATGACAGCCTTTTCAACGCCTAGAGGGCTGTACCAATTTCGGGTTATGCCGTTTGGGTTGAAAAATGCTCCCGCTACATTTATGCGTTTGATGGACAAAGTTTTATCCGGATATACTGGGGAATTCTGTCAAGTATACAGGTATTTAGATGACATACTAGTATACAGCAAGACATTCTCTGAACATTTGGAACATATGGCCAGAATCCTAGAAAGGTTAAAATTACATGGACTTACCCTGCCAAATGAAGAAATGTCAGTTTGCCTCTATCTCGGTGGAATATCTTGGTCATGTGTTGACAGACAAGGGCTTGGAGAGGCAAACTGAGAAGAATAAGGCTATTGAGGAGTACGCAAGACCTCGTACTAAACATCAAGTGCGACAGTTTTTAGGGCTCTGCGGCTGGTATAGCAGTTTTGTACCACACTTCGAGTACAAGGTTTCGCCGTTAACGGATCTCCTCAATAATGACAAACCATTTAAATGGACAGAAAAGGAAGAGTTTTTCTTCAAGGATATAAAGAAGGCTATCTGCGAATCTCCAGGATTAGCTTATCTGGATTCAACACGGGAAATATGCTTGCAGACCGATGCGAGCGATGTAGGACTTGGAGCTGTCCTATTTCACGAGAGGGCAGATGGAGGCAATGACATCGTTGAGTATGCGAGCAGGAAACTTTCCCCTACCGAGAAAAATTATTCTACAGCTGAAAAGGAGGCTTTAGCTGTAATTTGGGCGGTGGGAAAATGCCGAGGCTACCTGGAGGGAAGAAAATTTAAATTGTTCACAGACAACTCATCGCTTCAGTGGTTGAAAAAGGTTTCTGGAACGAAGTCAAAACTGATGCGATGTGCTTTGATTCTGGCTGATTTTGACTTTGAAATACACCACGTAGCAGGAAAACTGAATCAAGCTGCTGACAGTCTGTCCAGGAATCCTGCGGACGGATGTAAGTCAAACAAAGAACTCCTGGAGAGAGAAATTCCTGTACTGGAAAGAAAAATACAAAGAGGACCTGTTCTTCTGGCAATCCAACAAGGGAATGGTGACATCGACTTGGAATTGATAAGAAAGTGGCAGACTGAAGACACGTCCTGTAGCAGAATGAAGTCCTGGATAAGCAAACGGAGTACTGAATCAAGGACTGTTCCAGTCCAGTTCAAGGCATGTTACAAACACTTCCGTTTGGAAGATGATGTACTTATGTACACGTCTCATCTTCCTGGATCTTCTCCGGTGATCGTCATTCCGAGGTCTCAATCAGTTCGGATATTAGAGAAATACCACGATAGTTCTGACGCCGGTCATCCTGGGCAAGAAGAAACATACACATCAATTCGGCGACGTTTCTTCTGGTTGCACATGCATCGGGACATCAAGAACTACATCCAATCCTGTACCATCTGCGCTTGTACCAAGGCTAACAACCAGAAGGCGAATACAAGCATGATAGGACGTCGACCAAACCAACCCTGGGAAGTTCTTGCTCTTGATCTGATGGGCCCGTACCCTAGAACATCACGGGGCAAAACTGGGATCTTGGTGGTGACAGACCTTTTCACCAGGTGGGTGGAAGCATTCGCCATTCCGGAAGCAACATCGGGACGGATCCTGCAGATTCTGCGCACAGAAGTCTTCAGCCGTTATGGTTACCCACGATGTCTCCTGACGGATAATGGCAGCCAATTTACATCAAGACAGTGGCTGCAAACTCTAGCTGAATGGGGCATTGAGCACTGGACTACGCCTATCTACCATCCACAGGCAAACCCCACGGAAAGGAGGAATCAGGAATTCAAGAAGATGTTCAGGATTCATTTGTTTGACAAAGAACATACCAAATGGGACCAACACCTGCATGAGTCTCTTCTGGCCATCAGACAGCGGGTAAACCGCGTCACAGGCTTCTCCCCGGTGGAACTCTTTCTTGGACAGCCTATAAAAAGAACCGGTGATTGGAATACCATTCACGGACGAGAAGAGGAACCGGTGGATCCTTCTGCCTGGAATGATGAAAATCAAATCAAGATTCAACGCATGAATCGTCAGGCAGAAATTCGTTCAAGGAGAGAGGCGGAGAATAATGATGAGCCTGAAGAAACTGATTTCAGGCCAGGTACACTAGTGCTTCGCCGAAATCATTCCCAGAGCAACAAACTTCAGAAGTTCCATGCGGGAATGGCTCGGAAGTGGCTCGGGCCATTTGAGGTGGAAAGGAAGCTGGGGAAATGGAGTGTACCTCCTGAAATCCGATCCACCGATCAAAGTCCACGCTTCGGAGCTGAAGATACTACCTCAGACTCTTCGAGAGAATACCCAAGCTGAAGAAGAGGATCAACCACGGATACCTCCTTCACAGGCTGGTGATGAAGCTGCTGAATCCAACGAAGATCAACGAACACCGATACTTCTGGATGATCAGTATGATGAAGATTTTAGACTTAGGAATAGACATAATTTAAGGCCTAGAAAAGTAAGAAATGTATAAAACAGATATTGAAGGTTTTAGGGGGGGACAATTGTCGTATGTAGGCTAGCCTAGTACTAGGCCTATATGTAACCTAACTTGGTAAAACCTTCAAATCATGTTTAAGATGTACTATATTATGTTATTTTATGTTAGGCTACGTAGTAATAGGCTCAAGTAATTGTAAATATATTAAATATTACATAATAGTATAATTTGAATTACCAGGTATGAGTAGAATCACATAGGTTACATTAGAACTTTTCAGCAGCTTCATGAAGCTATACAACTTTTATGTTATAATTAATAGTTATGTGTAAATATTACCAAATAGACTAATTAAAACAATAAACTTATTTTATTTATACTTTAATATTAAACTTTTGACAATTATAGGATAAAAGATGTCATACTGTCGTATTTTGACATATTGACGACAGAATGTTCTATAACTTTCTTTTTGTTGTAATATGTTCCAAGGCTTCTGGAGCCTTCGGGGTCGAGTTTGTTCTTGAAATTCTAGATTGTAACAAATGTATATAAGGCGGCTGCACCGCTGCTAGTTTTCAGTTTTTTTTTGAGTTTTCAGTCAGTGAGTGATTGTTCAATTCGGATATTGCGGTAGTGCAAATCATTGTGAGTTGTGAATTCAGTGTTATTGTGTTTTAAGGTGAATAAACGCTCGTGTACTTAAATTGCGAATGTGTTATTTTCGTGTCCCTAGTGATATACTGTATAGTAATCGCTAGTGTTTTGACGAGAAAGTATACCAAAAGTATTATTATTATCTTTTTTTTAAAAATATTTTATAGTATGATATCTTAAAATAAAATATAGCTGTAATAATTATGTTAAATATCACAGTATCGTTAGTATAACTATCCCACTTTAACAAACCAAATCGCATATCATAAAACTTATAAAAGACTGTTTATAAGTACCCCTCCTCCCACCAGACCCTCAAGTATATCTGGTGTCTCTATTTTAATATGAAAATGTATGGCAACCCTAATTATACTAGACAGTCCCATCCCAGCCAGAAAATTGAAGACTGTAAAAATCAGAGTGGAGGCAGAGCAACATAGTCGGAACCATTAGAAATGCTCTTATTCCCACTGATTCATGCGCCTCAACTGGCCAACTCAAAAATTATACTTGTACTAGATGACGTCACTAACCCCTCACATTCCCACGCCAGTATTTATCGTGCGTGGGAACTAGAGAGCCCAAACCAAACAGAGACTTTAAACTCTGTCTCCATTTCAGTTGACATTGGGTTTTCTATTGCTATTAACACAGTGTATAAAATCAATGGTAATACCATAGACATTCTATTATAGGTATGCACCACGATTATAGCCTATCAGTGATTCGATGTTCAAATCACTATTAGAGCGGAATCACGTTAATTCACAGGTCTTACAAGTAAGCAGGTAAATTAATCACTGTTCGCTTAAAAGAACAGGTAATCCCATCACTAACGTTGGTCACTCGTTTTCAAGGCGTTGGTTGACGCGCTTATGATATTTCAATCAAATGTTACTGTCGCGTTCCCAAACTGAATTGTTGGGAGAGCTTATATACTATTTAATTCTTTGTGTAGTTGTGCTGGATGATTTTAGTGATTTATTTGTTTGTATGTTACAGTTTTATCCAAGCAGGTCGAGACAAGTCTGAGCAGGCTAACATTGACATTTCTGTGACTCCTACTTGTCAGGTTCCTAGAGAGAGGGAGGAATAGTTTGAGTGAAACACTTGTTCATTTGGGCTCTGTGTTTTTTTAGCCTGTTGCCTGGCACTTTTATGGTATATCTTTCTAAAGTTTACACTGTATATTCATTTATCTATTTTCTATAATATAGTAAAGTATTTTTTATTAATATACCATTATTAACATCACTAATTGTGACTATCAAATTTTTCGAATTGTTTATGTTTCGGTCGCCTCACCAGTTGTGAACCAGAGCCAAGGGCAGACAAATTTAGTTCTCTGGATCTGATAAGCGCAAACTGAGACGCTTATATATACATGATGAGGTTTACAAAACTACTAATTTAATTCCATTCATTAAAAAAATATTTATTAGTACCATTTTTATTTTATTTATTTTAGGGCTTTTGCCCCTACAAGCCACTAGTTAATGTTATTAATCTGTTAACTATCTGTCTAAATTTTATTTTCTGTTGTTATTAAAATAATGCAATATGATGTCAATACTTTAATCGTTCTGGATAATTAGTTATTTATTATTTGGTTTTTATCTTCTTTTCATAAGTATAACTAATGTATACTCAATTGAGAAGGATGGAAAGTCATTTTTATTTGAAATGAATAGTATTTAAAATCTTAAGCCAATCTTCTTTGATTCTTAATTACTACTTTTTCAACAAATTGTCTATATATTATTCAGACAAATGCCAATTTTAGCCTGCCAAGACTTGTCTCGACCTGTTTGTACAAAACTCTTACATACAAAGAAATAAATCCCTAAAATCGTCTCAACTTTCTACCCGGAGTAATAAACCTCTTAAAAAGTACTAAAGTGAAGTAACACTCAGTAAAGATAAGTTTTGAGCGGACAATTCCTCAACATACGTAAGAGCTGCATACGTCTCAACAGAACAATCTCAACCAGATTGACTTTGGAATTGCCTTCAGGGAACTGATCCTTGTCTCCCCTCCACCGGGATTCAGGAGTGGTCAGCTTACATAGCTTCTGGCGGAACAACCTTGAGTTTCTGTCCACCAGACTAGCAGCAATGATAACAGATCTGACGTCGTGTCTCAGATCCAATTCACTTTATGAATCAAATAAACATTAGAATCTATATTTTCAGGTGACAACCGCGTCAAGTTACTATCTACATTCTACATTTTGTACAAATAACCAGATGTTTTGCCCATGCTGTGATGTTGCGTTCTCAGTGGTATTACCATAGACCTTCTATTATAGAAGGTAAATGGTATTGCTGGGACTGGCGAATGACCTTCCAGCTTTTATAATAGGTGGTGACTGGTTTGGCAGGTACGCTAGAGAGGGGAGGGGTATGACTCATGTGACTACGGTCATTGGCTGAAGAAAATCAATATGTCTAACTCTTCCATTCCATTTCATTTACTTAAAATGGGTTCTCATGTCTTCGGAAGCCGTATACTTTCATTATTATTAAAATTATTTCTTCTTTTATATATTTCTATAGTTCCCCTTACAATTTTCAGGTAGTAATGCAGGATATTGACAAGGACTTTAGTTTGGTCAAATAAAATTCCATGATTAGTTTTGTGCTATGTTTCGCAACTGCAGACTTTTCCGTATCTTCATTCTTAGTATGCCTTATATGTTCTTTAGTCCTTGTAGAAATTGATCTCTTAGTTTCTTCTATGTAGACTGACATGCAACTACAATGTATTTAATATACTCATTGTGGAATTTTATCTTTGACTGGTCTCAGAAAATTCTTCTATTTGTTCAGTAGCCTGTAAATTGTTTTTGTATTTTCTTTATTTAATATTCTGCAATCTTTTCCGTTCTCCCCTTTATGTAAGGTAGATATGCCTTTTTTAAGGTATATTCATCTTGTCTCGTATCTATTCTATTTTCTTGTTGTTTCTTCTTTAGCTGTTTTTCAATAGTATTACTGATTTCTCTAAATGAATATCCATTCTGTTTTAGTGTTCTTAGTAATATTTGTCTTCCTTTCTTCCAACTATTTCGGTTAGATATGGCAATGGCTTGATTACCTAAAGTGTTTAAAACTGCTGTTTAACTAATTAATATATGTCTAAATGCTGCTTCCCATCACCATCCAGCTCAGAAGAATGCATTTTTAAACACTAGATATTTTCACATTTTCCAAGTATATGTTCAAATGTAATAATCAACATCTTGGCATTCTTTAACCCTTTGCACCCTCATATCCAGTATACCGGGATCAAGGTTCCTATACAAGAGGTTGTCTCATATAAGTACGCATCCATATCATGCAGGTAGCAAATATGGCGTAGGGAGGCCTCAGCTGTGTTTTTTTCTACCTTCAATACTGTAAACAAAACAAACCGAAACAATGTAAAACATCTTATATCCGTACCCTCGATGCCACTTCCGTCTGCTTTGTTAATTAACTTTGAGTATAGTGTTTTATACTGTGATATGGCTTTGTTTTGAATAATTGTGAATTCATATAATTATGTTTGTGAAATGCCTGAAGTGAGTTGTGCCGTTGCAGTTTGTAATAATAGCCGTATAATATTAAAATCAGAAATTTAAATAGATCCAAAATACTCTTAAACACTGTTATGTTGGAGGCATAGTGTAATACACTTACTCTGTGGTCGGAAGTCTCCTTCTGACGTCACAACTCGACTTATATAGACCATATGAGAATGAGATAGCCTGTTCACCAGGATATGGTGTTTTCCTGTACCACTCTGTTTAAAAGTGTCCACTGCCTGTTTGTCAGCTCTCATATCCAGCATTACTGGCTAACACTAGTTTCCTCTACAGCTCTGCTATGAGGTACCTTACCTGCACATTGCACTCTAGTGTTTATTTACTTTCACATTTGAAAAACTGTTTAAATGGACATTTAAAGGTCCAACTATTTAAATGGTATACTAGTACTACAAACCTAATTTTTACTTTTTCCCATTAATTGGTTTATTTATTATATTGTAATTAATACTTATTGTGCTAGAAAATGGTTTAGTATTATTAAATTATTTTTAAGTAACTCTTACTATAGGATAGTTTTTTTTTTTTTTAGATAAGCTGGTCTTGTAAATGTTGTTTATACCTATAAAAATGATGTTAATAAGATAAAATCTTAAATAAAATTTTAAAATGTTACAATAAATCCTTGAATAGCTTATTAAATAAGTTAAACAAAAAATGTACTTTTGAAAATTATATAAAAAATAAAGTTGTATAGAAAATAAAATATTTTAAATTAAATGCTTAAATTAAGTATAAAGTCCAACAGCCCTGGATACAGTGCATCACCTTTGTTTTTAATTTACTGGGACTGGAATGACAGAACAACTTACTACACAGCTCAGGATAACATTTTTCTATCATTTCTAGTTAGTTGGAAGAAAGAAATAGGGCTATAAATATTAGTAAATTATGTTCATTTATTACAATGTCATGTGACAAGAATTTTTAGCTAGTAAAGCTATTTTTATTTATCAGTATAACCACATTTTACTATTTAAAAAGTGTTTTGATTCTTATAATAGTTCTGAGGAACAAACACAGATCACACCACATACTAGTTACAGTATGTGAAATTAACAAAAATTAAATAAAACTTGTATACCAATATCCAGTGATACTGGATACAAGAGGGTTTGAGGAAAATGGCAATTAGCCAGCCATACTGGATATGACAGTTTACGAGCAGAGCATAACTGCAGTTTCTTACATGAGCTGTAAAGGAAATAACTGATAGCCAGTAGTAACACTGATACAAGATCTGATGGATAGAGCAGACAAATTTTCCAAGAGTGCAAGGGGTTAATTCTAGTTCAAGCCTTAAAAGCCTTTAATATGATTTGGCCGTACATAATATTTGGATTCAGGAGACAAATACCTTTAACATGATTTAATTAACTTGAGTTAATTAAGTTAGTATTAAAAAGTTACATTTTCAAAAACTGTACCCCCCCATACAAGTAAAGTCTATTGCCATGTATGGGCGGGCCAATATCACTGTACATGCATGGGAGGGTGGGAGGACCAATATTTCATGGTCAGCTGCATGGTAAGCCACCACATTTAACTCTTAGCCACAGAAGTACCCTATAATAACTTTATTATATTTATATATTTGTCTAAGTTGTGTTGCTTTAATGATAAATGCAGTACGTGCAATTGAAAACCACACAATGATGCTTAAATGTATTATTATCAGTATTAAAATAAATAATATCCTGTCCTCCTGTTCAGAGTACATTATTAACCTTCATTACATAGGAAGCATAATATTTGTATCACTAGCATCTTTTTATACTGACTGAAATTCTTCATTGGACAGGGTAAACTACCACTTTAATTTGTGTGCGGTTGAACATTTTTCTAAAATTAACAACATAGAAAAGTGCATGAAATAAACAATTTCGACTTATACATTTTACGAAAATTATAATTTCTTTAAATATAATGCTGTACAAATAGGACATGAATATGATGTTTTTATGACCAACCTTTCATAACAACATAGATTGATACAAAACCAGCAAATATGTGGAGTATAATATACAAAGGAATTCAAACCCTAAGATGTTGAAAGACTTTACTGTATCACTCAAAATATAGGGAATATTAAACTCATTTTAATTGGGCCCTCCCAAACTCATATTATAAAATATCAATACTAAAATGATAAAAATCTTTATTGTCTTCACAATAAAAAAGTATTAGACATGAAATATATAAAATGGTAAATTAATTTTGTAATACATGTAAAATATAAATATTAACAAAGGAAAAAATAATTTATAATCTTCTTACAGTTCTTGAAATTGAAAATTTTCAATTCTATATAGACTATTTCTGATCAAGTAATTTTTCAATGTTTTCTTGAAAGTATCTTCTTTTAGATTTCTTATATGTATTGGTAATTTATTAAAAATTTTGATTGAATTGTTTTCAAAACTATTTATTAATTTATAATGTGTATAATGTTTTCTTCTTATATTGTATTTGTTTCTTATATAATAGTTATGCATACTACTTTGAACTGTAAATTTAGAATGGAATGAAACAAACCAATATCCTTTGGGGGGTAGTTATGTAATGACTAATGATGATTTTTGTGCTATATGAAAACTTAACTCCTCAACCCAAAATGGGGGGTTGGGGGCCAAGTCCAACATTTCAAATGCAAACCCCAATAAAGGGACACATAATTTTAAAGGTCTTTATAAAAGAAGAACAGTTCCACAAACTAGAGGTCTCTATCTCAATCCAGTATACAACTACAGCCTGTCAAAATTTAAAGTAAAAATTTCATTTAAAATTAAGAAAAAAACTTTTAGAATTAAAGCAGGAATAAGGTAAGTTTAGACAAATTTTAAACATCTAAGCAAACAGATTATTATCAAGTAAGTACAAAGATCATAAGTCTGAACAGATGAATCAACAAAACAATTGTTTTTTTATGTAACTTTTTAATAAACCTTCGACAGTCTATAGTTTTGTACTGGTAGGCCTAGTTTGTGGCATTGTTCTTCTTTCATAAAGACCTTTAAAATGAAATGTTTCTTGATGGAAGTTTGCATTTGAAATTTTGGACTTCCCTCCCTAACCCCCCATTTTGAGTTGAGGAGTTAAGTTCTCATATAGCTCAAAATCATCATTAGTCATTACATAACCATCCCCCAAAGGATATTGGTTTGTTTCATTCCATTCAAAAGTTACGGGGCCCCCGTATAAAAGCTTATTATACGGTTTTTGGGACACCTTGTTTAATAAGCAGTGAAAAACATATAAAGAAGGTAAAGATATAATTTCAAGTTCTTTAAAGAATGGTTTACATCTTGCCTTTTGGAAATAATTTTTATTATTGCTTATGGCCTTTTTTTGTAAATTAAAGATTTTAAAAGCACAAGGACTGTAACCCCAGAGTAGAGTGCAGCAAGATAAGTGGCTGTGGATGGTATACTGTTAATAAAAGATCTGTATTTACATGATTTTTTAATTCTTTTTGATATATTTTTTTTATGTATAATCAGTATGGGCGTTCCAGGTAATATGTGAGTCAATTGTTACTCCTGAAAATTTGAAAAATGAACGACAGTTGAGGTAACAGATAGTATTACTGTTACATAAACCAATTAAGTAATTTATTGAGTTTACAAAACTACTACCAGCAGCAGTTGCTTATGTGGGTTCCCTAAACTGGAAAGTGTGATGGGTGTAGTACATGATGACACTGTGGGCCTGTCTGTGGTGTGTCTGCATGGTGGTTTGCCAGGAGACACCACTGCTGTCTCTATTCCAAGGCACAATCCTAGGGACCATCCAGTCAACTCTCAGAGGACGAGATATATTCACTTTTTATGCCATTCCCTTTGCAGAACCCCCAGTTGGCCGGTATCGGTTTCATGTAAGATTTATCATCTATGCTTTGTTCTAGGTTTATTGGATATTTTATATAAGAATTTATAAATAGACAAATCAATATTTAAACACTAATAAATTAAACATTACTCTCTAATCACATTGTGATTAAAATTTAATATAAAGGTTAAATATGTAATTAATTATAAATATGAAGATGTATAATATATAAAATAAAGATTAAGAAAATATTAGAACTTAGGCTTAAGCCTAAGAAATCAATGGTGTCTTAACCAGAATCTACATTTTCCAGTGACAACCGCCAAGGTGCTATCTACTTTATTAACAAGATAAACTATGTCTCAGCAATACCACTAAAGATGCCACAAACAGCATGCGCAAAACATCTCATTATCTTGTTAATAATGTAGATGACACGTTGACACGGTTGTCACTGGAAAATATTGATTCTAATTAGGAAAATATCATTAATTAATCAACAAAATTAGAATATTAAAAATTTAAGTCGTTACATCACCCTTCCTTGGGAAAAGATGCATTATAAAAGAGAGATATACTTCAGAAATATGCAGGCCGCCAACAGAAATATGCAAGCCACAACAAATAGGGTTAAAAAATGTAAATATACAAATAATTGTTGGCCACAATGATTCCAAGTTAATTGTTTTCAATTTCAGAGTTTAATTGTGTTGTAATGATCAACTAAAGTACTCCAATAAGACTTTGGATCTACTAGCTTGGTTTGAAAATTACTTTTACTTCACTTCATAATAGAACATTTAAGAGCAGAAAACAGTAACATAGAAAATAGTTTTATTAATATGTACTTTAAATATAATGTCTCTTACTTTCCATATGTATATATATATATATATTTTTTTTTTTTTTTAACACAAATGTGAATCCTAATGAAGAATAAATCACCTTTTATCTTTCCACATATTTGTACAGTTTCTTTATTGTGCAGTTTTATTGTTTAAAATGATAATAAATGGGAGCTGACATAGTGATTGTTTACTTGTTGAAACGTTAGGAAAACCTTTCAAGATTGGCTAACAAGGTTTCCCCGCACTCATTACCTCATAGAAGCTTTTTCCTACCAACCATGATTTTAAAAATGTCATTGATTTTAACTTAATTTTCTTGTTTAGTTTGCTTATTAGAAATGATATCTTGCCTTAATGCAGTGCTTATGCTATTTCTTTTAATTCCGATTTATACTCAGGATTTCATTGTATCATTAAAAAATGGCAAACTTCAGGGAACTACAGTTTCAAGCATTAAGGGGAAGGAGATATTTTCCTTTTATAAAATTCCTTATGCAAAACCTCCTGTTGGCAAAAGAAGATTTGAAGTAAGTAAGATTGCATTAATAGATTATCTGTTTTTTCAATTAACATAATACTCAGATTGTCGAGGTTTAGTACAATAAAAATTATGGATACAAATGGCAATTAGGATAAAGAACTTATTTCATTAAAATAAAATTATTTTTATCTATTTTAAAATAAAAAATATTTTCATTCATTACATTTAATTTCTTATGTTTAAGAACATGAGTTATTATGACACAGTTTGAGTTTGCCTAAAACCTTTAACATAGAAACACTTTGAATTCACAAAAAGTAGAAAGTAAATACTTAATTATATTTGCCATAAATTACAACAGAGAAGTATACAAGGTGAAAGCTCACACCGGTTCAGAATAATTTAAAAACCTGTTCAAGAAATTATGGTCGAAAAAAATTTGTTAAAATTGACAACTCAGCCTTTACCACAAAATACCTCTTCTGAAACTTCTGTTATTATGTTGCATAGTGTTCGAATCCAAACACAAAAAGATAATTTAACAAAATTATTTATGGAGAAATATATTAATGAGTTAAATTGATTTCTTTTAGAGAAAATAGTGAACAAAGATTGCTTTCCATTTAACTTAGGTGAAAAAATGTCTTACTGAGACTAGAGTGAGGTATGCATATGAGCAAATTGAGTTTCGTAAAAGAGAGATAACAACAGATGGTAAAAAATATCTCTTTTTTGTTCTGCCACCAATCTTGAGTTTTCAGTATGACCTGTTTCGAAGGAACAACTGTCGTCCTCTATCTCCAGGTGCACTTCATTCTGGGCTTTCACTTATCACACTAAAGTTCAAATTCAAATTCCTTCATTTGACTCCGACTGAATAAATACTGACACGGAAATTGTTGGTTACTTTTCTTTTTGAAAGTGATACCATTATGTCTTATTGAGAGAAGAGAAAATATTAAAACTATTTAGTTACAAATTACCCTGTTGAGGACTTATAGCCTGTCAACAGTTTTTATTGCTTTGAAATGGTAAGTATGTGTTTATAGAGACTGATTTATTAAGAGTTATATGCTCAACTCTATAGTTTAGTAAATTAAATTAGGCTAATGAATTTGAATTAAATAATATTACAGCAAATATTTGTGTTTGTTATAACTCGTTTGTTATGATTGACTTGTGTAACTGGTGATGATTCATTCATTATTTTAAACTGCCCTTCACATCTACAACCAGAAATATAGTCTGCCATTGTTACATTTGGATAAATATTTTGGTTGCAGGCCCCAGAGGATCCGAAACCGTGGAAGGGTCTTCTCAATGCCACAGTTCCTGGACCTGCATGTTTACAGCACATCACTCAGTCCTTCCTCACTACTGGGCAAGAGGATTGCCTCTACCTCAATGTTTTCACCCCAGTAGTAAGATCCTTTTGATTAGACCTCTTTACTCCACAAGTAATCACCGCTACCAGATGGGCTCATATTTGATAGATTTCTTATCTATAATGGTGATAAATTTACATTTTGCCTACTGAAACTTAGTAATTTTCCAGATTTAGTTCAGTTTTAGTTTATGATTACCAGAGACTGCTTTACAAGGTGATTGACAGTTGAGATATTCACCATTTTTGAGGTAGCAAATTTAAAATTAAACTGTTTGCAACATTTTATCAAGCAGGACAAATTATTTGACAGACACAACACACAAAACATTTGCCAAACTTTTCTCACTAGCCTCAATTCATGAATCCTTTGGCGAGGGAGTTATCATTAAGTATCCTAATTTTTACTGCCTGTAAGTAGTAGGGATTTGCCGTTCCTGGCACAATGAAAATTTAGGTTGATAACTTATCGATTTTCAGGTTGATAATTTTTCGGTATTCCCAGTTTGATGTTTCGATTTGCCTAGGTTGATAATTTTTTTAGTTTATGTAAGTTGATAATTTTTTAAGAAATATACAAATGTGAATGTTTGTGTGGATTTAATGAGTGAGTGAATGGTGTTGCGTGATGATTCCGACCAGAACGCCGGGCGAGATTTCCACAGTGGCATCGTTCCGTGAAGTGCTGCGTAGGCAGTCTCGGCTGCACGCTGAGTAGTAGTGATGGAACAGGAAGAGGAAGAATTTACGGGACTTCCACGCTCTCTCTGCCCCCGTACTACAAGATGGTGGGAACAATAATCTAAGTACATCGGTCGTGGCACCCATCCTCCGCTGTGTTGTGTGTCGTGATACCGTTCGCGCTGAAGTTTGCGTGAGATTCCGGTGGTGGATGTGGGTGCTCCGTCACCTGACTGTCATCTTCACTCATCCTCTTACCTCATTCGTGTCTTCCCTTGTCACCTTATCATCATCGCACATATTCCACAATACTCCAAAAAGTCTCCCTTCAACGTTCACGTATCGTTCGGGTGACGTTCACGTATCGTTCAGGTAACGTTCACGTATCGTTCAGGTGATGTTCAGGTGACGTTTATCTTCCCTTTTCTCTCATCTCGACCCTACTCATCCTCTCTTACCTCGTCGTCTCTTAAATGCACAAATTTCCAGGGTGGTTAGAGGAGACAACTAACTCCATGCACATGGCCACTTATAAGACGAACGTCAACCCAACAGCACTTTTGAATGCAAACGATATGAATATGGTGCAGTAGCAACATTCCTCATCGTCTCTTCCCTCACCTCGGTCTTCCTTGTCCTCTCTTCCACTCCAAAATACGACAAATTTCCAGGGTGGTCAGAGGAGACAGCTAACTCCATGAAAATGGCTAATTATAAGACGATTGTCAACCCAACAGCACGTTTGAGTGCTAACGATATGGAAGTGGTGCAGCAGCAACATTCCTCGTCGTTTTTCCCTTGTCTCGACCCTCCTCGTCCTCTCTTTCCTCTTCCTCTCAAAAATATGACAAATTTTCAGGGCGGTAACTCCGTGTAAATGGCTACTTATAAGACGAATGTCAACCAAACAGTACTTCTGAGTACTACCGATATGGCTTCAAAAAAGAAATACCCTACTTGTAATATATTTGTACATGCATCAAATATGCCTCGTCATCGTAAAACGAAACGGTGTATTGCAGCTTTCTCAGATTCCCAACTTACGGTAACAGCGCTCGGATCTCTTCCTGCAATCATCATCGTATGCCCTCAGAAGGAAACTTGACCAGAATGTGGTGTTGAGAGGTGCTGGCTACAAATATGTCACGAAATAGTAAACCAAAACGCTGTTTCAGTATCGCAGTTTCTACTAATCCTAATACTGCAATGCTTGTACTCAACCAGGTTTCTACAAAATCAAATGGTTCGCAAAAGAAACCATGCACAAATTGTGGAGTTGAAGTGACTGCATCAAACATCACGGTAAATCGAAAAGATGCATGGTGATTTTTTCTCCTGAGCAAATGGCTGCAGTTCCAGTTATTCACAATAGCTCAATTTCGAATGATGCTACAAAACAGGCATATCCTAAATATGACACCTAAGTTTCTGTTCGTAATATGCTTAGCCATAGAAAATCCAAGAAGTGTAACATTAATACGATGCTACGCAACAGAATTAAACGTTTTGGAATCAAACCATCTCCAGAATCAGTAATGTGTTGGGTATGCGAAAAGTCTATTGAAAAGCCGAGGTAAGTCATTTATTGCAAAATTTAACAAATACATACATTTGCATTAGCTACGTCAACACTATTAGTACTTTTTATAAACACTTCTGTATAAAGAAACATTGCTATTAACATTGCTAAAAAAGAAAAAACAACTAACATACTTGATGAAAATTCACGGACACTGTAGCATGCTTGTTGAATTAAAATCGACTTGAGCTGTCTTTTGAACTTCGAGAGGGTCGGCTCTAACTTTAGATGGAGGGGAAGACTGTTGAATAATTTGATTCCGTTGTATAGGAGGTGACGTTGAAAGAATGAAGTGGAATACTTAGGGATGCTACAGTTGTTGGAAGAACTTAAAGGGTATTTGCAAGGAGTCCTATCATCCTTTTGTTTTATGAAGGTGAGGGTCTGCAAAATATATAATGAAGGTAGGATTAAATTGTTGATGAGTGGAAGTGGTCTTTACATATTGGCGTTGGTTGAGCAAAAACATGACTCGTATGGCTTTCTTTTGTAATTTGAACAGATATTGTGTTATTTGATTCTCAGCACCCCATATTGGAAGTGCATAGGACAGAAGGGGATATATTAAGCCATAATAAGCCGAAAAAGAACCTCCAAAGTGGCTGATCTAGCTAGTATGCGCATAACAAATAGACCAGCGCTAACTTTGCGGGTGACATAATATATGTGCTCATAGAAATTCAAGTTGTCATCCAGGAATACTCCCAGGAATTTAACAGTTTCTGATGAATGGATTAGGGTTTGATCAATTAGGACGAATTTACTAGGGTCTATTGAGGATCCGTTTGAGATGAAAAAATTAAAAATTTGTTTTTTTTTTCGGCATTAATTTTCATGAGGTTTTCGTCAAACCACTGAATAAGACTATTTGATTCTAGAAACGAGATTTGCTCAAGTTCCTTTGATAAGAGGTTGGAAACTGTCAAGGAGGTGTCATCCGCAAATAAACAAATTCTGGCCATTGATGTACATGAGGGAAGATCATTGATATATACTGTATACACGAAATAGCACGGGGCCTAGAACGGACCCCTGAGGACCACCCTCTATACTGAGGCTTCGAAAGACCTGAAACGCCTGCTATCGATCTCTGGTATTTCCATAAGCTGGTTTCTTCCACGTAGAAAGGATGAGACCCAATCAAGAGTCACCTCTCTGATTCCAATGTAGTTTAGCTTATCCAACAGTAGATCACGGACGACCGTATCGAATATTTTTCTTAGGTAAAAAAATAAGCCTAGAGAATTTTGTTTTTGAGTCCAACTCTCACACTATGTCATTGATAAGAGAAACCATTGCGCTCGTGGTGTTTTTTCCTTTTACAAACCCATATTATTCCTGAAAAATTATTGCATGTTGCTGTAGAAAACTCCAGAGTCTTACCTCACATTTAAAATCGAGGGTTCATAAACGAAGGGAGATTATGCATTTATATTCCACAGACTCTATAATGTGTGAGGTATGTGAGAATACTGTCTAAAAGTCTAATTTGGTTTCCCATGTAAAATCTGAGGATCACAAATAATAGAGGAACGTTTTGCTTAACGACTAAAAGCCTCAGCTCCTGACATATCCAAGCTTGTAAAATATCCGAAGTCAAAAGTTATTCGCCGGCCTGAAAAACCACTTCAGACATGTGATGAAGATTTTTTTGAAAAGTAAACATACTACACCTATCAATCCTAGAGCTTACGCTCGAAGACAAACAAGCGACCAAGTAGCCCATTGCTAGATGATGCTTCATCATCTGGTTTTCAGGTTATAGATTGGATCTCTACCTTTCCTTCTCCAATCAGTCCACTACCAGTTTCCCCAGTATCTTCTCCTCCCTCTGACTATGAGGTAGATTGGTCGGATTCCATTCCTTCTCCAACTAGCCCACTACCTGATTCTCCGATTGCATCTCCTAAATCAAAGAGTGAAGATCATGATGGTTCTCATGCTGGGTGATATTTGAGGGAGGCTGACATAAACAATGTTATAGAATTATTGTGTAAAGTGATCTCAGAAGCTCGTAGAAATTCAAATTGGAATGAAACTAAATTTCGAAATGTCATATCTGATTTCGATTTGTCATTTTTAGATGATACCAAAAAGGAAGAAGTCGTATTTCAACCACCAAAAAGAGTAGTCCATTCGGATTCGAATAAAATAAGAAATATACTGGGATCTCCACCTCATTTGCAAGGGTTTACTCATAATCAGAGTTGGGATGAAGACGATCTCGATTTCAATTTAACATATTCTCCTGAAAACAGTAACATTAATGAGGAATCGTCATTGAATATACTAAATAGCCCTGTTTATGGACCTCCACTTTCTAGACGACAGTATTCATAGGACTCTTCATATTCACCACTGAGTTCAACTGATGAAAGAGAAGAAGAAGGTGATCTAAGTCCAGATTCAGACTCCATGTGTACTTGAGAACCCCAAGTTCAAAAATAAAAACATACCAGATGACAAACACAACGTAGATTGATCCAACGTTGGAAAACTCACAACATAACAATACTGATGAAGAGGAAATTAAAAAAGAAGAAACAATCAAGCTACCATCTCCGGCCAAATCTATCTGTGAAACACAAACAGTTTTAGAGGACGATTGAAAACCTACATGATTGTTAATCAACTAGAGTTCAAAGATGTGTCAAGTTTCTTTGATGCGTCATTGAGCTGATTGAAAATATTGAAAATAACCTGAAAGCTAATGTTTGGTTTTCCGCTGTTTACAAACGGCCAGCAGATGGCAAGAATATTGCGAACCATGAATTTTAAAACGAAAATACAGTACTACTGCCCACTTAAGATATACCAGAATATTACGATAGTTCAAAGAAAAAAAATCATGGCCGAGGTGGTGGAATTTCAGGAGAACGGATTGCAATGGACACTCAAAAATATCGAAGGCATGGAAATTAGACTGAACAAATACATCCCCCTGAAAGGAGCTAGCTACATACCACTACCTCCAGTTATTGAAAAACGTAAAGCTGTGATTATTAATGATTAAGAGTGTTTCTTGTGGAGCATCCTAGCCGCATTTTACCCAGTAAAGAAAGATCCTCAACGAATGAGTAAATATAAAGCACACGAACATGAATTGGACGAATATCTTATGGTATTGATTTCCTTGTTCAGAGTTCCAAAGTTCCGACATTTGAGGAGCGTTCTGGTATTTCAATTAACATATATTCTTATGACAGAAAGTTTATAATTTCTCCTCTCCTAATTACAAATAAAGAAAAGGCAACACTCTTAGATTTGTTGTATATGAAGAATGAAAAGCATGCTCATTACTGTTACATAAAGAATCTGGAAAAGTTAGTGAATTCACAGGTGACAAAAAATGATCATAGAATCTGCTATGCAGACGGCATCTTCAGCATTTTAGGAGAGATGATTTATTAGATAAACATAAACTGGATAGTGGGAACTATAAAGATTGGAATTGCCAGAAGAAGGTGCTTTCATAAAATTCAACCAATACAACAGCTCGATGAGAGTGTCGTTTGTATTCTACACTGATTTCGAATGTTGTTTGATACCAATAAAAGAAGCTCAAAAGGAGCAGGCTAAAGACAAAGGAATCACAGAACCCTATGCCCTGAGATATCAAAAACGTCGTCCAATAAGTTTCTGTCTGTATGAAACACACGACAGAGGTATTTATAAACCACCAGTAAATTATTACAGCGAGGATGCAGCTACCAACTTTATAGATACATGAATATGTGAATCGGAGGAAATTTATAAATGCTACAACAGTGATAATGCGGTTCCAATGTAACCACTAACTGATTTAGAACTGAAGGAGATTAAAATTACCGATAGATGTCACATATGTAGAAAGGTGTTAGAAGATGACCGCGTAATGGATCATGATCACCTAACCGGTAAATTCAGAGGTGTCGCCCATAACAAATGCAATCTTAATTATAGAGTGCCCAATTCCATACCCGTTTTCATTCACAACTTGGCTGGTTATGATACACACCTATTCATTAAGCAATTTGAAGAGCATGGGAACACTATCGACATAATACCAAACAACGAGGAGCGGTATATTTCGTTAACTGTGAGGGTGAAAAATGTTATTAAACTACAACTCCTTGATTCATTCAAATTCATGAGTCTCAGTTTGGACACTCTCGTAAGCAACCTCCCTAAAAGTAAACTAATTCATACTATCAAACACTATGAAAATGAATCTGTAGATTTGCTATTGAGGAAAGGTGTATATTCATACGATTATATGGATTCAATGGAAAAGTACAATTAGACATCACTACCACCAAAATCAACATTTTACAGCAAATTAAATAAGACCAACATCACAGAGCAAGATTTCAAACACGCTTGTATGGTTTGGCATGATCTAGGAGTTAAAGACCTAAAGGAATACATACTGCTATACAAAACCACAGATGTACTGCTACTGGCTGATGTCATGGAAAATGTTAGAGATGTATGCATGCATGGGAATATACAAGTTAAATCCGGCATGGTATTTCACAGCCCCAGGGCTAGCTTGGAGTGCGATGCTAAAAACTACAAGTGTAAAACTTGACCTATTGACTGATGTTAATATGCTACTGAAGTGGGAAAAAATAGTTCGAGGTGGAATCTGTCAATGCTCGAACCGTCATAATAAAGCTAACAACCCCTATATGAAAGATTATGACTCAACCCTTCTATGCACACATCTAACCTACTTAATTATCAACATGCTATGAGCAAGCTGATGCCATTAAAAGACTTTTGCTGGGAGAAATATGGAGCTGACATTGTAGCAGATATAGATTATTTTTATGTTACAAAAATTAATGATGATGCTACAATCGGTTATACACTTAAAGTTGACTTTGTGTACCCTGTAAACGTACACGACCAACATTCTGATCTCCCTCTAGCTTCTGAACAAATGTGTCCACCAGTGTCTAAAGAAGCAAAATTATTAACCACTTTATAAAACAAAGAAAGATCTGTTTTACATTATCACAATTTATAACTCTATTTATCATTGGGTATCCAGGTCACGAAGGTCCAGAGAATAATAAGTTTCATAAAATCAAAGTTTCTCAAAAAATATATCGACTTGAACACGAGTTATCGCATCAAGTCCCAAAACGACATTTAGAAGGATTTCTATAAACTAATGAATAGTGGTCTTTGGAAAGAGTGTGGAAAATATTCGGAACCGTGTAGACATTCGTCTTGTTACAAATTGCAATCCCCTTGAGAAATTAATCGCCAAACCTGATTTCACGAGCCGGACGATTTTCACTGAAAACTTAACTGCAGTTCATATGGCTAAAGTAAAAACGAAATTTAACAAACGTATATATGTAGACACATGTGTTCTCAACTTATCAAAGTTGATCATGTACAAATTCCATTATAATGTTATGAAAAAGTTACGGTGATAAAATCTCATTGCAATATACAAACACGGATTCCTTTACGTACAAGATTGAAACAAGTGGTTTTTATCAGGACATGCATAGTATGATTAAATATTTTGACACTAGTGATTACCCAGAAAACAATCCGTACTGTATGCCTCGAGCTAACAAAAAAAAAATGGAAAAAATGAAAGACGAACTTAAGGGTTCTATCATGCGAGAATTCGTCGAGCTTAGATTAAAAATGTATGTGTATCAATTAGAAGACGAAGAAAAATATAGCGAAAAAATAAACTAGATTAACTTAAAACCTCAAAAAGATCTAAAGGGGTTAAGAGTATGCTGTGAAAAATGAGATATCATTTACAGACTACAAAGTGTCTATTCAAAAGGAAAACTAAATACACGTTTATGAATATGATACGTAGTTCTGGGCATGAACTATAGAGTGTTGAGCTATTCAAATCATCATTGAGTAGAAAGATGACAAACGCTACATTTTAGAAGATGGAATTAAATCATTACTCTGGGGACATTATAAAATACCACACACTAATAAGTAACCATATGAAATGGATATCAAAGTGTAAGTTAATGATCATTTCGACAACCACTTGATACCGAGACCACTACACTCTTTAATCGTGGGTCCATCCGGTAGTGGCAAAACAAATCTTTTGCTGAACTTTATTTACAACGGCCAAGAGTTGACATTTAAGAACTTGTACTGAAATTTTAGTAGATCACTCAACCAGACTGCATATTCTAACCTCCGTGAACATGTACGTCCAAGTTGGGGCGAAGTTAGGTAAACAGAATGCCTTTTTTATATTAGCTGTGACGAACTAATCTCAGTTGATAATTGTGAACCAAATTATTCGTTGGTGGTTTTCGATGACTGCCTTCTTGAAAAACAACCCCAATAAAAGAACACTTTATTCAAGGTCGACAAAAACTCTCAGCCAAAGCTATGGGTGCGGATATGCAAGTAATCCATAACAATGTCACCCTACTTTATGTGTTCAATCAGAATAAGCTCTACAGCAAGCAAATATATGAAAACTTCGTCGGCTCAGACATGTAATACATCCTATTTGAATCTACAGTATATGTAGCTAAGAAATGTTGGAGTCAACCACACAGCTTTCTATCTATTGACATGACCAAGAAAGTATACTCGGGAAAGTAAAAGTGTATCTGGTACACCAGAAGGAAAAAGTACCACCGTACGTGTATTGGAGGGTGGGTGGGTCAATACCACCGTACGTGTATGGGAGGGTGGGTGGGTCAATACCACCGTACGTCTCTGTCTGTCCTCTGTCTGGCCTCTGTAAATGCCACTGAACTGTATAGATCTCTGGGTGGGTCAATACCACTGTAGGTGTTTGGATCTGCGGGTGGGTCAGTACCACTGTACGTGAATGGGTGGGTGGGTGGGTCAATACCACTGCACGTGTATGGGTGGGCGGGTGGGTCAATACTAATGTAGTGTATGGGTGGGCTGGTGTTTTATTAAGAATTCGGTTATATTTCGCGTGAGGTAGGTCTGTGGTAATCTTAAATCTAGTTTTCTTTATATCCCGTTTCATGTTTGCACAGTTCTCAACAGTACCACTGTACGTATATGGGTGGGCGGATTGGTCAATACCACTGTGCGTATATGGGTGGGTCAGTACTACTGTGCGTGTATGGATGGGTGGGTGGGTCAGTACCACTGTGCTGTTGAACGAACGTTCTGACATAGATACTCCTTCACAAAAATTGAATCAATTGTTTAAACAACTCATGGATACAAAGAAAATTACCCTAGTATTGATTGCGTCAAGTTATTTAACCAAAGCCCGAGATGCTCAGTTTAGTATTTGGTACGATGACGATGCTAATCAAGCTAAAATTGGATCCGATCCGATCACGTTTAATTACGACGATATCGTGTTAATAAAAGATCAAAAAACTTACAAAGGCAAATTCAAATTCAAATTACATTAGTGATGACAACTATACACCTGACGATTGGAATGCATATAACGTATTGCTGATAACAAATTCCGTATTTCAGAAAAACGATGCTCTTTCAAATCGACTGAAAGTGAGTCAGGGTCGGAAATGGAAACACACGATGAAATGAATTTGGGAAAAACATAGAAAGGCTGACAATAATGTTAAAATAACTGGGTCTGGATTGGCAATCTATAGCACTAGGTCCGTAAAGTACAAATACATTAGCAATCTCGATGAATTGGTAAAACGATCGAATTATATCTACGCTTAAGAAATGGCCGGCAACAGCAATTTTCATAATGATAAACTGCCTCTTGTCAAATTCATATACGACAGAATGGAAGAGTTAGTACAAACACCTCGAAGAACAAAATATCTAGTACGTTGCCTATCGGTGCTACCGGAGAGCGTGATCAAGGGGTCTGGACTTACTACCGTTCGAGCTTCATGCTCCACGCAATTTGGATTTTTGATACGTACAATTTTTGTGAACCTGATACGAAACTAGATGAACAGTTGGCTAGAGGAGACATAGGAATCAACCCGCTCGATGAAGCATGCAAAGAACATAACATTTGGTACAGCAAACACAAAAATGCAGAGGATAGATGGTGGCCGATCATGGGTTGCAGAAAAAAGCGTGGGGTAGAGTCATGGTACTGATGCTGATTTAAATGTTGCTCTTGCTACAACCGGTGGAATGTGGCTGAAACGTAAACTTGGTATGGGTTAGGGTACATCCGGTTCTAAGTACCCAATATGAATACAATAAGTGGTGATATATTTCACAATGGAAGGGATCTATATGAAGTTTGTTGGCGGTGATGTGAGGAGTGAGTATAGGATTGTTAACGCTGTCTCTGATCTCAATTTCAACACACCGAACAACTAGACAGTGTTTAGATTGGACCATGGTAATGTGTTTTATGACTATCCTATAATATTTCACATTCAAGGTGAAATCGTGAAAAAATCGGACGGATCGGCATACCTGAATTATAAAACTAGTTAACAACTTCCCAGCTTTCTTGTTCTCACGAATTGAGTTGAGTTCTCAAGAAACACAACACGTTGATTGATAGAGACAATCTGGGTTTAACAAGATACATCAAGGGTATGTTGATGTACACAAATACGGCCCCACTTTCAAACTTCGTATCCCAGTGCAGTGGAGGTGGCAAATTTGAAGCACTAGGTATGCTTGGGAAAATACAACCTTATGTGTCTAACATTAATGTATGTTCCTATAATGTAGTATGTGTTATAGTTTTACTGAGTGTTAATGAATTAGTCAGTCAGGACATTATTTTATACTATATAATATTTTAGTAAAAATCACTAAGTACTAAAGGAAATTTGAGATTTTACAGGCAATCTGATTCAGTTTATACACCACTCTGAAGTCATCACAAAGAATCAATAAAAGTTTGTCCTTTGTAAATTCAGGTTATTTTCATAGAACACCATTCCTAAAATGCTAATCCTTCCAGGCACAAAATTAACAGTATTGTATATTTTTGTATTGTCCATAGTAATAAAGTACAGTAACAAGATCTAACACTTGGTATGAATTTGAAAAAATATTTTGAATATCTGTCTGATAAACCCAATAAATTATATGCTTTGTCATGTCAATTTATACATATTATTGACAATGTTACAATTCAGCCTATTGCTAAGACAATAATTTGTTCTAAAACTCATGGCATTTTAACTATACATTTTCATATTGCATGGCTTTCAATAGCTACCTAAATAAAAGGAGGAAAGAAAAATTGAGAATCAGATTGAAAGTTAAATAAATGGTTCCGTAGAATCGGCACAAACTTTTCCCCACATTAAACACTAAAAAATTAAAACTTTGAAAATTACCAGTTTGATTACCAAGTATGTTTTTTACCATAACTGAAAAAAAATAGTCAAGTTCGAAACATATGAATTTTACTAAAATATTTAAAATAACAATGCACATCTTTCCTGAAAATGTAATCAAAATCATTAGAGATGTTTTTGAGAAAATTCCACTTTTGTATGTTTTTTGCCTATAAAAATCTTAAAAAACTAAAATTTAAAAAAGTGAAAAATGGTCTGGAGATATTGCCTAAGTACAGGTGTACATACCAAATTTCATAAAAATTTATCAATTCGTTTGGTCTCCAGCAAACTCCACATACACACTGACAGACACACATTCAGACAGACACCAAAACTTTTTTCGAAAAAAAAACCATTTTTTTGGGGTTCAGAGGACCCTAAAATTGATTTTTAGACCAACTTTAAACAAAACTTTTTGGTCGATCACAATACTTTCTCTATGCTAACGCATATGGGGGAAAGTAAAAAAGAACAAATTTAACAGGAACACAAAGTCCTTGTGTCTATTTGTTTAAATATTGCTCTCCCGTCACAACTGATTCCAGGTTGAAAAAACATTTTAACAATATTAGTTAAGTACAATGATCATACTGATTTATATAATATACCAACTAAAACTATACAAATATAAAATATAGTAATACTATATTATAGTAATTGTAAATAGTAAACATACCGTAAGTAATAAAGCTTTTTCTCATATCTATGCACTGATGCTTAAGGACTTTTGCCAAATTACATAAAAATATAAGTCTAAAAACATAACTAAGAATTACCTTAAATGGATCAAATAATAATAAACGTAATATTCATGCCAACAGCTTCCAAACATCAGTGCTGTTCCTCCATGGTTCCCCGTTATTGTGTTCTTCCACAATGGTGTGTACATAACTGGGGACAACTTGTTTGGTCCTCAATATCTTCTTGAGGAAGATGTCATTCTTGTAACAGCAAACTACCGACTTGGTGTACTTGGTATGAACTAATATACAATAATACTTTTGGTAGTTAGTTTATAAATATTTTATTATCTTTATTTGTCAGTAATGCAGTTGAATGATATTGAATTAGTAATGGCTATTTCTGAATAAAATCTGTTAATATAGTTAAAATTAAAGCCTGAATTTATTAATTCAAACAATTTTGTGATCCTATAACAATAATGTTTGTATTATAGTACAGTACTAAAATAATATTTAGAAAAATTTAGAATGTATAATCCTTTGCACCAGGTAAAGATCAAAAGCTAATTTTAAATGACAAAAAGACTAGCGTGTTACAGGATTTTTAAGTACAGAGGATGCTGAGGTACCTGGAAACAATGGCCTTAAGGATCAAGTGGCTGTGCTCAAGTGGGTGCGTAATAACATTGAGGCTTTTGGAGGGGATAAAGCCAGAATAACTATAGCTGGCAACACTGCAGGTGCTGTCTCTGTCCATTTGCATTATTTCTCTCCACTCTCTGTAGGTTGGTACAAATCGTGAATATAAACTTAATATTTTTAATTAAAGTTTATGAAAATATTTGGGGGTCATTAACACAATATAACAACATTTCTGGCATTCTTCTGAGTTTTTGTTGTAGTAGGTACAAAAGCTTCTCGATCAGATTTTTTAAAATTATTTCCCTACTACTATTCTATCATTTGACACATTCCTGATTCTTAAGTTTGAAGTTTATTTCATATTAATCCATCCTTGATTATTGAATACCTAGCATTTTACCCAGCAGAGTACTCGCCTCCATAATCATATCATAACATATTCCTTTAGTTTACTATATCTTTCACTGTTTTTTACTACATTATTTCTCACTTTACTCCTAAGTCCGATAATATTCAAGCTTGGACTCAGCCAAACCATTTCAACTCCTTATGTAATTGAACTTTTCTTTATATATTTGTAGTTTACTATGTATGTAAGTGAAGGCATACCCTAGGTTGGTTAGGTCTTTTTGTCCAAACAGCAGCTTGTTGCTTCAGTAACTCAGCAACCCCAACAAATTTATATAGAAAAACTGCTAAAAATATGTTTGTTTAATTAACAAAAGTTATCTTATATAACCACTCAAATAAAATGAACTTCATTTCAACTTTGCTTGAAATAAAATAAAATGAAGTCTTCTTTGGAATTTAAAATAACTTTATTAAAATAAATAATAGAAAATGATGAAAACTCTTCCCTCAAATTAAAATTCTTGATATTTAACTATTTATATTATTTTAATTTGTTTGGGGCTTTACTTATTTAACTATATACAATAAAATAAAGGCGGTTGTGCACACTACAAACAAACCTCACAACCAATCCCAAAAGGTGAGGCAGTTCTGCACACCGTAAACAAACCTTACATCCAATCCCAAAAGGTGAGGCAGTTGTGCACATTGCAAACAAACCTCACATCCAATCCTAAAAGGTGAGGCGGTTGTGACACCACAAACAAACCTCACATCCAATTCCAAACACCCACACTCAGGCACAAGATAAAATTTGTCAGAAATTGTAAGACACAATTATGGTTAAAACAAAGAGTAATTACAAAATGCAAAAACCACCGTACGTGTATGGGTGGGTGGATGGGTCATCACTACCGTAAGTGTATGGGTGTGTGGGTGGGTCAACACCACCGTACATGTAATTGTGTTTCCCATATACAAAATTTCAAACTATGGTTTGTGTTACACCTCCTTTTTAAGGTCTTTAAAGACTAATCATTTTGATATAAATGCATTAAAAATATTCATACCCTCATAGGCAGAGTAGAACAAAATGTAAAAAAAATATTGTTTTTAAGGTTGATGTTAGTATAACTCTTTTGTAAACCTATGAGAGTTACATAGGTACATAGGCCCCTGCGTATTTACGTGGCTACCCTCATAGCACAACCCCACCCAGAAACAAAGTGACCTACAGCCAATCACTTTGTAGGGTAAGACAAATTCATCTTATTTATTTTAGATGAATGTCTGATACAATACTATCCTATTATCTGATTTATTTATACAAGATGCCCATAAAATTACAGAGATATTGTACGCTATTACAGTGTCCAGTGCACACTGTCTGTAGTGTACATTGTATACTGTAACATTGTTGTGGTAACAATTTCTATACTGATACCACTAATTGATTGGAGGGAAAGAATATGTACTGAATTATTTAACAGATTATTCTTATTCTATATTATATTACCTATACTTTTAAGATAGGTTTTTAATTTTTTTTTCTTTTTTTCATAAATCTATATAGACTATATATACTATCAAAACTCTTCTAAGACCAAAATAAGCCTCTTTTACTTTCTCCCTTATGTGTTAGCATAGAGAATGTATTGTGATCGTCAAAATCATTATTTTTATATGTTAGTCTAAAATTCCTTAACTCCTTAACTAAAAAATGTGGTTTAAAAAAAAATGTTGGTGTCTGACGTATGTGTGTCTGTGCACTTTGCTGGAGGGTAATAGATGGATTGATTTTTACAAAATTTGGTATGTATGACGTAGGTATATTTTACAAATATCTCCAGACCATATTTTGTTTACTTTTGGAAATTTTATTAATTTTTTATGGGCAAAAACACACAAAAATGCATTTTTTTTCAAAAACAGCTCTAACGATTTTGATTAAATTTTCAGGAAAGATGTGAATTACAATTTAAAATATTTTAATAAAAACTGTATGTCCCTAACTTTAATATTTTTGGGATATAGCATTTTTTACAGGCAAAAACGTTTAAAAATGCAATTTTTTCATGCTTTAATCTAAAGATTTTTATTATATTTTCAGTAAAGATGCAAATTACAATTAAAAATATTTTAGTTACCACCCCACTAAGTTAGGGCTGAAGTCCGAAGGCTGGAAGCCACAACTCAAGATGTTGAAGTTGGTTTACATAAAATCTGGCCATGTGATTAATTGAATAGCTGTTTTGAATATTTTTTTCCTATCCTTTTATTTAAATAAAATAAGTGTTTGTTCATTCCTTAGAAATGTAATTAATTGAACATCTTTTTTTATTTAGATGTGTTTTTACATCCTTTAATTTTAATTCAATTCAACAATATATTCATATTCAACACTAACATTTGCCTTGAAGCAAACTTTCGTATATTATTATATAATTTAGTGGTGAGATTTTTAGCATTGGTTCAGTGATTGATAAGTGGTTCAAAACATCCCCGGGAAAAGGAGAAAGTTTGTGCTAGTTATCTTGTACTATTTATTTTATTCATTTTACTGATGGCTTAGTTTTTTTTTTTATGGTCAGAATGGTTCCTTTTTAATAACCTTATTAAGTCATTCTTATATATGAGACGCCGACACAACGTTGTGCATATTTTAAGGCTAATATGAATGATGATATGAGTGTAGGATGAGTGTGGATGAGTATAGTCTGGTTACTAACTGAGTTCAACTGTTCCTCAGGAAGGTCAATTTATTAACACTGGAGTGGTCGCGCTATTCGACGTAACATGAGTGGTCGCGTGGGGTCCGCGCGGACCCCGCAGCTGTTTTTGTATTATACCTTATAAATACTTACAAGCAAGCTATTAAACAAAGTGAAATAATGCAAACAATTATTTTTTCATAATATTTAATTAATTTTAAGTCTTAAAATACATGAACAAATGTTTTTCGAATTATTTTTTAAAATCATCTTTTATATTTCAATGTTGTACAATTCCAAACATAAGATTTTTATTGTAATTGCAAATTACAAGTTATTTATTATTTGTAGATGACTACATATCACGAGAAATATCATAACATGTATGAAAAATACCATTGTTCATAAGGTTTGATTGTTTTTTAATAATGTTTATTGGTAACAGTCTAAACAAATCTTCTTTAGGTGTTCTGGACATGTAAAGTTATTGCACCTTTCACAAGTTGTTTTTACTTTTTTATCTTTTGCTCGCCTACATTGAACACATCGACCTTTACCTCCATTCATCCTTACTGGCTGTTCTTCTACATTATTATCTATTTCTAGAAGCAATTTTCCTCTTCTTTGGATTTCTTTAGGTAAAGTTTTAATACTGATGCGACATTGAATAGCAGGTTTCATTAGATCTAAGGCCAGTGTACTCAAGTATTTGTATCTCACTACATTTACACTATTGTTATTAGCTTTAAAAATATTCAGTCCATTGACACCCCCAACATTAATTAGGTGAAAAAATATAGTAAGAGGCCATCTTCGAGAGTTTCGAGCAGTGTCATACTGTTTGCACATCTTATCTAAGATGTCTACCCCAAACTTAGTCTCATTATAGGTTGTGATAATGACTGGTTTCTTTTTTTCAGCAGTGACTGGATCAATTTCCCCAATTCTATGCATGGTGGACATTGCAATAACAGCTTTATTTTTTCGGGGAACATAAGATACCAAGGTAACATTTTCTTGGTACCCAAACAAACTGCTGTGAATCTCTCTGTCTCTGTCGGGTAGACAGTTTTGTGGAACAACCTTTCTATTTCCTCTAATTGTACCGACAATAGTTAGTGATTTTTCCTCAAAGAGAGTCAAAGCAAGTGAAAGAGAAACAAACCAATTGTCTAAGGTTATATTTCTGTTTGATCCTTGTACTGGTTCAACTAGCCGAAGCACTAGATCATTAGAGTTATTGCTAACTCTAAAAGGCCCTTCAGGCTGTGTTCCTATATATATTTCTAAATTACTAGTATAAAAGTTGGTAGATGAGACAAGTGCAAAGATTTTGATGCCATACTTGGCTGCCTTACTAGGAATGTACTGCCTAAATGGACAGTTTCCCCTGAATTCCACAAGTTGCTCATCTATTGTCAAATAATCTGAGGGGTTATAGGCATTTTTTGAGTTAGTCAAGAAATCCTCAAAAATTTCACGTATTGGAGCTAATTTGTCCAATGCTCTGCGCTCATTCCTTGTTCTGATGTCATCAAATCTAAGACTTCTCATAAGAAATCTAAAACGTTTTGCGCTCATTGTGACGTATATAGCCTCAACTCCAGTACCATGTGTGTTGTCCCACATATCCAGAATGTTTCTGCGGCTCGATTTCAATGTTCCAGCTAGCAAAAGAATGCCAAGTAATGATCTTATTTCACACAAATCTGTCGGTTTTACATCTCTTTCCCTTACATATTTTACCTTTATTTTTTCAATATATATATTCGTATAAGAGACAATCTTTTCTAATATTTCATTGGTAAAAATGGTCTCAAAAGATTGAAGATGAGTAACTGCATTTTTGGCATCACCTTTTGGTCCAGGCCTGTGGAATAGTGGTATAATATTGTGCCGCTGTGTGCGTGAGGTACTAGCCATGCTGGGTTCTACATACCACCTGGTTTCCTTATCCTTACCTATATAGAACTCACGACGGTCATGCTCTTGAATTTCATCCATAATGATATCATCATTACCACAAATATCTAGCCCATTCAAATTATTATTATGTAGGCCTACTTCATTTTCTGAATGTTCATCTTCGCTTACATTATCAAGACTATTACTTTCATAATCATTAGGCCTACCTTGGTTTATTTCAAGAAAGTCCTCTTCTGCCTCATCAGAGTCCACAATTCCCAATATACTCTCACAATCACAAGTTTCAGTTTCATTCAACCACAATTCCACCTTATTTCTGTCTCTATCACATGCTCTATCCGCCATTTTATTCTACAAACTAAGTACAAAAATAAAACAAAAGTATACACAAATGTAACAAAAGTGGTCGCATGGGGTCCGGGCAGACCCCAAGGCGTGCAGACAACTAAACAACAACTTTAAATTTAGAGAATACTGCTATAACAACAACTGACTTTGCACTAACATGAAGGACTGGAGTCGGTCGGAAGGTAAATGGCCACTCAAGGTCACCAGTGCTGCCAACCCTCAACTGGCACAAAAAATAATACCGATGGGGTCCGCGTGGACCCCGCGCGACTACTCCAGTGTTAATAGCCCAACAGCCAGGGCAACTAAGGGACCTACAGCTTTACGTGGAATTTGAAACACAGTGTTGGTCTAATGAGAACTCAAAACTCTCTGCTGTTTAAGTATTATATTATCTCTCAACGATTCAATAAACTTCATGCCATGGTTTTAGTAGTTTGGTGCTTTACTATATAGTAACTAATTTTTTTATTTAATTGTAGTTAAAAGTATTTCCTGTGATCAAGTGTGCGCTGTCAGTATTTTTGGAAAAAATACCATTCAGACTTATTACTACTTGTGATATATGCTTATATGATGCCCTCATTGAAGCATTTTTGGTTGTAGGTTTGTTCCAGAATGGAATAGCTCAGAGTGGTTCAGCGTTTGTTCCTTGGGCCATAGCACACAACTTACGAGAGAAGACAGAGTTCATTGCTGAAACCTTGAGCTGTCCAACTAATAATTCTCGCCTTATGATTGACTGCCTGAGAACTTATCCACCACAACAGCTTGTCCTATTTACTCAAAGTTACGAGGTAATGTATCACTTTTTATAATGAATCATAATGCATGAATTACAATCATTGAGAAATATTAATTTGAATGCTCTTTATTGTTTGGTTTATTTTTAAAAGTAAATGAGTGTTAAAAATGCACTGACTATACAATTTTAGATTTACACTAAAATGGAGGTAAAAGTAAAAATTACTTTTTTTGACAATAATTCGGCTTTGTTTAGTACCTGTTTGTCAAAATTGTTTTTAGTAGAGTTTAATATTTTATGCAAAATTATTTAACACTAGATCTGATATTTCTGACACATAAATAATATGGAAGTTTGAAAAATCTATTTAACTTTATATATGTAGGGTATGCTTGTTTAATCATGTTTTCAAACAAAAATTATTTAAGCTGCCTGATTGTTAACAATAACAAATTAAGGAATTTTAAGGTCTTAGCAAAAAGTATATACAGCAATATATCAATATGTTCAAAAGCTGATATAGAAATAATTGAGAAGTATATTGACATTACAGAATTTTTGTTTTAACTGATCTATTCTTTTCTAAAAACGATTTAAGCTGTCTGATTGTTAATAATAACAAATTAAGGAATTTGAAGGTCTTAGCAAAAAGTATATACAGCAATATATATATATATATATATATATATATATATATATATATATATATATATACAGCAATATATATATATATATATATATATATATATATATATATATATATATATATTTTCCCACCCTGTAAATGTTCAAAAGTTGATATAGAAATAATTGAGAAATATATTGACGTTACAGAATTTTTTAAAAACTAAACTATTCTTTTCTAAAAAAAAAAAACCAAATAAGAAAACACACTTGCAAAGGGTTGTATAGAATGTGATTATGTAGCTAACTGGTTTTGATTAGGGAATAGAACTGGTAAAGGTTAAATTAATATTAACATTAAACATTTAACATTAAACATTAACATAACATTACTCCAAATTTAGAAAGCATAGTTAAATTATTTAATACACATTTTACTAAATTAAGCTCCTTTCTTGGTCCTCTCCTTTTTATTATTTATGTTGATGACATTCTGGGTAAGAAATCAAACTCTAAACTACTTATGTACGTTGTTCATACTGCAGTAACTAGAACCATGGTAAACATCATAATACGTTAGATAATGCTCCCTCCTGCAGCAATCTAACTCTACTTTCACAGATCTCAGACCAGAATAAAACTCAATTATATTTATTATTCTGCTGGCTTAATTTTATTATGGAAAGAATGGTTCCTTTTCAGTAACCTTATTTGATTTAGGGTATCAAAGTTCTAGTTCTAAAACAATGAGTTTTACAACAAATTCTTCATTACTGAATCAAAATAAAAGTATGATTTCACTATTCATAACAAATAATTATAAAACATCTTTAAGCAAATATTTATTCAACCCTTTGGTGCCAACTTTATATTTAAACTATTTCAACATTTCTAGATCTAAAACCATTTTAACTTTCTTGGAAAAAATCAATTTGAAATTAACCTTATTGTATTTTATTTGTAACTACAGCTCTCATACTTAAACCGTTGCTGAGATTATAGTTGATAGGTTCTGCGTTAGTCCTCTTAATACTGAACTAGTGGACACTATTAGAGAGAACTGGCGTGTCCGTGTTGGATAGTGGTCATGGGAGAGAACTGTGTATCAAGCTGGTTAGTAAGCCAAAAATGAAATCAATACTAAGTAGTTAGGACTCCATTATAAACTGTAGGTCTCTTAGTTGCGCCCCGACTACTAGGCTATAATCAGGGCCGTATTTCCCATAAGGCAGAGTAGGCCGTGGCCTAGGGCGGCAAATATCCAGGGGCGGCAAATTCCATGTAAGATTGATATAAAAATATATTTATAAATGTAAAATGTCAATAGAAATACCCGAAAATGTAAACATCAATACTATGATAAGCTGCAAAACACCATAGCAATCACTCGCTACTGGGGTTATCATAAATATATATATTTCATTTATTAAACCTAATGCAGTGTCGGCGTGTGGTATAATCAACCATACTATAGTATTTGTACTATCAAACTGGGAGTGCGGCTAAACGCCATTTAGCTACCTGTAGTCCAGCCGCACTCCCAGTTTGATAATACTTGTATACCAGTGTCAGACGTCCCGGTCCCATGGTCCTCAATCTGAGATGACTGGTTGGTTGGCGGCTGGGCGTGTGTATGGTCAATCATTGATTTAAAAGCAAGAAGCATTGCTCTCAATAGAATATATTCAAGACTTTTGACTATCAACTACTCGGTGGTCGGCCAGGGACGATGCTTGCCAAGGCCTTAAGAGTCATGGAATGAAATTTTATCTGTTTTAATTTAAATAGAAAATGACTCCACAGAAACAGTCACCACGCGATGTGAAGCTGTAAGAATTCTTTAAAAAATTGAATATATTTGAGACAGCCTTTATGGTTTTGCTTTTGGAGCACAATTTTATACCACCTTAATAAAGTATCCAAAAAAATACAGTCTCAGACAATAGATGTTCTAACTGGTACATAGCTGTATGCGTCTATAGCAGAATATTTCTCTTCTCAAAGAAATGATTTTGATTATTATGAATCACTTGCTCTTAAATTGTTGAAAACAAAAGTTACGAAAAAGACTGAAAAATGATTCTCAAAAGAAACAAAAAATACGATGACGGAAGAGCTGAAGATCTTGAACTTGATGGCAGAGAATATTTTTGAATCAATACCTTTTTAGTCATAATTGATTAGTTTATAGTTGAATTTAAAAGAAGGTATAAGTAATTCAATGAGTACCAAGATACATTAAATTTCTTGACTCAAATTGTAAAATCTCCAGGAAAAGTAGAAGAAAGTATTTTGAGATCGAAAGCTCAAAATCTCATGGAAACTTACCAAAATTATATTGGAGATGACTTCATCGATGAGTGCTGCCATTTTCAAGCACACTGTGCAGTATCTGGTGAGAAGTTTGAAGATACCTCGTTGATAGGCATTTCAACTTATCTCAGGCACCATTCTCTTCAAGATGTCTACCCGAATACCGACATAGTGTTACGAATTTGTCTTTCGATTCCGGCTACAAACTGCTCTGGTGAAAGAAGTTTTTCTTGCTTAAAGAGAGTGAAAAACTATTTGAGATCAACCATTAATGAATATAAATTGAACGCTTTGTCTATTTTGTGTATAGAATCTGAAATTGCCACAAAGATAGATTACAGCTCAGTGATAGAAGACTTTGCTAAGAAGAAGGCTCGGAGGAAATTATTTTATATGGAAATTCAAGAAATAAAGAAGGACTTATTTCCATTAATATTCATAAGATATTAAATGTCATGTAAAAAATAATCGTAAAAAATACAATTACACAACAATTTTTATCGTATGTTATCCAATTTTAATTAATCCTTTTTATTAGAAGTTGAGTATTTTAGGATAATATAGACAATAAATCATATTACGCACCTATTTCAAATAATTCAAATGTTGTAATAATAAAATAAGTGAATTGTTCCTATGGAAGTTCGATAAATGGGAAAAACATAAACTTTACCGCTAATAGTTCTACAATAAAAATTGCGATACAAGTGTAAAGAAAACAATTCAAAAATAGTAGTTCTAATGATTCATTTTTTAAATAAACTTATATTTTTGCTTGATAATAGATTCAAATACGGTTCCTATTCTACGTGTCTCATATTACCAAAATTGTACTTAGGAGACATACGTAATGAGTTGTTGGGAGGGGGGGGGCGGCGGAACCCGACTGGCCTAAGGGTGTCATGAAGCTAAATGCGGCCCTGGCTATAATTGGTCTTTTCTTGATCTAAATCAATTTCTGGTTTGTAACCAGACTACACAGGTCATCCACACTTATCCTACACTCATATAATCATCCATATTCACCTTAAAATAAGCAACAAGCTGTGTTTTGTATAAAATCTGGATTTCTTACAAATATGTACTGTAGGCATAAAAAAACTTGTATTTTGTGTTTCATTTCATTCCATTTTGTTTTACTGCATGGAATTTTGGGAAAGTTAAAAAAGCTATCCAAATTAAAAGAATAATTAGAACTATCTCCAAAGTCTATCCAAAAGATCATGTAAACAAAATATTTTCAACTCTTTTTCAGACAAAATAATTTACGTCCCAGTTCATAAAAATAAATCCCTAAATAAAAATATAAAAATCATAATTTTCATGTTAGGCAACAAATTATAACAGAAAAATCTAAAATTTGATAGATAATATCAGATTAATAAATAATAACTGGGGAAAAAACCTTAACTGAATAATAATTTTATATTTTTTTTATTTGTATTTACCTTGCTAATAATTTTTTACTATTCAAACCACTTCAAAGTTTCAATAAGAATTTAAAGCTAAGTTTGTGCCTTGTTAAATTTGAACATAATTTTTTTTAGTTTTTAAGGAGTTATTTTTATTGATGTTATTACTAATGATGGCAGATCATATCTTATCTAGGCCATAAAGGTACTGTATGAAGAGATATTATGTTTATCAGTAATGTATATTTTAAGGATAATACATATTCAATAATTTTACATATTTAGAATTCTTTTCTTTTAAAGAAATATATAGAATCCAGATTATTTACACATTCTACAGTAACATGCACATTTATAAATTCATCTCTTTCACAAACCTTATTAAGGAAATCAAACTGTTCTTCAAGTTGCCCTACGAAATAAAATCAGGAAACAGAAAGAACATCAAAAGCAAGCTTCTGTCCTTATTAAACCATAATTGCTACTAATAAATTAAAGGGTATTTATTTTGATTAATCTAGCATTATCACATTTCCGTGTTAAGTAATTATATATAATTTTTTAACCATAATTTATCAGTGAATGGTTTCATTATATTATTTAAGTTCTTCTTTTAATACCAGAGTATATAATTAAATTGACATTCACCTAGCACATATACGAGTACACTCTCTTTTAATCTGACAGGTAATGTTGTCAATCTGACAAATAAATCAATAATAATATAGATTATATTAGTTTTTAAATTGATAAATTGATTGTAGGTAGAAATACAAAACAAGTGAACGTCCTACAGCACAAATGTAAATAGCAATAATGCCAGCTAAATAGCAATAATGCCAGCTAAATACAAAACAAGTGAACGTCCTACAGCACAAATGTAAATAGCAATAATGCCAGCTAAATACAAAACAAGTGAACGTCCTACAGCACAAATGTAAATAGCAATAATGCCAGCTAAATAGCAATAATGCCAGCTAAATACAAAACAAGTGAACGTCCTACAGCACAAATGTAAATAGCAATAATGCCAGCTAAATACAAAACAAGTGAACGTCCTACAGCACAAATGTAAATAGCAATAATGCCAGCTAAATACAAAACAAGTGAACGTCCTACAGCACAAATGTAAATAGCAATAATGCCAGCTAAATACAAAACAAGTGAACGTCCTACAGCACAAATGTAAATAGCAATAATGCCAGCTAAATACAAAACAAGTGAACGTCCTACAGCACAAATGTAAATAGCAATAATGCCAGCTAAATACAAAACAAGTGAACGTCCTACAGCACAAATGTAAATAGCAATAATGCCAGCTAAATACAAAACAAGTGAACGTCCTACAGCACAAATGTAAATAGCAATAATGCCAGCTAAATACAAAACAAGTGAACGTCCTACAGCACAAATGTAAATAGCAATAATGCCAGCTAAATACAAAACAAGTGAACGTCCTACAGCACAAATGTAAATAGCAATAATGCCAGCTAAATACAAAACAAGTGAACGTCCTACAGCACAAATGTAAATAGCAATAATGCCAGCTAAATATGGACCTGTTTATACTTTCTTGTGGCTTGGTTTGATATTAACCATTAGCACAATATAATATAGACAGTAGTGAAGATTACTCTTAAGAAAAATGCAACTGGCTCGACTCTGGCGCTCGTAGTGGTCATGTCGCAGAGTTACGGCCATCTCTCTGATAGATAGTAGGGCAGATTACTTATGTTGCAGTACAATTCAATGTATGGAAATATTCAAATCAAATCGTTTATTTGCTTACTGCGCCGGCTATTTGCCACCTCACCGCTAGGTTCACCAGCATCGCTTGATTGCAAGTAAAAGAGCTGAGCTTCACTACTATGCGTATTTATATTATATTGTGCTATTACTGTAGTCTTTATTTTTTACTTCAGTTGTTAGAAAAATAAAAGTTGATTGTTTACTTGATTTTATCTTATATAAAGTAACTTATGGCTGTAACTAAACAGCTGTAAGTTACTTTATATCTGGTTACAGAAATCAACTTAACAGGATATGGTTTGGATATATAGTAATGTGCACATAAATCAGCCAGTCACAGTAGCACTTTTGCAGTACTGACACCTATTTTCATTTGTGAAATGTAGGTAAGTCGATAAATGCTTGAACTGCCCTGTTTGAAATTTTAAGAACTAAATATATAAAAACACTCGTGTATATAAGTGCAATTTTGTATAGAAATTTCAAGTAAATCAAATCACTACTTTTCGATTGTTGTGTACACAAATATAAGCGAAGCTTGATTTTTACATACACAGGTAGATAAGTACAAACGTACAAAATTGATTACAGTAAACCATGTTTACCTTTTCAATCAACAAAGGTTTGGATTCCAAAGGACGTAATTTACAAAAATCTATCACCATATTATTATGTAAATTTGTACTTATGTTATAATAAATTTGTGATAAGTGACATTCACTCGTTTTAGATTGTAATAACATTTTATGAATATGTAATTGTGAAAATAGTCCCGTAAACTAGCCTTACATTTATAACAATGATGCCATTTATTTTACTTCGTAGGCCTAAGCGGCTGGTGTCATTACTAATAGGTAAAGTCTCTGGTAAATGAAGCGAAAATGAAAAATCTGTTTATTTCACTAAATGAAATAATACCACCCCACATGGGCCAAGTGCGGCCTGTGCATGGGTAAGGGAAGAAAAGAAAAAAGAAAAACTATAATACAACTATGTTTGCATAAACATGAAAAACAAACAAATCAACAGTTTTTTCCAACACAGAATTGCTTTTCATATTTAAAATTAAAAATTCACAATCAACCTAGGTATGGCTTAATCATAGTAGGAGGAAAAAACAACAACAAAGATTTACCCCAAAGATCACAACTTGGCTGACATGGCGGCATAGCAAGTACAAGTTCTAAGAAACTTTTATCTAAGTAGGCTGCATAGAAGGAGCATATGAGAGACTCGGCAAGGTCAGGGCCGATCCCGAGGAGCCTGGTGGTTATCAGCCACTTATAGACATTTAAAGATACACGTAGATTCCTTATCTCACGTGGAACATTCCTCTGAAGAATATTTGCTATGTAAAATGTATTTGTTAAATTTAGAGATTTAAATGCGCGTGGCACCTGAATGCCGATATCTTGAGAATTTCTCATCATGTAATTATAGGTTAGGTTAAAGGGCACTAGGCCAGGAATTAGTATATTAGAGAGATAGGACATCAGCAAACTTACCTTAAAAGACAAGTTCACTAACATCAGAGTAGTAGTCACAAACACAAAATACACAAAATCTGACAAATTTTCAACACCACTGGCATTTTCTTCAGGTGAGTAGAGGGAGAGAGAGAGAGTGGTGTTGAAAATTTGTGAGATTTTGTGTATTTTGTGTTTGTGACTACTACTCTGATGTTAGTGAACTTGTCTTTTAAGGTAAGTTTGCTGATGTCCTATCTCTCTAATATACTAAATCATCATGTAATTATGAGTCGTGTGGGTAAAGAAACCGCCCTAGTGAGAATATGAATAAACTAATAGAGTTCTTATGTACAGTTGCCTTACTGTTAAAGTGTTATAAGTTGAGAAGAGTTCCTCTGAAGGATATCTTTTATTTTTATGGAGTCCAGCTTTCAATATAGCCTTCTGAGCGACTAAGAGTTGGTCGATGAAAGTTTTGTGTGCTCCTTCCCATGCTATCATGCCATACTGAATTCTGGATTGTATAAATGCATAATATATCATCTTAAGCTCATTTTCATTCAGAATACATCCCAACTGGAAAAAAGTATAGATAATTTTTCTCATATTATTTCTCAAAATAGAAATGAGTTTCCCATTTCAGGTTACTGTCTAGTTCCACCCCAAGATACTTGTAGTGTGTGATACGTTCTATAATATGACAATGGCAGTTTCACCTCTAGAGTGCAGCTTCACCATCAGGTCAGCAGGTGGCTCGCCCCCAGCACGCAAAACGATTGGCATGCATTTTGTTTTATCTACGTTCTTTGTTAAAGTATTTTCATCAAACCATTTTTTAATTATATACAGATCTTGGCAGGCAGTCTTAAAGACTTCTGCCCACGTACAACCCTGGAAACCGCAGTCTGCAAATAAATACAGTAAACCTCTTATATTCAAATTTTCTAAGTTATTAATATAAATTAAGAAAAGTAATGGTCCCAGATTTCTACCAAGGACCACACCGTAATTTACGTTAAGCGGCTCGCTATTTCGACCACAAATACTCACATTTGAAACCTATACTTAAGTATTCGCACAACTAAGTCGTTTCATACATAGTAAAGGGGGGGGTGGACGTCTTCGTGTCTAGGGCATCCTGTGGATGATGGAAATGTCCAAGGGGTCAAATGAGACGTCAATCCGGTCCGCGATCTTGCTCATTATGAGGTGTAAGTCTTCACCTCTAATATAGGGGATGCCAAATATTTCCAAATTATCTCTTCGCGAGTATTGCTCGAGGTCCATTTACTCGGTTCTTCAACTTTTCCACTTCTTCTTTAAGTTGGTTATTTTCCTGGATCATTTCATTGTATTCCCTCTGCCTCTCTTCATTTTCCTTATTCAGAAAATCGAAAGTAACTTTAATACTATTTACAGATGTGTTTACTTCAGCGACACTGGCTTTGACACCAATATATTCTGTGAGCATATCTTGACGCATTTTTTCCATTAACTCTATGATTCTGTCATTTTGTTCAAAGTCACTCCTACTTGAATTTTCTGACATGTAAACGTCACATTTCCAGGCCATCTTCTTGTTTGAAGGCCACTTCTTAAATCTCTCCAGGGACCTGATTTTGGTACAGGCCGAATGGAAGGAGTTTTTACATTCCCAACATGTTACCGAGTCTTCAGGACTAAATTCATATTCAAATTCAAAAAGTTTCATTGCATAAAAAACCAGTTCACATGGTATCACAATCGTCAAAATAAATAAATAATTAATGATAACAATTAAAATCATGGCATTCATTCATCATCCATTCTAACATATAAGTGTAACATTCATACAGCCATTCATTCATTCATTTGGACATCAGACCCTCCTTTTGATGTTGGAATTTTACAATGTTCTAACTCTAGTGGCTCATCATGAACTCATCAACCGAGTAAAACGCTTTTGATACCAAATATTGTTTTATCTGACTCTTAAATTGATTTTTATTTTGTATTAGCTTGACACCCTCAGGGAGCCCATTGATTAATCTGACCCTGACTTGTGATGGCAGAAGCTCAAAAGCCAATGTTCTATGTTGGTGAGCCCGCAAGTTGTCCCTGCCTCTAGTCTCATAGCCGTGAATGTCCCTGCCCCGCACCAACTGGCACTTAAAGCGGCAGTACAGGACCACATCGAGGATATAAAGGCAGGGCAGAGTCAGAAACCCCAGCTCCGGGAAGGCGTCCCGACACGACTCTCTGGTTTTAAATTTTTGTATTGTTCTGATTACTTTCTTTTGGAGTTAAAAGACTCTTTCTAGTTTGTATTTAGAACAGCTTCTCCAGAATCTTATACCTTATGCCAAATGGGGGTATATTAGCCCATAATAGGCTATTTTCAAGACTTCCAGGGAGCAAATTTTGGAAAGTTTACGCAAAGCAAAAATGTTTGATGAAACACTAGAGCAAATGTGATTAATATGATCATCCCAGGTCAGCCCGGGATCAAGGTGCATCCCAGGAATTTGACAGATGTGTCTTCTTTCAGAAATTCATCATCGATCATAAAAGAGGGGTTGTATTCATCTTCTTGCTGTCGAAGACTAAAATTAATGAAACTTGTCTTAGTTGAATTTGTTTTGAGATTGAGATCAGAAAAGAATTGAATACATGAATTAAGTTCAATGAATAAATTGAGCACTGAGCACTCGTTACAAAACATTTTAATTAACACAAAAAACAAATATTTAAAAAACAAGTGAAACCCCTTCAAATATACAAGATAAAGTTAAATAAATAATGATTATATAAAAGAATAAATATAGCGACATATTGTATATAATCCAGTAGAATCAAGTTACGCACGGCAGGCCGACACAGGCAACTCAACCAGGAAACAAGTTCACTTCCGACCCCATCGACTCATTGATAAGAACTGACTGGTAACTCTCAGAGATACTGCCAAGGAATACACATTCATTGATACTGCTAAGGATGCCACATTACAGCATGGTGAAACATGTGGTGATTGCATATAAAACATTGGCGTCATCATTAACGGAAGCTTTAATTATTCATAAATGCCATTTACTTACCTTATAACTTTGTAAATCCAAGAACTTTAAATCTAGCTTTGTAACTAAACAGTTCTTAACTGTATTTTATATTTTTGTATTATTGTAAAATTGTATTCTATTTATAGAGATAATATTTCAGGTTTTTATTAACACACCGTTTGCTCCATTTGGACCTTGTATTGAGAGAGAGGGCAAGAATCCATTTTTGACAGACTATCCTTATAAACTCTTACAAAGTGGTTCTGGTTTGGACTTGCCAATTTTGTTTAGCGACTGTGAGAATGAAGGTCTTTATCCTTTAGCAGGTATGGAATAAATGAACTAAATTTAGTTTTTGAAATTATTTAGTGATAGTCAATTTGATAGAAAAGATAAGGTTTTCTATGAGCATATTATATACAGTCAACTGCCCATACTTGGGACAGGTATCTAACTTGGGACAAAAAGAGACATTTTACTTTTTTAGGTTGGCCAACCTGAAGAGTGAAGTTTGACAGCTGATAGTTCCATCATTTGTTCAGCCTTGACTTTGTTTTTAAGACTATTAGGTTACTGCTGCTCAATTCTCATATTAAAGGATAATTTTAAGGTAAGTTTTTTAATATAAAAAACTGATCATTTCGTAAGTCAAAATAACTTTAATTGCCCAAAGTGTACCATTATTGTTAGAGATGTGTAGCTAGCTAGGTATTGTGTTATGCCTATTAGGTTATGAAACAAGGCTAATGGCTGTTTTGATTGTCAAAGCATGCGTTTTTAGGTTATATACATTTTTGAAAAAAATTGCACACATATGCTTAACTTGGGACACTGTCCCAAGTTAGGACACAAATATTTCCCTCACTTTTTAGGTTAAAATTTTAATTTTTTCAGATGGAGTCTGATGTCTGATGCCTGATGATAAAATGAATACCAAGAAACCATATCATGTCTTCAGGGAAGACAGTATTGCCAAGGCTGCCGATGCTGTCCGAAAAGGGATGTCCTTGCGGAAAGCCGAAAAAAAATTCGGCGTCCCAAAGTCTTCAATCCAAAGACGAGTAAAAAACAAACAACAAAACCACTATGGACGGCCTCCAGTTTTTAGTGATGAGGAAGAGAAGAAAATTACGGAATGTATCACTTTAGCAGCAGACTGGGGTTTTCCATTATCAAGTTTTGATATCAGATGTATTGTGAAGAAAATGTTGGACAAAAATGGCCTAACTGAGCCCCGTTTTGAAAACAATATGCCTGGCATCAAGTGGGTTAAAGGCTTTTTGAAGAGGCAAAGGGATGAATTGAAGGCCCGTTTGTGTAAAAACATCAAGAGGGCAAGGGCTGCTATCACTCCAGAAGTAATAGAATCCTACTTTAATGAACTCGCAATATCTCTAAAGGATGTTTTGCCTGAGGCACTCATTAATTATGATGAAACAAGCATCCAAGACGACCCAGGCAAGAGTAAAGTCATCGTAAAAAGGAAATGCAAACTCCCAGAGCGAATCATGGACTTTTCCAAGTCCAATTTTTCAGTAATGTTTGCTGGAACAGCCAGCGGTGTAGCCTTACCACCGTATATTGTATACAAGGCTGATAACATGTACAATACTTGGACTGAAGGGGGTCCCGTAGGAGCACGCTTCAATAGATCTAAATCTGGATGGTTTGAGGGTGCTATCTTTGAGGACTGGTTCCTGTCTATTGCATTGCCATACTTAAAAATGCTTGGTGACATCCCGAAGGCCATCATCGGAGACAATCTTTCCAGCCACTTATCAGTTGGAATTTTAGAGGCTTGTATCAAATACAACATACGGTTCATTCTCTTACCTCCTAACAGCACCCACCTATGCCAACCTCTTGATTTAGCCTTCTTCAGCCCCCTCAAGACAGCTTGGAAAAAACAGCTAACAGAGTGGAAAGAAAAATGTAAAGGGACTGTACGAAAGGATCAGTTCCCAAGGTTGTTGAAAAAGACCTTAGATGAGATTGAGAGCAAAATACCTGCTAATCTAGAAGCAGGATTTTTGAAGAGTGGAATTTTTCCGCTAAACAAAAATAAAGTTCTTGAATGTCTGCCTAAAGTGTCCTATGAATCAGATGACACTACTAATTCAAGTGCAGCATGGACAACGGCTTTCGAGGAGTTTCTCAAAGAGACCCGAACAAAGGAAACTAGTGTCCGACCCAGGAAAAAGAAAATCACTATTACGCCAGGCAAAAGTATAGCAGAGGGTGAATTTGTAGAAGAATTAAAGGCTATTGAAACAACTAAAGACCCTAAGGAAAAAGGGGTTCAGAAAAAAGGACTTAAAAGTATCAAAGGCAAGGGTTTAAAGAGGCAGGGGAAATATAACAGAAAAAAGGAATCAAAGAATGTAAAAAAACGAAAAACAGATGAGACCTCTGAAGATAGTGATGCCCTATATTTACGTGACAGTTCTTCCTCAATTGGAGAAGAAGATTTTTCTGTACTGTTCGATGACGAAGTTGCCGAAGAAATTGATAAAGAAACAGCTCAAGAACAACTACTACTCGAGTCTGATACGTTGGATAAAGACTATAGACAGTTGGATTTTGAAGAGATGCCCTCAGCCTCAGTCAATGAAGAGGACTTTGTTGTTGTCTTAGTAACATATGACAGCGGTTCGAAGAAAGAGAGCAGGAAGAAGTTTGTAGCTAAAGTGATTAAAAAACATAGTAACGGGAAGATGACGATCAAATACATGAGAGAGTACAAAGGCTCCAAAAATGTTTTTGTTTTTCCCGATATAGACGACATTGAGGAGGATGTGGACCTCTCTCGATTGATAAAAGTTGTGAAGCCCAAAAAAAAAACAAAACAGTGAGGGGTAGATATTTTTTTAATACTGTATGAACTAGTAAAAGTGTGTGGTATAAAGCAAAAGGACTTTACAGTATTTTTAAACAGAAAAATAATGTGGGTTTTGGCCCCATATTTTGGGGGAGTGAGGCACTAAGCTGGAGACGGTGGGGAACTTGCCTATGTTGGTCAAGGGATGTACAATAATTTTGGACGTTCGAACCAACTTGGATGGAGCCATACTTGAAATTGTAGTACAAAAGCATTTCATAGATAAACGAGTATAATGAGGGAAGGGTCCTAAGTGATTGAACAAATGTTTTACACGGCGCTCTTGTACGTACACCGGCAAATAACCCACCCGCCCACCCATACACGTACTGTGGTATTGACCCAACCGCCCACCCATACAAGTACAGTGGTATTGACCCACCCGCCCACCAATACACGTACAGTGGTATTGACCCACCCGCCCACCCATACACGTACAGTGGTATTGACCCACCCGCCCACCAATACACGTACAGTGGTATTGACCCACCCGCCAACCCATACACGTACAGTGGTATTACGTAACCACAGTACGTACAAGAGCGCCGCACACGCACGCACGCACGCACTCACACACACACACACACACACACACGCACGCACGCACGCACGCACGCACACGCACACATTAGTTTAATTATAACTACAACAACTGTTAAAGAGGGTGTCCCCTTTCCCTTTTTGGTCAATGTTTAGCAATTTTCTGGGAACCTGGAACCTGAATTATGAAACTATAGCAATTTTCAATAAAAAAAAGTATAAATAAATTGAAAAACAGGAAAATTTACTGACTAAGGTTCTTGGTTATATACACCTACAGTAGATGTCCCATCTAATAGGAAATTTGGTTCCAGTAATTTGGTTTGTTAGTGAAGTCTGCTATCACAGCTAGTTTAAACTGCATTATGTTTACATAGGCCTACACTAGAGTTCTACGATGGACCACATAAACGTGTATGTGTGTAATGGTAAGGTCTAAGGGTGTGTTGATGCAGTAAATTTGCTTCGATTCGATGCAGTGATGCGATTATATATACAATTAACTTTATATCAAAGTAAGAAGTTCAATTAAAAATAATGTTAGTTGAAGGGATATAAAATTGCATTGGCTTAAAGCACAATAAATCATAACTATTTTGAACTAGAACTTTATGGCTCATTACATTTGTTTAGCACTAAGCATGCTTATGTAATTAAAAAATTAAGGACACATATAGGAAAAGCTAGTAATAAACTAAGTTGATTGCTCTGTGTTAAATTCATTAAATTTAAATGCCAATAGTTGTACTTTGCTGTTGTTGTAGGAGAGCAACTGGTCAAAATTTAATTTGTTACTGTTAAAATAATATATTTCACAGGCAAAAAGAAGAATGTATAAAATGATGGAAAACAACTTAATTATTGTTATTCACTATCATTGTTGGAAACTGATGACAGCCATATAATTGATTACTTTTTAACTTACGGTGAAATGACTGAAATAAATATTAATGTAAAGTTACATAAGCACAGATTAGTAAAGCGTACTATATAACAGAATTTTTTTGAAGCATAATTTTGATTTAAGTATAACAATCCATAATTGTTTAACCAATATATTAAAATTAATAAAACAATATCAACAAATAAAATAAAATGTTATTTATTGAATATATTGAGAGTTTGGTATTAATCCTAATTTAAACTATTTTCCAATAAAAAGGTTGAAAATATGTGTCAATAGTTTTTTTTAATAATTAACGTTTAATTATAATTTTTTTAAATGCAAATAAGTTTGAGTAAAGTATTTTAGAACGAAGTGCCAACGGAATAACTGAATCGAAATCGACGAACATGAATTATTGTTAAAATTGCAACAAGTTTGAATTTATAAAGGAAAACAAGATAATACTATGTTTTGATTGCGAAACGTTATATTAAAAGGGTGGATAGGCCAGCTTCCCTATCAGACAGGAAGTGATAATATAAGTCACGATAACGAATGGACTGATGTTATCTAAAATATTCGACTGTTATCAGCAATATTCGAACTGTCGAACTGTTATCAGAAATATTCGAAAACACTATAGAAGAATGTAATTTACTTCGCTATTCCAGTTAAATACGCAATAATTAGTATTAATTTTTTATCAAATACTGATCCCAAAATAATTGCCGACTAACTGAAATAGATGTACTGTCTGTATGGGAACGTTCTACTGAACCGTGGTACGCTGCACGCACGTAAATTACGATACCCATACGCATGGCTTGACGGACTTAACTTATATCATGTTCATATCAGTGCGAGCTATCTCCCGTTCGAACTCTGTATTTGTTATTGCGATATAATCTGGTTTGTGTCCGATTACGCTCATCCCTGTCCAATCGGAACGAAAACAACTCGATTAATAATCGTTTACAACTATTTTATTTGAAAATATTTTATTTAAATCATGAAAGTACTAGTTCTTCTAAAAGATGAGCCAATAAATATCATTGATTAAAAAGGCACTTTTTTCTTAATAATTTGTCATTTTGTCACACCAGAAAAATTCTGAGATATCTATATTGCTTTATGCATCGTGACACTATCGATGCATTACGTTACTTTCGATGCATCGACATTTTGAGTAGTCATGAATAGAATCGCATAGATTTTTCTATTCATTTCATGCATTGCACACCCCTACTAAGGTCCATACCCCACTCATAACCTTTCAGAAAAATCATATAATATGCATTGTTAGTAAATTGTGAATTTATTTAGTTATCAATGCTGATTGTTATGCGTTATGCAGTTTATCAATTTGAGACATTGTGTATAGTCCAATCAATTGACTGTCTTTATCCACCAACCTGTTCAATATGGTCTCTCTCAGGGTGTTTCACACCACAGTATCTCCTGTGTGTGGTTGAAATGTTTAACATAGAGCGATGCAATAAACTGTTAAACTATTAAATCTGATATGGTGATATGGTGGATAGTCCAAAATTGTTTTGTAACTTTCAAAATACAAGGTGTGGCAAAAATGAGGTTCACATGTTCGAATCTAGAAAATTTCAAATAATACCATTATTCATTCGTAAGACGCTGATCATAGAGATATGGGCGAATATGAGAAGCAACATAGGTCAAGTTACACCTAATCATTTTGTAATAACTATTTTAAAATAAATCTTATCCCTAGGGGGAGGGTGGCCCAAAATGAAAATATTGTATTTTTGTTTTTAAAATTGATGTTACTGTGACTCTTTTGTACATCACAAGGATATAACATTTTTATCCAATGACTTATCCTTTCAAATAACAAGAAGATTGGGCACTTGTTTTAGCAGCTCTTTTTTTAATACGGCTTTTAAACATCAGCGATCTATCTAACGTTACTCCCAGTTACGGTAGATGTTCATTGTGGCGGTGTTTTACCCCATTTCAAAGGTGTTCAATTTTGATTAGCTAATCAGTTACTTAGGTGGAAGCAGGCCACTTCAGTTTTTGATGGGTGAGAATTTAGCTTCCAGGTTCTAAAATATTCTTCGAGGGCTGGAAGTCACTTGCTATATGGTAGCTAACACAAAATAATTTCAGCTGTAATGCCATATATAATTCACCACCTAGAACCACATTTTAATCATCAATTTTTTTCTTTCTATTTATTAGAATTTATTTATTTTAGCTTGTTGACAATTTGAATAATATAAATTAATTTTTTCTGAGTGTGAGAGTATTATTATTCAATACTCAATCAAATTATTGGTTATGTTGAGTATTTCTAATTGATTATATTACTTTAACAATTCTAGTTGTATATTTAATTTGACCATTTTATTCAGAAATCATTGATAATGAGTATGAATTGGACTTTCTGAGAAGAAGATGGGAAAGTGTTGCTCAATATCTTCTCAACTTCAATGAAACTGTGATAGAAAGCAATAAAGCACTAGTGTCTCGAATCATTTGGAACTTCTACATCAATGGTCGATACATGCCAAGAACTGATCTCAGTATTATCAAGGTGATTTAGAGTAATAAACATTATTAATATTAAAATTGGCTTGGTTTTTAACTGTAATCTGTAAATGAAGTGTTTTGTTTCGGATCAGACAAAGTGTCCCTATGTAAAATGTTATTCTACTTTAAGAAGTAGCTTCAAGCGTTTTAAAGACATTAGCGAGCTAAGAGTTAAATACCAATGCTTATTATTAATAAAATCATAATATTAAAAAAATTTAATATAAATAAACTTTCAGAGGGATTAGTTGTTCAGTTATATATTTGTTCTGTAGAAGATGTTTTAAAGAAAAATTTATCAGTAGAAAAAAGAGATTTAAGTTTTCAGCCATTCAGTCAGCACTATCTTAGTCTACGGTTTACAGTTTTGTTTCACTTCAAAATTAAGAAGGCGTTTCCAACGTCCACAGAACATAAATAAAGTAATAGCCAGTGCACTATATTTCTTATTTCCGTGATAAATATTATATTGGGGTTAAGAGAATTCACATTATTCAAAAATCAACCTGATAAACTGTTTACTGTGTCATGTGCTCACTAGCAATATTAATTTAATTTATTTGTATACAAATTTGTCTATATTTCTAATTATCCATATGCCATGAACTGCAGATCTAGCTTTAATTTTATTTACAAATGGAAGCCTCAAACGTAGTTGTACAGATCAAAGACGTGACCTTACAATTAGCTGATGACTAAGGCATTTGGAAATTTATAACTTCACAATTTTGCACTATTTAAAAACATTTTTGCAGTTATTTGGGGATCGACAATTCTTGGCTGATAATGGAAGGGCAGCTGCCCTTCATGCAAGATCAAACTTGTTCAACTCTGTATACTTCTACTTATTCACCTACAGAGGTCAACGTAGCAATTCTGAGTTCTACAATCCTTCTAGTTCTGGAAATTATGGTACATTTACTAAGCTTACTTTTTCTACAACAAACAGCTCTACATAGTAAACAATATACAAGATTATGTATAGAATCAAACATTGAAAAAATAACATTTCATTAAAAGAACAAAAGGAAAATATTAGGTAATCGCACATCTATAATATTTAACCATTCCATATACCCTAAAAGTGATTAAAGAACCTTGTCCTATAAACCTCATGAACTTAATCACAAGGTAATTTACATTGTTTGAAGAAAAATTAAGTTAATGCTCATACCCATCTCAAATATATTAATACCCTTAGGATGTTGTAGATTTAAATCTGAGGTTAGGTTAAAGGGCACTAGGCCAGGAATTAGTAAATTGAAGAGATAGGACATCAGCAAACTTACCTTAGAAGACAAGTAGTAACATACACTAAAGAAACACAAATCACAAAAATTTTCTGTGCCACTGGCACTTTCTTCAGGTGAGTAGAGGGAGGGTGGGAGAGAGGGAGAGAGGGAGAGAGGGAGAGAGAGAGAGAGAGAGAGAGAGAGAGAGAGAGAGAGAGAGAGAGAGAGAGAGAGAGAGAGAGAGAGAGAGAGAGAGAGAGAGAGAGAGAGAGAGAGAGAGAGAGAGAGAGAGAGAGAGAGAGAGAGAGAGAGAGAGAGAGAGAGAGAGAGAGAGAGAGAGAGAGAGAGAGAGAGAGAGAGAGAGAGAGAGAGAGAGAGAGAGAGAGAGAGAGAGAGAGAGAGAGAGAGAGAGAGAGAGAGAGAGAGAGAGAGAGAGAGAGAGAGAGAGAGAGAGAGAGAGAGAGAGAGAGAGAGAGAGAGAGAGAGAGAGAGAGAGAGAGAGAGAGAGAGAGAGAGAGAGAGAGAGAGAGAGAGAGAGAGAGAGAGAGAGAGAGAGAGAGAGAGAGAGAGAGAGAGAGAGAGAGAGAGAGAGAGAGAGAGAGAGAGAGAGAGAGAGAGAGAGAGAGAGAGAGAGAGAGAGAGAGAGAGAGAGAGAGAGAGAGAGAGAGAGAGAGAGAGAGAGAGAGAGAGAGAGAGAGAGAGAGAGAGAGAGAGAGAGAGAGAGAGAGAGAGAGAGAGAGAGAGAGAGAGAGAGAGAGAGAGAGAGAGAGAGAGAGAGAGAGAGAGAGAGAGAGAGAGAGAGAGAGAGAGAGAGAGAGAGAGAGAGAGAGAGAGAGAGAGAGAGAGAGAGAGAGAGAGAGAGAGAGAGAGAGAGAGAGAGAGAGAGAGAGAGAGAGAGAGAGAGAGAGAGAGAGAGAGAGAGAGAGAGAGAGAGAGAGAGAGAGAGAGAGAGAGAGAGAGAGAGAGAGAGAGAGAGAGAGAGAGAGAGAGAGAGAGAGAGAGAGAGAGAGAGAGAGAGAGAGAGAGAGAGAGAGAGAGAGAGAGAGAGAGAGAGAGAGAGAGAGAGGAGAGAGAGAGAGAGAGAGAGAGAGAGAGAGAGAGAGAGAGAGAGAGAGAGAGAGAGAGAGAGAGAGAGAGAGAGAGAGAGAGAGAGAGAGAGAGAGAGAGAGAGAGAGAGAGAGAGAGAGAGAGAGAGAGAGAGAGAGAGAGAGAGAGAGAGAGAGAGAGAGAGAGAGAGAGAGAGAGAGAGAGAGAGAGAGAGAGAGAGAGAGAGAGAGAGAGAGAGAGAGAGAGAGAGAGAGAGAGAGAGAGAGAGAGAGAGAGAGAGAGAACTCACCTGAAATGCCAGTGGCAGTCAAAATTTGTAAGATTATGTGTTTATTTTATGTATTATACTACTACTCTGGTGTTAGTGAACTTGTCTTCTAAGGTAAGTTTGCAGATTTTAATCTGAGGAATTTTAATTGATTAATTTGATTTATTTCCCTGTGTAAACTTATTCTACAACTTGTATCTGACTGACAACATAATTTAGGCACATGAGAAATTATGTTGTCTTACCTTAGGGTAAGTTTCTAAGGTTTTGTTTTTCTAATACTATCGAATTAAAAGTTTGATGTGGGTAATTTTGTGGTCTAGGTGATATTGCCTCAAACAGGTGGGGTGGCAGTAGGGAGTAGCAGATACACAGAAGGGTTTCTTCATATGTATTTTTATAAAGAAACCCAAAAAAAACCAAAAATATTGTTTATTTATGAACTAGTGTATATTCATTTAGATTTCATTTTAAGTTTGAAATATTTTTAGTAAATCATTATGATATTTTACTAACAAAGTTCAGGCAATAAGAGCAAGATTTTCTTTATTAATACATGCAAAATTATTTTAAGATTCTAGCAGTAAAATAAATAAAAATGTAACTGTACTGAAAATGCACAACTTAAAACATTAAATTGCTTTACATATAGGAGCTGCAAATGGTGATGATTTGTTGTACATTCTGCAAGATTCTCGGCAATTCTTTGCTCCACCTTCAACTCCTCAAGACTTGGCCATGATAAATGTGATGGTCAAAATATGGGCAAGTTTTGCCACGTCTGGGTAATAATAACACAAAATTAAATAATTTGTTGTTTCAGTCATAGTTCTTACACATTTATGTATATTTCATTAAATTACTGTACTAAGTCTTTTACTATTAGACAAATAAGAGGAAAACTAAAATCTTCAGTAAAAATATTGAAGTAATTATTAAAAGTATATTATTTAATTTTTGGTTATTTTAAACAAACTAATGTTTTAAAGCAATAATTAAAATCAAAACTTCATTCAACAACAATAATAAGAAGCATGTGCAATTTGAATTGAAAATGATCCAGTTTAAGCCCATGTTTGGGTGTAAAATTTGTGTAAACTTAGGCTACATATTTTTGTACTATTATATTTTAGAAGAAACAACAACATTTGTAGCAAATAAATGTTTGATTTTTGAGAGGCAGAACCCACAACTGCTGTCTCTTCTAACATATTTTTAGAAGTTATATTTTATTTTATTCTGAATAAGAAAAATATATTCAGGATGTGTTATTTTCAAATTATGCTACACACTTTCTTGGTTTTGGGGCATTTTTTTGTTTGTTTTTAGGGGCAGAACCCACAAACCACTAAAAGCAACTCCCAAAATACATGAAATTTGATACCCCACTAGGGTGTTTTATTTTAGTACTATGCAGCAGTAAGTAAACCAAACTCACCAAATAAAAACAGTTCAAATCCCAATTGAAAGGCCTTTTGGCGACCAAAGGGTTTTACTCTGAGAACGAGTTTATGTCATGCCACTGAGAACAATAGATAAAAACAACAAAATATAATGTATTACTGTACTGTGTTTATTGTGGTATTTTTAAAATGAATTTGAGTGAGATTATAATTTAATGTATGTCAGAATGAGATTGTAAATTTTATTAATTGTTAAAAAAATGATGTATGCGAATGCAATGTTATATCCTTTTAAAGCAATAAATGCTTGATAACTATCTTTTTTTGGTTTCGGAGAAATCTTTTGGTTTTTGGGGCAGTGGTCCCATAATGTTTACTTTTTTCTGAACATGATTTGAATTCAGGAGGAAAATATTTTTAATTTTATACCTGAATTAAGTGAATAAAGCCGATATTAAAAATTGTACATTTTCAACAATTTACGTTTTTCAGCCCCCAATACCCCACATTTTTGGGGTTATAAGCTGATATTCAGATATAAGATGCACATCTGTTAGCTTTAAACATGTCAAGTTTTGAAAATTTTACTCGAGTACTTTCCCAGTTAGGTAAAAAAACTAGATTATTGCAATTTTCCCACGAGAAATACGTAGTGGTACAATTTAGGGGCCAGAAAAGGGCCGCCATTTTGTTTATGAGTGAAAAAAGTCAACTTTTGTGAATATTCCTGGAGGTTTCAGACCGAGAGCTTCAATTTAAGTGTGCACTTGATAGGGATAAGATGCCAGGAAGTGCCTCAACATTTAGTGTCAATGAATAACTACATCGAGCCTTATAGTATATGTTTTTTTTTCTGGCCACTCAAATCCGAGGTGATTTTTGCCTTCACAATCCTCTATCCTCTGCCATTTCGATGTTTCCACCAAGACTTCTCACATCCTGTTCCACTTGGTCATCCCATCTTATTCTTGGTCATCCTAGAGGTCGCCTTCCTGCTGGTTTCCCCATCCATACCCTTCTTATCATTTTCTCTTCTTCCCTTCTTCTCACATGACCAAGCTATCTTATTCTTCTGCTTCTAACTACCACCTCAATATCATGCTCTACAGTTCTCTAAGCTCTCTGTTCTTTTTCATTCTCCACACTCCTGATTCATAGGTAGGGCCATACATTCTTCTTAATATTTTGTTTTCAAATGTAATCAATCTTTTTTGTTATACATTGTTAGGGTCCACACTTCAGATCCATATCAGTAAAACAGGTTGTACAATAGCTATATACATTCTTATTTTTGTGGGTCTTGACAGTAGTTTACTTTGGAATAGTTTCAGGAGACTCCAGTAGCATCTATTTGCTGCATTAATTCTGACTTGTATTTCCTCTTCCATTTTATTTAGGGTAGTCAAAGTAACTACTAGATACTTGAACTCTTCAGTGGCTAAAAATTTGTAATCCATTAAGTCCAGTGTTGAGTTGATTGGCTCTGCCTGTCTCCCTATCTTCATATATTTAGTCTTTTCTTCATTCACTTGAAGATCTACTTTGTTGGCTTCTTTTAACAGGACACCTGCTAGCGTTTTTAGATCACTTTTATTATCAGCTACTAATGCCACATCATCAGCAAATGCTAAAATATTGATTATACCTTCAATGTTTGCGCCTATTTGTACCGATTTTGACACTTTCAGTGTTTCTTCAAGAGCGAGGTTGAACAACAATTGTGACAACGCATCTCCTTGTCTTACCCCTGTTTTGACGTCAAAAGTGTCTGAAAATTCTCTTTCTATTCTTACTTTCCCTCTTGAGCCTTCAACACACATTTTTGTTAGTCTAATTATCTTTTCTGGGATTTTTTTTTGTCCAAGATATGTCCACAATTTTGATCTCACAATGCCATCATAAGCCTTTCTAAATTCAATATATATATATATATATATATATATATATATATATATATATATATATATATATATATATATATTTTATTTTTATTAAAAATTCATTATACAACATGTTTCGACTTTCTGGTCATTTTCTAGTATAAATTAAATAGTATAAATTTCATTACATCCTAAAATTTATTTTAGGATATTATATAATATTAATATAAAATATTAAAAATTGAACTTATTTAATTTATACTAGAAAATGACCAGAAAGTTGAAACATGTTGTATAATGAATTTTTAATAAAAATAAATATAAGGGTACTCAGTTTAATTTTATTACATCCTAAAATACGTAAGTAGCCCTAATTTAAACTTTATATTACTTTATACATATATATATATATATATATATATATATAGATTTTTGTTATATTCCCAGTATTTTGATGCCAGCTCTTTAATAATAAATATTTGGTCAGTAGTTGATCTTTCTTTCATAAAGCCTGCTTGTTGTTCTCTGATAATTTCTTCTCCATAACTTCTTAGTCTGTTTAATATTAACTTTGACAGTATTTTATATGTACAATTAAGTCGGCACTGGTGGCACAGTGCTGTAACCCAGCTACTTGGGGACAAAGTGTTTGGGAGATTGTAGGCGATAGGTTGGATGCTTGGTCCTCTTAATACCGACATGGCGTCCGCTCAGGTGGTTGCTATCGGCGTGGACACTACTAGAGAGGTCTGAGGTGTCCATGTTGGGTGATAATCATTGTACGGATGTTGTGTGGGGGAGATAACTGAGTATCAGGCTTGTCAATTAGCTGAAAATCAGACCAGCACTACATGGTTCGGATTCCACGTAAATCAGTAGGTCCCTTAGTTGCCCTGGCTGTAGGGCTATTAATAAATTGCCCTTTCTGAGGAACAGTTGAACTCAGTTAGTAACCAAACTACTCATCCACACTCATCCTACACTCATATCATCATTCATTTTCGCCTTAAAATACGTACAACGTTGTGTCGGCGTCTCATATGTAAGAATGTAAGTAGTGATATTCCTCTATAGTTTGTACATTCTTGCTTATCTCCTTTTTTGTATAGTGGTATTATCACACTCTCTTGCCACTCCATTGGCATAACTTCCATTCTCCAAATTTTCAATATCATCGTATGTAGGAATTTCATTATTTTAATACGACCACTTTTAATTATTTCAATAGGTATTCCATTTTCCCCTGGTGCCTTCCTATTTTTAATGTTTTCATTACTTTTTCAATTTCTTCTACAGTTGGTTCTAAAACATCTTCCTGATTTACACCCTCTTGTTCATCTTCTACGTTATTATCAGCATTTAGTAAGTCTTCAAAGTAGTTCTTCCATCTTTGAATTATTTTAGATGTTTCCACTACTGCATTTCCATCTTTATTTTTCACTTCCATTACTTTAGGACTGTAACCTTTCTGAAAAAATCTCATAGTTCTGTGAAATTCCTTATTCACTGTTAAGTCTTTTTCTGCCTCTGTTAGTTTATTATTTATAAAATTTCTTTTTTCTCGTTTTAATGTTTTATTTACTTCCAAGTTTATCTCTGTATGTTTCCTTAGTTTCAGCATTTCTGCATTTTAGATGTTATTTTTTCTTCCTTCCTTTTAATTACTAATTCTCTGCACTTCTCATTGAACCAGGGTTATTTTGGGTTCTTTTTCTTTATAAAACTTCATTTGCTGTTTCTTTTATGTTCTTTTTGAAGGTTTGCCACATTGTCTCTACTTGTGTCTCTTCCTCATCTTCTTCTGTTAGTAGAGCTTTGAATCTGTTTGACATTTTCACTTGGAACCCTATTTTCTTATCCTTATCCAGATACATTTTCTCTGTTATTTTAAAAACATCTCTTTTTTCAATCTTTGTTGTTTGTCCAAGTCTTGTTAGAATCAAGTAATGGTCTGTACCATACTCTGCCCCTCTCTTACTTTTCACATCTACTACTGTACTGATATGTCTCTTATCAATCAGAACATGATCGATTTGGTTCTCCGTATTTCCATTTGGTGATATCCATGTTACTTTATGTATATCTTTATGTGGAAATTTAATACTGACAATGTACAGATTCATCGAAGAAGCAAAGCTTTGCAGTCTTATTCCATTGTAATTTGATATATTATGTAGGCTGTGTTTGCTAGCTACACTCTCTCATGTGGTTTCTCTTCCTACCTTAGCATTAGCATCTCCAAGAAGGATTTTGGTGTCATAGCTTGGTAACTTTGAAAATGCTTCCTTTAGCTTAGCATAGAATATATCTTTCTCATCATCTTCACTATTCTCAGTAGGAGCATAGAAACTTATCGTAGATATGTTATTAAACATTCCCTTAAACCTAATTGTACATATCCTCTCATTTATTGCCTCATAGGCTATGACCAATTCTAAAAAGTATTTTTTTTACAGCAAACCCTACGCCTGCATAGTATCTTCCATTGCCACAGCCGCTATATAGTATTTGGTAACTTTTAGTGTATATTTTTCCACAGAATGGCCATTTGGTTTCTTGTAGTGCTACCACATCTATCTTGTAGGCTTCAAATTCTTCATTGATAATATCTACTTTACCTGGCACCGCCAGAGTTCTAATGTTCCATGAGCCGAGTCTCAATTCTTTGTTCTAAGCTTGGGTCTTAATCCATTTGATCTATCCACTTCCGAGGCTTGTTGGCGTTTCGTAACAATTGGTGTTTTACAAGATAGGGTTGTTAGCCCTATGCCCAACCCCCAATATGAGTGGAGGGCCGCACCTACATGTGGTCAGCGGATCCCTTAGACCTAGCCGGGAGGACTGTTTAAGCAGATCCACCGGCCTTTCCCCTATCTGCCACCCAGAGGAGGCTCCGTATACGCCAAAGTAGGATAGTGCACTTTTTTTAAATTTTATAGTATATGTACAGGTATTAATTCATTATTCATCTCTAAGACACCGATCATAGAGAAACGTGCGAATATGAGGGGTGAATGAGTGTGATGAGTGTACATGAACGAGTGTAGTCATTATTATAGATAGATAAATATTATCAAAGTTTGAATGGTTATAAAGTGAAAATTTCATGTAATTAGAATATCTTTATACCTCCTAAAGTATTTTTTAATATTTTTTATGATCACTGTTGACAAGGTCTGTTTTTTTGGATCTGTACAATTATAACGGGCAAATAAATATTTCTTAATAATAAATTGAAACGGGTAGCTAGATTTTTTTAATTGTTGATTTCTTGATGGATAAATGAATCACAAATATATACTACAAATAGAATATGTAAATTTGCTCAATTATTAATCTTAATTGTTTTCAAAACAGTCTTCCAGACATTGGAGAGAAAATCTGGATTCCTGTATCGCCCACGGATTTTAGAGATGGAACCCTCAGAATATTGAAAATTGCAGGACCAAACAAACTAAGCAACTCCACAAAGTGTGATTTTGGCAATATTTCATTCTGGGATAGTTTGCCTCTAAATGAACCAGGGAGTGGAAGACATTCATGAATATGACACTATTGTGGTTGCAAGAACAATGTTTATTCATTTGAAAGTATGAACGTAGCTTTGAATTTCAGAGTGAACAAAAATCATAATTTAAGGAAGCAGAAAGAGCTAGTCATTTTCATCATGAATAGTTTTCACTAACAGTTTAGAATAAAAGTTCTTCATATGTTACCTCTCCTTCCTTAGTATTTCAATTTCTCAAATTTCTCCTCATCTTCTCTCTCACCATTTTACTATAAAAATTTCCTTCACAGAAGAAACTTATGAAAAATCTATTAATAAAAGAAAATTCACAGGAATCCCTCTTTATAACAGCAACAAAATAAATAGTAATTTAGTGAATTGAATTTTTTTTTATCTAAAGCTTTTGTGATTTTACTTTTTATGTTAATGCTAAGAATGGTATTGATGTATGGTTTGATTGTTTTTATTTTTAGTAATGTTAAGTTTTTGGAAAATGAAACACTTTTTCTAACATATGTGTGGTGCTTTTTTGATAAACTGGCTCCTAATCTGTTATGACATGCAGTGTTGAGGAATACTAAGTAAACATACAATATCAAATTTTCATTATATTTCTCTTTGCTTGTACTTGAAGACTATTACACAATACATAACATCTATATTTTTTAATTTTGTTTTTGTTTTGAGCATAGTATAATTAATTGATTTTACTACACAAATTGATGTTTTCCTGTTTGTTAATTTTTAACATGTTCACTTCTCATAATGCATTTATTTCGTTTTTAACATTCAGTGAACATGTTTTAAATGCACCGTTTATTGAAGTTTTCCTGTAGCATTTGATGACCCTAACAACAATGGATGTTGGTCATTTTCAGGAGTCTGAATATTCCATCGTGCAATATCAAAGTCAATGTATTTTTCAAACAAATAAATATTTATTGATATATTTATATTAGTTTTGCTTTCACGCAACATATACTCGTAAACTGTAACATTAATCATTATTAAAACTGAATTCTACTTTTTTCCATTCACAAAATTTATTTGATTGAATGAAAAAAGTAATATTGAACACACAAAAAACCTCTTTCCTCCATAAATAATTTATGTAAAGATTTAAAGTTAATCAAGATTAATTTGTGAATGACAAATAATAAATAATTACATTTATTTTATTACGTAGGCTTATGCGGCCATTGTCATTACTAATAACTAAATTGTCATTACTATATAATGACCGCATCAAGATGTTATATTCAGAGATACCACTGAGGATGCCACATTACAGCATGGGTGAAACGTTTGGTGATGTGAACATTGTAAATAACAGCTTGATGTGGTCGTTACCCGAAGCTTTAGTTATTAGTAATTACATTTTTATTTTAATTGGGCATTCATTTAGATATTTTTTCCTAAACGGATTGCTGTCTTAAACAAGCTTAATTCAATATTTCCCGACAATAAATCATTTTATCTATATATGCATATTTACAAACATTTAAGTACAAGGAACTATTTATTAACTTTTTGGCAAATAAATAGTTCCTTGTACTTAAATTATGTTCTATTGATATTAATTATTCTATAAGTGAAATTATCCACACATTAATTCTCCTGGAAAACAAGTTTCCATGTGACAATAGTTAGGACTTTTTATGTATGATGGACTGATTTGGAGGTTTAGGATTGGTACCACAGAGTTAGGCTGCTGGGGAGGGATGCTAGTATGAAAAATGAGTTCTGCGAAGCCTTAACTTGATCTGGAGAGTCTCCTTTATGATTTTTTTATATAATCTTAAAGTTGGGCATTGTGATGGTAAAGATAAGGGGTGGTTTAACAATTTTTAAATTCTACTATTGAAAAACGTCTGCAGGTATTACTTCTGAATTTATTTAAATGTTCCACTTTATCTCTGTTATCAATGTCAATAACATTGGAGTTAAGTGGAAGAGAGGACTTTATAGTCATAACTTCACCACTATTAAAGACGATTTTTTCACATTGAATCTAGTCTAGAATAATTGTTGAAATCAATTGTTTATGCCTGTACAATTTACATCATTTAACAATTTAAATGTTACAACTAACAATTTCAATGTTAAAGACTTATCTAACAAATGTAGATATGTGCTCTCATTGATTGGGTGGAAGGGGGTACAAGAGTGGGACTCGGAAGTGCAACCATCTCATCGTGTTGATTCCTGGGTAGTTTCATATGAGAGTTGCACAATATGAGGTAATGATGAAAGAAATAAGGAAAAGTTTTTATAACACTTAAAGTCGGTATTGAGTAAAGAAAATTTTGGAAATATCAGAAATGTCTATGAACTTTCAGTGTAATATGTAATAATTTAAAATGGTTTTAAAAATGCCTATGTACACTGTAGGCCTTGTTCTACCATTTAGTGACCACTCATAATTATTTTTCATCGTTGCTAATACAGGGTGGCGCAAAAAGAACGCATGGATTTTAAAAGGCTATAAGTTGGTTAATTTTAATCACACCAAAATTTTAATTACATCAAAACAATCATCAAACAACCCAATTTGAGAGTTGGGTGTTAATAATTATAAGACAATTAACTAATTTAAAAAAATAACATCAGAAAGATGGCGTCCTTCTGCATGAATACACATTGCAAGTCTCTCTTCAAAGTTTTCCATAACTTTGTTCAAAGTGTCCTGTGATACAGCGGCAATTTCTTCACTTATTGCAGCCTTCAATTCTTCGAGTGACCGAGGTTTACGACGGTAAACTTTGAATTTCAGGTGCCCCCATAAAAAGAAGTCGCAAGGAGTCAAATCTGGTGAACGTGCAGGCCAATGGAGATCGCCGAAACGTGAAATCACGTGACCAGGAAACATTCCTCGAACAACAGCCATAGATTGATTACTCGTGTGGGCTGTGGCTCCATCCTGTTGAAACCATGTTTGTTCCATATCGAGCCCCAAAGCTTCAAGATTTGGCTGCAAAAATGTGCGTAGCATTGTCACGTATCGTTCAGAATTAACAGTGACTGTTTGGTCACGCTCTTAAAAAAAATAAGGTCCAACGATGCCAATTTTAGAGACCCCACACCATACTGTAACTTTAGGGCAATGCAGTGGTTTTTGATGCATTTCCTGTGGGTTGTGAGCTGCCCAATAGCGGCAATTCTGCTTGTTTACTGAGCCATTCAATTGGAAATGAGCTTCATCACTCAGCATTACAACATTATTGTCATTTCCAACGACATCAAGCATTCTCTCGCAAAAAACTCTTCGTTCGTGAAAATCACGTTCATGGAGCTTCTGAACAATCATTATCTTGTAAGGGTGGAATTGTAACTCACATGTCAGGATGCGCTGTAGCGATCGACGTGATATCCCCAAGGTCGGAGTATGCCGTCTAGTCGAGCGGTGAGGACTTTCAAGAACTGAGGCTCTGACACTTTCAACATTTTGCGGAGTTCGCGCCGTACGAGGGTGACCAGTCGATTTACTCTTCAACACTGATCCTGTTGTACGAAACGAGTTAACCCAACGAAGTATCGAGTTGCGATCCGGTACCAAACCATTATGCACGACATTAAATTGTAAACGAAATTTTCGTTGAATAGTGATGACAGATTCATTTGATTTGAAATAGTGTTCAACAGCGAACACGCGATGCTGCACGTTCCACTGCTCCATTGCTACTAAAACTGGACGCTTCAACCAACAAAATGGCGTCCCTCGGCGGTCACTGACCGCTCCCCTCCACTGGTACTACGTTACTCAAATCCATGTGTTCTTTTTGCGTACTTTAAAAAAATGATAAAATATAAAAATGATTAACAATTTTAAAAATTTAAATGAAATGCGCTGATTCAAGATAGTCATAAAAATCAAATATTTTACAGAGTTGTTATACACATTGAAAAATACCCAATTGTAAAAAAAAATTGATATTTTCACTCCACTCCAATGCTTATTTGGAGCATTTCTCAAGGAATGACCATTACTTCAAATCCGTTCTATTCTTAATAAAGAATCATTACAATTTCATTAGTCCTGTTCTATCCACTGATAAGTTATAATTATGGGTACTACAATGGGCATTATAAAAGAATAAATAACAGTATAGAGACATGAATGTAGGGGATTTGATGAACTTGATATCACTAGCACAGCTGTCTCTTTCAATTGTATAAGAAATTGAATGCCAAACACTATGAGTTTAATGAGCTCAACTCAGCTCCACTTGCTGTGAAGGCTGACTTAGATGACACCTCTCTCGAATTTCTCATATGCTGGTACCTAAGTACCAAAATAAAAAGTTGGCTTTTAATAGTCTTTAACTTTATACTATTAAATATAAAAACTAAGTGTTTTTCAAAAGATCTAAAATCATAGCTGCTCGTTTAAGAATCAGAGTGAATCAAATTTCTACTCAATGCTCGCTTAAGTGTCTGATATAGATGTAAAATACTGTATATCAGCTGGAAAAGCTGTTATACTTCTGTAGTACAGAAAGTATTTCATTGATTCGGTGGACGCAATGAGCATGTAGATAATTGGTAATCAGTTTAAAATAAGTTGATTATTTAAAACGGTACTTTCAGAAAACAACAGCTAAATAAAATTAGTATCAAAACTAATTCTAAAGATGATTGTGAAGCAAATTGCTGGGTTATCTTGACAAGTGAATGCAAAAGACTTGTGTACTTCAGTTTTGTACTTGGTTTACTCCTTTTCTGAACATTGTGAATATAGTCTGGCTTAATATAGATTCATGCCACATAGTGTACAAAAAACCAGGCAATGATGGACCCGCTGGGCTTATTGTGAAATTTGTAAGGAGAGGAGATAAGGAAGAAATTATGCGGAAGAGAAGAGTGAAGTGTGACTTCTCTACAAGTCATCTAAACCTGCCGATGGACAAGCAAACCTACATAAACGAGTCACTATGTCCTACGAAAAGGAGGTCGCTGTCCCTTGCACTTGTGAAGAAGGAGAAGCTTGGCTACGCATTCCTGTGGGTGAAGAACGGTAGAATTATGATGTGGAAGTGAGGAGAGCGTGTGAAGGAAATTGTCAACCAGCAGGATTAACTGTAAACCGTAGGAATGGACATCACACTAATTCTGTAATTTAATACACCTAATACATGTAATGAAATATTTTAATAATTATACTATTTGTTAGATATGAAGTGTTATTTATTTATATGTGTTTATTAACATTTATTCAACTATAAATGCTTATTAATTGTTATTTACTTATAAATATTCATTGTTATTCTGAGTGTAAAAAAGTGTATTTATGTTGATTATTTTTTTATAGTTTATTATTGTTATTAGTTGTTCTAAATTATTAAGTGTTAATAGATATAAATATTTTTCCGTATGTTTATATTTATTTGTTAATAGATTGCATATTTTTGTATTTTAAAATAAAAAATTTGTTGATTATTAAAACATGGAATGTAAAAATAATATTAACATATTAATGAAGTTTTGAGCTGTAAACTGACAAAATTCCATCAAAATATACGCAGCATAAGAAAGAATTTTGATAGATTCATAGTGGAAATAGCAGCTTATGATAGGAAACCAGACAATAGTTTTGTCAGAAGTCAAGAGTGAAGAATAAAGTGAAGAGGAGTCAAATATTTATGAGATGTGTGATTATAAATTGTTAGCAAATTATAATAATACATATAGAACAGGGGGTGTCATGGTATATATAAATGTCTCATTACATGTTTGTGACTATGAATACATTAATTTTAACTCAGCAGATGCTTTATCAGTCATATTTAAGGCTTACAATGTTTATGTTAGTTTAGTGGCAGTATATAGATTAAATAACATCAGTAAAACAGTTTTGTAGCAGATTAAAGTAGTTATTTTAATAAAATAGTTAATGTTAAAAATATGATAAACCAGATATTTATAGGTGATATAAACATTGGAGATATTAGATGGGGAGAATATTACAGATGAATGCAAGACGTTAATGTCTAGCTTTGGATTTGAATCTTTAATTAATGAAGGAACTAGAATAACAGATAGATCAATTGATTAAACAGCAGATTACATGCATTGATCATATTTTTAAAAGGCTACAAAATAGAGTAAAGTTTAAATTAACAACTATAGTAGAATGACTTGAAATAACTGACCATTGTTTGACTGGCTTTGGCTTATCTTGGGTTGAAGCAACACTGATAAGGAAACAGGTGGAAGGTAAGAAGGATAGATTCATAGTGGAAATAGCAGCTTATGATAGGAAACCAGACATAATAGTTCTATCAAAAGTGTGGATTAGTGAAGAGGAGTCAAATATTTATCAGATACCTGATTTTAAATTGTTAGCAAATTATAATATTTATAATGATACATATAGAGCAGGGAGTGTCATGGTATATACAAATCCTGGATCCTGGACTTTGATAAGGTTAAGCAGGAGTTGAAGAATGTTAATTGGGACGTTATTTATTGTATTTCTGACCCCTCACAGGCTTTCGATAACTTTTGTTTCTAGATTAATAGTGTAATTAGTAGTTGTAGTAGAAATATTCATATTGTAAAAAAGCCAATGGAAAAAATGAAACCTTGGATAAGTGATAGTTTATGTTATAGAATAAGGAAACACAATGAGTTATACAAGCAAGTAAAGAGAACCCCCTTAGATAGTAAACTTAAAGCAAATTTTGTAAAGCTTAGAAATAAGCTGAATGGTGATATTAGGGAAACAAAACTAAATTATTATAGGGACAAATTTGAGAATTCCAGGAATACCTGGAAAAAATCAATGAACTGGACAAAAGGAAAATAAATTTAATAATATTTTATTAGAAGATGATGATGGAAATATTATAAGTAAACCTTTAGCAGTAGGAAATAAATTTAACAATTATTTTATAAATGTAGTAGAAAAGCTGAGAGAAGACATCGGAGACACGGATAAATGTTTAAATTTAATTCTCAAAAATATTTTAGTAACAAACAATAGCCAACATACATTTTTTTAGATCCTGTTTTTCCTAACAACATTGCTGATGCAATTAAAACATTGAAAATGGAAAAACACCTGGTTTAGATGGTTTTAGTTCTAAATTAATAAAAAATATTTCTTCATATATTTGTAATCCATTTTCTTACATTGTAAATTTTAGCTTTTTAGCAGGAATTTTCAAAAAAAAAAAAAAAAAAAAAAAAAGAGAGTCGTAATTCCAATATATAAATAAGGAAGCACTAAATTTTGTAACCAATATAGACCAATAACATTATTTTTAGTTTAGTCCAAAGTAATAGAACAAATTATGAAGGAAAAATTTATCTCTTTTTTAAATAGAATAAATTTCTTTAGTGAAAACCAATTTGGTTTTAGAACTGGCAGAAGTACAGAAGATGCAATTTTTAAATTAGTGTCATTAGTAGCAGATGGTATTAATAGTAGAATGAGTGTAACTGGCTTATTATTAGATATTAGCAAGGCATTCGATAGTGTGTATCTGACATTTTATTGAACATTTTAATGAAAGCAGGTGTTAAAGAATAAGCAAATAATTGGTTTTGTTCTTATTTATCTAAGAGAAAACAATATGTACGAGTAGGGGACACTAAGTAAAGCAGGGTTAGTTGAATATGGAATCCTCAAGGATCAGTTTTAGGTGTAATCCTGTTCATAATATATGTAAATAGTCTATGTCAAGGAAAATTTAGGGGTAAGTTATCTTCTTTTGCAGATGACACGTCTCTTTGTTATTTAGGAAACACATGGAGGAAGTTAGAGAAGTAATATTAGAAGATCTAAATGCACTTAAGTTGTGGTTCGTAGGATGGTTCGCACAAAATAAAACTAAGTGCAGAAAAACCAAATTACATTAATTTTAGTCTAAGAGAGGATAATATTTTTCAAATACCTGTAAAATATAGATGTGTAAATTGTTTGGACAAAAATACGGAATATTAAGAAATTTGTGTTGTAATTGAAAAAGTAAAATATGTTAAGTATTTTGGTGTAAATATAGAACAAGATTCAACTTGGAAAACCCATATATGTGTATTAAAAAAGAAATTGAACAATATACTTTGTGTATTTTATTTCTTGAAAACATATGTCCAGAAGTAGTTCTTAGGATGATATACTTTTCTCTTGTGCATAGCAGACTAGAATATACGTTTTCAGTATGGGGGAAGGGCTATCAAACAAACTTAATACCTATTTTTTGTAATGCAAAAGAAATTTATAAGGTTAATAATATAAGGTTAATACAAGAGTAAGACCAGACATGATCACACAATGCTATTATTCAAAAGAGCTTCCTATATTACCCCTGAAAAATCTGTATGTTTTAAAAGTATTTAAAATAGTTTTATAAAGAGCGGAAATATAACTGGAAATAATCTTGATTTTGACTTTAGATCCAAACTTAGAAGTTCAAATAATAAAGACACACCAAAACCAAATTCAACCTTTTTTACAAAAACTTTTAACGATGTTGCACCAAAAATTTATAATCAAATGCCAAATTAAATTAAAAATATAACTAGTAAAAACCAATTTATAAGAAGACTGAAAAGGTGGCCTCTTTGTTTAGAGGAAGTTGATTTTCTTTTGAAAATCCGCAATAATTAATTAATAACGTTATAGGAAAAACATTTTTTTAAATGAAGATAACAAGAAATATAAATCAGCAATAAAAAAAAAAAATAAATGTGTAAAGTAATAGGAACAATTAACTCAAGTCAGAAATAATCATTAAGTCATGCACGTTTTTGTTAGATTATTCATGAATCAAATTCAAAAAAATTACGAGCTCAAAATAATAAAGGTACATTAAATGTGATTTGTAACCTCCAGTCAGGCCTAGCCTTTGAGGTGCATATTTTTATTTTTCTAAAAAAAGAAATAATAATTGAATGAAACTTTGATTTCTTCTCTTCTACTTTCAAGTATCTTATGAGTTGAATTTAAGGTATGAAGTGAAATTAAGGTATGAAGAGTGAAGAAGAACATTATAGTCTCTATATAACACTTGTTTATTATTAAACTTTATTAAGAATAATCAGTTAAAAATTGTCTTTTATGTATATTAATTAATAGTTTAAGGGGACCCAGTCGGTGAAAAATGAAAAAAATTATTTTTTTTTTAAATATTAGTTTCTGATAGGCCATTTTGTTCTGAACAATTTGATATAAAATACACAAAACTTTGGCTACTAATTATTGGTTTAAAAAATATATTTGTATATGATTGCATGCATGGATTTGGTACTTTATCCCAGCCGTCCTTAGCACTCTAGATCATATTTGGTGTAGGTCTAGTTATAGTATACATTTCATATTTTTTGGTTATATAATGTTTTGTCTGGTTGGCTAACCTGTTTACTTACTATTCAGTGTTCGTCGGTTCTGTTTGTTTACATTTCTCATTCTTTCTTGTTCAAAGTTTATTGTTTTGAAAGTTTTCTAAACTTGTGTTGTGGTTTCGATAAATTATTATTTCTAGTGCAGTGTTTATTAGTTTTATATTGCATTTACAATGCCTAGAAGACCTAGAAAACCTGCAAAAGTGTTCAAGAAACGAAAAAATGTAGGAAAGCCTTTACCTAGAGTTGGTAATGAGACTAATGACCAAGTTTCTGACTCCAGCCCTAGTCCTAGGTCTACTGCCATGAGGAAACCTAGATCATTCGAAGGTGTAGACAGTGCTTCCAAAAGGAAACTTGGGAATTTAGATTTGAAATATGATGCATACAATAAGGAATAAAATGTAAATATTATTGTAAATTTGGAGCTGGGATGTTTTAGTTAAAAAGGTAATGAGAAAAATAAAGATTTTACTTACAGGCTTGCGTTTTTTGCGATTTTCCGAAAAACTAGTTTTTGTAACTTGGTGCAAACTTTTCTCCAAAACTACTGGAGATAACTTCATGAAATTTTTACTAAATATCATGTACATATTGTCACACATTTTAACAGAGGGATTTATTTGTTTAACAGTTTATGATCAAATTAAAAAATATTTATTGACAAAAAACGCAGAAAAAATAATATACCTATAAAAAAGTTGAAAACTTTGCTAAAACTAAATATAAATGTAAATCCCTGTGTTAAAGTGTGGGGTAATAAGTATAGAACATGTGGTGAAAATTGCATTACTGTAGCTATGGTACTTTCTGAGAAAAGTTTGCACCAAATTCTAGAATTTAACATGCGTAGCATAGGACCTTCCGGGTCCCCTTAAGTATTATAATGTATAAAATGCATTGTATAAGTTTTGAAAAATAAATTATTATTATTATTAATATTACCAATTAATAGGCAAAGAAGGACTATTACCATTTGGCTCATATATTTTAGTGCAGCTCCAATATAGTATACTAGCTATACCTGCCTGCTTCACAGGTCATAATATTGTGTTTGATTATACCTAATAGAAATGTGCAGTAAGCATCAGTTTACACTGTATTTTTCCACTATTATTCAAATTATTTGATCTAATATCCAATTTAAAACAGCTGATATGTATAATTTACTAGTGTACTCAACTATTTTCAAATTTAAAAGTTTAGCCTACCACAATTTTACTCAATTTGTTTTTATTTAACAGCTGTTAATCAAATAAATCAATCAATTAATACAGCTCCTTAAGAATACCATGGGAATTTTGGAAGCCAGTGGGACGGAGTTCTGAGGTCGGAGAGGACAATTTTTTCTTAGGGCCAAAATAAACCTATGTACAAAATTTGAAGTCGATTGGACGTATTGTTTTAGAGAAATCGTGATGAGTGGTAAATTGCTTTCCTATATATAGATATATTTTTTAAAAATCTGAAAGTTTACTTTTAGAGGCCGTAAAGTATAATACATATAACAGCACTGGAATGAGCGAATTTCAAATTTTAAATAGCATCTGATTTACAATCAAACTTCCTATAAATTTAGTCCCATAACCTTTTTAATCTATGGAGCCATTTTTGACCTACGGATGTTAGAAAATGAGGGTTGTTAACTGTTCAGCTAAGTTTGTAAAAATCACCCATTTTTGACGGGCTATTGCACCTGAAATACTGAACCGATTTCAATGTTTTGAATACCATTAGACGTAAAATTAACTTTCCTTTAAAAAAGTTGAAAATAAAATTTTATGTACGATGCATACTTCTCGAGTTTCAAGTGAATTACTGAAAAAAGTGCGAAAATTTCACATATTTTAAGCTCTCAAATCTGAAGCACAACCTAGAAACCGTCGCAAACTCATATATCCGTTATTCAGCACTCCCAAAAGGGTTTAAAATGATTTCCAACTCTCGAGCAATTTTTAGGGGCTACACCTCTTTTTTACACTAATAGGATCTAAACCAATTATTTGACTCTTCTCGATGTTATTCAATTTTTCTAATAATAAATCATCACTCACTGAATCAAAAGCTTTCCGTAGATACAAAAATACTGTCATTGTTTTTTTTTTATATCCAGTGAGGATATTGTATTATTTATTAATTTGTACATTGCAGTAAGTATTGTCATTTTTTTCCTAAATCCATACTGATTTTCAAAAAGCATATTACATTTTTCAAGATAAGAATTTAAACAAATTAATATGATTTTTTTCAAATATTTTATTAATAGTAGATAAAATTGCTACAAGGTTGATAGTTATTACATTCTAAAGATGAACCTTGTTTGAGTAAAGGAATTATTTTTGCTTTTTTAAGTGCTTGTGAAAATGAACTTTGTTCAATGCATAGATTAATAATGTATCCTAATGGAAATGGTATCTCTTCGTGGCAATATTTCAGCAATTTAGATGGTATTTCATCGAAACCCACTGCATTTGAAGTGTTTTATTTATTTTATTACATTACTAATCTCTTCTTTAGTAGTTGGATAAAGGAATATGCCTTTTATTGTGTTTTGATAACTATATTCTAGTTTTATTTGTTTGCTGATATGATTATTATTTACAGTTTTTATACAAAATTCATTGAAAGTATTAGATATTGTTCTTGAGTCTTTCTTTAATTATATTTCCATAAGAATCTTGTAGCGTATATTTATAAATCAATTTACTTTTCTTTCCCCATTTGATTTGATTTACCAATTACTATATGATTAAAATGATTATCATAAGTATCAGTACTATTTACTAAACATTTTTGATAATTTTTTCGTCTATATGTCATTTGAGGAATGATCTGTGTATCATATTTGGTTGTATTTTGTTTCATTTCATTATTACTTTTGATTATTTTGTTGTTTATCTTTGTCACATTTACGTTGTTAGTTTTAGTTTTTGAAGATATGAGATATTCAGATAATTTGCAGGTAAAAAACATATTTTCTTGTTTTTTGATTTCTTTCTTAGTTTTGTTATCTGTGTTAGGCAGACTACGAATTTCATCTATTGAACATGTATCTAAAGCAGAGAATTTATTATGACAAGTTATTTTGAAAGGATTGTCTAACAGTTTATCTTTAAATGAAGTCTCTAATGTATTTTTAATATGAGACCATGAAATGTCTTCGTTATTTATTGAATCATTTATAAATTTATGTATCTCATCAGAAATTAGACAACTATATTCTTCATTTAATAATATTTCTAATGTTTGTGTACTTTTTATATCATGAAAATCTTTGATGTGAAATTACTTTTTTGTGTCTTCAGTGATAATTTAGCAGACTTATTTCCTATTAAAATTCAAATAAGGTTATGTTTACTAAATTTGATGTTAACCTTATGGACCCGAAAGCAATATTTGTAGTTTGTCCTCGTTGCTCGAATGGCCAGCTGTACTGGCCGCAGACGTTTCCGCGTCAGCCCTGTCTATTTGTTAACGCGATGTCCTGATTGCTCGAATGTCCACCTGTACTGGCCAGTATAGAATACGACTATTGCTCGTATGGCCAGTACTACTGGACACTATGCAAACATTTTATTTTTATTATTTTATTTTATACTTATATGTCCGGTGAGTGCTGTAACCTATCAAGGAACTCGTAAACTAAATATGACGTCTGTTGACATTGGTTTCCCGCCAATTACATTTATTGTTCAGTAGATTCTGACTGCTGACGTTTAGCATCTCAGTCAACAGTCACCCTCGCCTATAGCTACTTGTTGTGTGTACATTTGACTTGTGATCTGTACTGTTTGATGTTATTCAGCTGTGAATTATTATTTGTAAATATTATTTGTAAATTATTATTTGTAAATATTTACAATATGGATGACTGTTTACGTTCTGATGATGTTACAAATATATTAGCCAATGAATGTGACATTGATGAAGATAGTGGTTCTGAACATAATAGTGATTTGGATTCCAATTTCAATGAACAATTTGAAGATGAACTTCGTGAAGAATTTGGTGAAGACGCAGATTCTCTTATAATTGAACAAACCATACATGACGAGGCTATTCAAAATATAACATTTGAAAACAGTGTGGAAGAGGACAGTGGTGAGTTATAAGAAGAGGATACAGATAGCAACGAAGAAGATGTGAATCCAGATGAATGGCAAGAATGGAAAACAGGTAATGCTAAATTTAAAAGGTTTAACTGGGCAGGTAACAGTGGCTATAAACCTCCACTAACACACACACCAAAGACCCCCCTAGAATTTTTTCAGTTGTTTTTTAATGATACTTTGTTATCAGAAATCGTCAATGAGACTAACCGCTACGCTTCTGAAAAAATTCAAATGAAAACACCCCTCCAAAAAAGATCAATGTGGTGGTCTTGGCATGACGTGTCATTATCAGAAATAAAAGCTTTCTTAGGTGTAGTTCTTAACATGGGAATGAACGAGAAACCAGAGCTGGACGATTACTTTTCAACTGAATGGGTTGATTACCAACCTTTTTTTAAGGACATATTTAGCAAAGAGAGATTCTTAAGTTGTTTTGGAATCTTCATGTCAGTCCACCCCCCACTGGACCTGTAGGTGGTAGGCTAACTCGCTCAGGAAAGATACGAAATGTGGTGGCATACATGGATAACAATTTTAGAGAATTCTATGTACCACAGAACAAGGTGAGTGTTGATGAGAGCACCATCGGCTACAAAGGCAGGGTTGTCTTTAAAGTCTATAACAAAGACAAGCCAATCAAATGGGGAATTAAAGTATTTGTACTTTCATGGTCAAGCACAGGCTATATATGTGCAATGGAGCCATATTTTGGCAAATGTACCACTGATAGAATGCCACGGCAAGACTTGGGCGTTACCAGCTGAATAGTTATCCATCTGGTTACCAAACTAAAACAGTCATATAGAAACATAGAAGGACTTCATGTGTTTACAGATAGGTTTTACACGAACCTTGATCTCGCTAAAGTACTTTTTGATATGAAAATACATTCACAAGAACTATTATGACAAACCGAAAAGGTCTACCAGATCAAATAAAGAGTCAAAAGAAGAACAAAGCAGGCAAAATTAAACTTAAAAAAGGTGACATTAAATGCTATAGAAAAGAAGACAAGTTTGCAGTGCTCCTGTGGCAGGACACCAAGTTGGTAGCTATGTTGAGTACCCTTTATGATAACTCAACCCAAACAGTTCACCGCACAAAGAAAAACGGACAAGAAGAAGACGTTGAAAAACCAACTGTGGTTTGTAAGTACAACGAATCAATGGGCGGGGTAGATCTCGCAGATCAATACATCTCCAGTTATAGCTTTACAAGAAAGTCCATTAAGTGGTGGAGAAAAATTTTCTTCTGGCTACTTGAGACTGCAGTTGTAAATGCATTCATACTTTACAATCTGAACCAAGGCCAAAATAAGATACGACAAAGAAAATTCAGAAAAATTTTGATTACAGAATTAGTGGGAGATGTAAGAAATTCAAAGAAAAGAGGAAGGCCTTCCACTGTACACGAAGAAGAGAGACTGAACGGAAAACTGCATACCCCCTATCCACTTGATGGCAGCAAGACTAAGGACTGCGTAGTATGCAGCGATAGAAGACCTGGTAAAGAAAGAAAACGCAGCAAATTTTACTGCAAAACGTGTTTGAACAATCCAGAACTTCACATGGGATTGTGTTTTGAACAATACCATTCTGCAAAAAAATTCAAACACTAAATATTTTGCAAAATGTTTCAGGACTATGTCATATGTTAAAATCAAGTTGTAATTTCAATAATTTATGTTAATTATTCAATTTACAAATGTATGTTTAAAACTAACATTATCAAACAGTTTGTTTATCTTAGAATAAGTTAGTTCCATTAAAGTTTTTCTATAATTATCTATTAATGGTTTTTACGTCATTTTTAAATACCCATGTCAAAAATACAAAGGCTATTTAAAAAGACTTACGCGCTGGCTGAGAAGTATAAACAAACATGGCCGCTAGCTGGAAGTGGAACTAGCCCGGCCAGTACCACTGGCTATTCGAGCAGCGAGGACAAACAATGACGAGACTAATAACAAGCCGTCTAAAACTTTGCATGGCCAGAACTTACTGGCCATTCGAGCACAATGGGTTAATAAGTTTGAAAGAAAATGTTTACAATTGACTAATACATACAGTCCACATTCAAATGAATTCACTTGTTGCTAACTTGGTATTTCCACCAGGTTTTCATAACCAATATTTTAAATTAATTGTCTACATGAATCATATTCATATTTTTAATGCCATCCATAAGGTAAAATATTTAATATTTTTTAAAATATACCATAAGACTCCAACGCGATACTATATCTGTAGAGTTAAATTTTGAAGTTTTAATTATGTCTTGTTGTGTTGCATTATTAACACAGAAAAATGTAAAGTTCATCTGTTCAAAAGATATAGAATTTAATGTTTCTTGTATAGTAAAATTTGGCTAACTAATCCCTATTGGCTGTTACTTCTGTTCTTTTAATTGCTTAAAATACATTACTAAAAGCTATTTTGGAATCAAAATTAACCTGTTCATTCATTAGTTTATTCATGATTGCTTGGTAAAAGTTATTTATTTTTTAAGAAAAATGTAAGGATTGTGATAAACTAATGAATGAACAGGTTAATTTTGATTCCGAAATAGTTTTTTCAACGATTAAAAGAACAGAATTAACAATCAATAGGAATTAGACAATAATATCACAGCAGCCGCCATTTTGAAAATTCCAGCCAATAGGGTCACGTGGTCATAGGCCTATAAATTGAGTTCAGGAACACCATTTTCCATTCTTTTGTGAATCCCTCTGGTCTGAGGAAGTTGGGTGTGGTTTACCGAAATCGACACCATAATATTTGAGCTTTTTGTACTTGTATTGTAATATATTTATGCTCAATTGTACTGAAAGAGTTTAATGCCACTGAAAACTTCAACACAGCTAATCTGCTGCTGCACTCTCTACAGTGCCAGGAGAGAAAAATGGGTTAAACTACAGCTTTTATTGATCTCAGAGCGGCTTTTATTGACACAGTACGGAGCAAAGGTTTGTTATAAAATTTCTACAGCCTCCTTCCCTGTCCCTTTCTTTTGCGACTTCTAGAGTCAGTGCTTAGTGCCAGGCTAATACAAGTTTATCTCGGACGTGAAGAAAGCTCTTTTAGACAGCTGAAAAATGGTCTGCCACAGGGGTCCGTACTTGCTCCAATGTTATACTGCTGACTTCCCAATCACCAAGTCAAGAAAATTTATATACGCAGACGATATTGCTTTAGCTTATCAACACAATGATCTTGCAATCCTCAAAGAAGAACCTGAAAGCTGAATCCTAACCCATCAAAACTGCTGCTCCTAAAACCCTATAAAAAAGTGCTGCTCAAGAAGTTTATAAGATATAATCTACTAAACCTTGCAACATTTCCACCTAGTACTTTATAGACATAATAATACTACCTCTTTGACTAGATTCCCAGTTGTTTTTAAAGGGTATCTAAAAAAAAGTCAGACTCTACTGCTGTTATAATTGGAATGGATTATATTGGACCGATTAGCACAGATGAGGTGAAAAGCAAATAATGGAAGTGTAGAAAGAGATTGGCGACTGATCATTCATAGATAGAGAAGGAACTGATATTATTAATTAATTTTTGTAATGGGGATTTGCTGGTATTCATGTAATCAAAGAAGCAGCTATTTAGGTTTCAAGAGTTGGATTTAGATCTGTAATTGGAAATCAAGAACATTGGGACATAAGTACTTTTTGCTATAGAGTTCAGTTAGTAAATTTGACAATTTAACTCATTTTTGGGGGGCTGGCAAAAATTAATCCATGATAGAAAACAATTAAAATAATCCAGTCGTAACATACATTACAATTAAAATAATCTGATGGTAATAACAATAAACAACGATCTTAAAAATAATTTTATTAAAACATTATCTATTACAAATATGAATTCAAGTCTATGTTTATATTATAACAATAACAGGTGCAAATAAAATAATATTTTTGTACTCAAGCTTAATTAATTAGTGATTTAAAATGTACATTTTCTATTTAATAGTGAAACCTCAATAACTGAAAAATGAAGGATGGATTCTTTAAAACCTATCAACATTAACACTTGTGAGAATGATGACATCCATAAAAATATAAAATTACTCTTTCATATCTCCTACCTGCAATATTTGACCTTTACCTGTACCAGCTGATCAAATTTATAATTAGCATTTCAAATCAACAGCTCAAAATAATAAACTGATCCTTAATAATAATCAACTTAATAACATTTTAAAATAAACAGGAAGCTATATTGGGAAAAAATTGTTTGGCACTGTTCTAAAACTTCATAACAAAAATGGGAGTTCCAAGAAGGGAAAGGCTGATCTCCTATTTAACCTTACTCTGCCTATTCCCGATAGACTACTGTTAAGGGTGGGGAACTTATTAGACAGAGTAAGGTCTCCCTTAATCACCACTGTACATATACAGGGTGAGTCTCTACTGACACCATTAAATTGACCTGTTTGTTGTACTTACAAAAAGGAACAAAAAAGTCCATATTAACCTGGGTCCGATTCTCAACCGTTTGGCTGTAAGGGCTCATATTGTGTGTTTTTAAAATTACTTGACATTAACTCACTGATTGAGCTACAAAAACCAAAGCAAAACACCTACCAGATTCTTATTAATACCATTGAAAAGATCGTTAAATTCTCTATACATGTCAATTATTCTGCAAGCAAACGTAAATAAAAACTAGATTTCCTAGAGGACGTTTATTAAACAAATATGCAACATGTATTTTTCTCCAATTGTTTAAGACCCCATATCAGCACATAAATGTAGTCTAATTTAATGTAAAGTTAAGTAGAAAACTTTTGTCATTAATAAGCTTGGAATAGATGTATAATTTATTTGCATTGAATATCATGAAACCAAAAATAACACCTAAAATATTTCATAAAACATGGTTCATTCGGTTGTACTTAACAAACACATTGTCACTCTTTACGAAATAAAAAACATAATAACTGTAATATTTAGATAATCATGCTTTATTATAACAAAAACTACTTTAATAAGTGTTCAATATGTCCACCATTTTCCCTTATGCAGGTACGGACTCGGTTTCTCATCTCCCTTACACTTGCCTTTAGATTGATTTCATTTCTAAGGCGTCTAACAGCCCTCACGATTCGATGTCTCAATTCTTCGGCTGTTTGTACTGGACTTCAGTACACTTCTTACTTCAAAGAACCCCAGACGTAGTAATCAATAGGGTTGAGGTCAGGGGACCGTGGTGGCCAAGCAACAGCACATGTTGAAGTGTGGTGGTGCTCCATCTGCCTGGTAAATAATGCGCCGACGCAATTCCAACGGCAAGTCTTCGAGAAGGTCTGGTAGGATATTATTTAGAAATTGGAGGTATTGAACTTCAGTTAATGATGTAGGGAGATCAAAATAGGGACCTATCAGCTTGTCCCCTATTAGTCCAACCCACACGTTTAACTTAAACCTAGTTTGGCTCCGTGATTCACGACAAATATGTGGGTTTTCAATGTCATAGAAGTGTTCATTATAGTAGTTAAAAACACCGTCTCGTGTAAATGTAGATTCGTCTGTCCACAAGATTGTTTTAAGAAAATTTGCACTATCGTGCTGTAAAACCCATTGATAAAATTGACGTCTCAGATGAGGGTATCTGGGTTGAATTGTCTGGACACGAGTAAAGTGGTATGGGTGTATTTGATTTTTACGCAAGAGTCTCGACACAAATGACTGGCTTACTACACATTCAGTAGCAATTCTTCTTGTACTTGTTCTTGGATCTCTTTTGACTTGGGCAAGTACAGCTTCCTCTAACCCAACATCTTGTATGATGTTACCAACGAAGCGGTCATTGACAGGAAATTTACCAGTTTCACGCAGAAAATTATGAACCCTTACAAATGTTCTTACATCAGGAATTCTTCTCTCTGGAAATAAACGAATGTATTCTTTATGACACAATAGAACAAATGCTAATACCCTCACTAATTTTAAGCTAACTATGCTTAAGTATAAAAATAAAAGTAAAAATAAATATTTCCAAATTGTCCAAAGAAGATGATTTCTGTTTTCACAGACTAATATGAGTAACTATTGTTCAAAATGGGGTAATATTTACAACAGCTGATTACAGGTACAGAATAATAATAAAAGTGTAACAGCGGATTTCAAATAATAGTCCAATCAGCTCATTATGGAAGTTACATGCAAAACAAAAAACAGGCACAGGTTGAGTTTGGTAGTTAAGTGCAACCAAATAAACCATGTTTTATGAAATATTTTAGGTGTTATTTTTGGTTTCATGATATTCAACCCAATTAAATTATACATCTATTCCAAGCTTATTAGTGACAAAAGTTTTCTACTTAACTTTACATTAAATTAGACTACATTTATGTGCTGATATGGGGTCTTAAACAATTGGAGAAAAATACATGTTGCATATTTGTTTAATAAACGTCCTCTAGGAAATCTAGTTTTTATTTACGTTTGCTTGCAGAATAATTGACATGTATAGAAAATTTAACGATCTTTTCAATGGTATTAATAAGAATCTGGTAGGTGTTTTGCTTTGGTTTTTGTAGCTCAATCAGTGAGTTAATGTCAAGTAATTTTAAAAACACACAATATGAGCCCTTTCAGCCAAATAGTTGAGAATCGGACACGGGTTAATATGGACTTTTTTGTTCCTTTTTGTGAGTACAACAAACAGGTAAATTTAATGGTGTCAGTAGAGACTCACCCTGTATATAGGCAGGTAGATGAGTCATTGTCACTGTACGTGTATGGGCAGGTGGATAGGTTAATACTACTGTACATTTTAGCTTGTACCAATATTTTTGATTCTTTTAGTTGACGAGATTTACCGAATAACAGTGCATGTATGGATGGACACGAGTGTCATCACCAACATACGTGTATGAGTGGATCAAACAGCACAATACAAATAAACAATGTGAATATTACTGATAAAAATTAACAGTCAAAGCCAGGATTGGAACCTGCGCTATCTCTAACTCAGGTACATAGTTCTCGCCCTATCTAATTCAGTTTTGGGAGCATGAGATATCAATCACCCCAATACTAAACTGAGAATCACATTAGAATATGTCCACAATAATTCAACTAATCTTGAAGTTTAGAATTGTAGAGTTGATAATTAAATAAATTCATATTCAGAGGTTAAGAAATATTTATTTAATATTGTTGACAACAATATAAAGTATATTCACACTGTACTAGATATGAACACGTTATAGTTAACACTTCTTTTGTTGAAAAAGTCTGGATTGTTTTTATGAACTGAAAATATTTGGACAACAATAACAAAGTATCTCAGAAAGCAATCAAAATTTTGAATGAATTGTTGATATTAAATGAACATATGCATCATGAATAAAAAAACCCACAAGGAAATTCAGCAATATGGCACAGAGCAATTCTTTAATGTCTCTTGTATGAGTTGTAATCATGTAAGGGCTGAGTGATACATTGTAACCTCAATGAGAGAAACCATACAAATTTTTTATTGTGAGTGGTATTATTAAGAGCTGGAAAACTAAATAACCCGACGTTTTTCCACATATACGTAGTGTTTTCATACTTCCACACATGCCAGACTTGATGGAACAGGCATTAGTTTGATGTGTATTTCTTATAGATATCATTTTATACTAAAGTAAGGGTTTTCACAATCCAAGGAACTCAATTAAATGAAATTTGAGATCTTTTAAGCAAAATACAATTTTTACACTTTTTTACTTGGGGAACATTAGGACAAAAGAGTCACTCTTACACAACATGGGACCAATACTTAATGTGACTGTTGAACCAAACGAGTGGTTGAGGTTCAGTGACTCAATCCCATGGCTACGGCTACTCCCAGTAACTCATCAGTTATGTGAAATCAGGTGTGCAGTGTTGCCAAGTATTGTAACAAGCATAAAAACTACATATAGTAAAACCATGATGTTGCTGGAAAGATTGCCAGTACCCACAAACACACTTTGACAACCACTCACTGTACAATTATTCAATAAATAACTAAATAATATTTGTCTAAAAGGAAATTATGCAAATTTCAGTGTTCAAAACTTCTATTCAAAATTCAGTTTCTTAAGTCAGACATGTTCTCTTAAGTTCAAATTTAATAATGTTCATATTTTTAGACGCCAAGAATCATATGTTGAAACAGTAGAAATAGTACAAGAGACAATATATTTAGCCAAGATTGGTTAATGTTGATAGTCCAGAAAAATTAGACCTAAAAATTGGGTTACATGGAATGAATTGCGGAAAGCTGAAAATCGTTCTAAAACCATCATTTAGGCTTAAATTGAGTGGTGTATTTTGTATTGAATTGAAAGAGTAATCTGAATTTTTACCCTCTGAGAGGGCAAGTTAACTTTTGACAGCTAACATGCAAATTAGCTGATATTTAATCTTCTCATTCAGGAATTTTTCTTTTGGCATTGTGGACATGTTTTCGATGAAGAGAACTGTGGCTGCAGATACCTTGTGTTGGCAGAGTAGGCACTTAGCAGACTTTGCACTTTTGTACTTGCTCTTCATGTTATACCTGTTAAATATTAGGATATTTCTCTGAGGGTTGTAATGAGTTTTCAAGTACTTCATATTTTGCTTAAAAATTTAACATACGGCTTTGATCTAGAGGGAGATGAAGAGCGAACCAAGAAGAAGATACCAACAACAAAATGGACAGAGAAGACTTGCCAAAAACTTAAACTTTGAGTTTTTTGGCTGCCAAATTTAAGCTCACACTCTCTGATGGTGCAAACTCAAATTACTTCATTTCAAGCCTATATGAAGGTTTTAAAACAGTTTCCAGCTTTCTGGCATTCATGTCCAACTTTGTTTTTGAAATTTGTTAATGATGGAGTATCAGATGAGGGAGACAAAGGTAGTTGGACATTTGCCATCATTACGTGAAAATTAACAATCACGACGTTTCGACTTCAACTTCGACTTTAATCTTATTTCAGTCTGATTTGAATATTAATTTTAATTGTGTTTTGACATTTTTTGTTGATATCGTGACCTTGACAGCGCCTAATTGGTTATATTAATTTAACCCTGTTAATATTTTTTTATATTTAGTAGTTCATTTTGTTGTACCCCATTCTAGGATCTAGGTTAAAATGTAGATAATTATTAAAGAAGATAAGTTTATTAGTTTAAGAACGTAGTTTTATAACATGTTTGTGTAGATGTAATTTAGTTTTTAGCACTTGAAAAAGGTTTGGGTTTTACCAATTCGAAATGTCGTGATTGTTAATTTTCACATAATGATGGCAAATGTCCAACTACCTTTGTCTCCCTCATTCATGTCCAAGTCTGGTCTCTATTTTATTTTACTACAAGCCTTGCATAGATTACATAGAGCTTATGTGTGGCAATTGACACAAAGTTGAAGTGCACTGGTAATATAAAAACCATTTACAAAAACTTATACAGGCTTGATGATTTTAAAAAGCACCAAAATAAAAATTGAAAAGAATTATTTTTGCATTCAACCTCTCAGCCAAGTACTAACATTACTAAATATTTTTAATCGCAAACTCTACACGTTTTGTTGTTACTTACGTCACATAAATACCTCACTGACCTTATTGGACTAAAACATAATTATATTATACTGCAAAATATTTAAAGCGGTTGAAGGGCCAGGTTGAGGGGATGAACAGCCAGGTTGAGCGGTTGAAGGGCCAGGTTGAGGGGTTGAAGGGCCAGGTTGATGTTCAACGATACGGGTTTCAGTGAAATTGAATATAAAACTTTGCACATCCGGCGGTGTCCCGGGAATAACATCGGAATCAATGTCACTCAAATTAGCACGCTCGTTACTATCAAAGTTAGTGTCCGAATAATTCTGTAATCGAGGACATAATCGCACTACAGACCCATCGTCACCCTCTATATCACTCTCAAGGTCACTTGGTTCACTTCCGCTATACATTAGTAGTCTGTCTAACTCAGACGAACGTAAGTTATCCGCCATTTTCTGGCAGTCACGCACTCGAAAATATATCCTACCAAACGCAACGACAGAACGTCAAGAGATTATACTTCAAACAGGTAATGAGCAGACAGAAAAATTAACTTGAAGACATCTCTGCTTGAAGATTTAACTACTTAACGGTTAATTTTATGACAATCCAAATGATTATATTCTGTAAATATGTTACATGCCTTAATATTGGTACTCATTTCAAATTATTAGTGTCATACCACATGAATTTTAATTTCATTTAGGAAAAAGCCTTCATTTGAACATGTTAAGAAGTCATTTATTTTGGACTATTTTTAGAATAGAACACTGAATATAGAAACAGACTGACCAATGCAATGCATTTGCTGTAGACGCCTTCCTGTTCTGCTGTCCAACATTGACTAGTTTCAAATAAGTGCTCGGAAGACTGTTTGGCTTACTATTAGCTCAGCTATTATTCACTTCAGTTCACACTAAAGAGACACAGAGATAGAGAGAGGGAGACCACTGTTGCTAGCAGCACAAACTGAACACAAACTAATTTTAACGGACAGGAAAATCGGCTTCATGGAACTCATATGAGCAGACAGTCTTCTTGTCTCTAGAGTCAATGGTCATTGTCACAACAATAGAACTATTCAAAATTCTGTTGTACAGTTATTTATCAGTTACCCTTTAGATGGTTATTACTCGAACTATGTTTTTGAATTTAGACAAATACTGCACTAAATGTCAGAATAAATCCAATAAAACGTCTTGTCGGTCATAATGACAAACAAGGCACTGGGGCAGGCAGTAATTGGGAATTAGTCGCTTAAATTCAAAATGCATTGTGTTTACCTGTTTGAAATGTACAAGCCCAAATATAATTTTTTAAATTAAAGAGATTGTGAAACAGACATGAGCTTTGAATTCAAGGGGCCATATTCCAGTTTCTTATTATCTTCTAAGCCTCAACAGTTGAAATATCTAGTTTATTATTGATTGAAAATTTTCATAAGAAAAACATTAAGGTGCAATCAAAAATTGGAACTTGATGTTGACTGTCACTTAACAGAACAGCTAACTGATGTTTGTTTATAAGTATAAGAATGTGGAAACATAATTTTTGATAACAATAAAAGTGCCCATAATTACTAAATTATATTTTTGTTGTAGTTGCAAATAAATTATTAGATACCTGAGAACTTTTTAAAGTAGTGTATTACAGTAAAACCCTGCTTAATACAATTATAACAAAAACTTATCCTGCAATTCTGCAAAATGCTATCCTTAAGCAAATAAATGTGTTATAACTGTGTGAATAGAAGCAAGAGCTGGAGATAATGGAGATAACTCCTCTCTAATTTTAGGAAGACTGGTTGTATACATAATGAAATAAATTAAATAAACACGATCCAGAATAAGTGTCACTACCACTGTACGTGTATGGGTGGGCGGGTAGGTCTGTGTGTAGATATGTATTGAAGTTTGCCGTTTCCTGACAATCTTTGCCGTATACAGTTATATAATCAAAGTGTCAAACCACGCCTTGTAAGCCTTCCAGAGTTTCACATTTGTCTTTGAAATGTGACTTCAAGAAATAAACACTTAAATTCTTGAAGTGTGCAGATGTTTTTTATAAACTTTAGATTGGGTTATATGGCACTAGGCAAGGAATTGGTATATTAGGAGGAATGGGCCATCAGCAAACTTACATGAGAACACAAGTCCACTAACACCTTGCAGTAGGGGAAAGAATAAATAGTACACAAATTATCAGTGCCACTGGTACACTTCCTCAGTTGAGTAGAGACAGACTGGCTTAGCTTCCACTATGCTACACTAATTTTAGTGTAAGCTAACCCAGTCTCCTAAAGAAAGTTCTAATGGCACTGAAAACTTCTGTCCTGTGATTTCTCTGTATCTGTTGTCTACTGCAAGGACTTGTTTTCTTAGCCCTAGTGTTAATGGACTTGTTTGCTAATGCCCTATCTCTCCTTTTCATAATCTTTCTTATTAACTTCTTTTGGTTTTTAAAGTTGAGGACTTGTAATCTGTGTGGGTGCTGTATGTACTTCACAACTTTCGAAGCTTACTTTACTTTAAAATCTTAATTAAACTTTTAAATATACAATTTTACAATTTAAAATGGTTTTTTCCCATTAGTTCAGATAAGCAAGGCTTTACTGTACAATTTTTTTATAAGTTATTTTCAAACCATTTGAAAAGGCCTACAGATATCTTCAATATGAAAGGCTTATACTACATATATGAGAACTATACTAAATCTGCATATTTCCTCATGATTACAGACCTCACTTTAAAAAAAAAAAACACAACCTTCAAAAGAATAATGTTGAAGTATTTAGTAAAAGGCGGGCTGATATATTTTGAACTACTGAGTAACTTTCTTAACTGATCTTTAAAAATCGTCAATATCTGGGTATTCATATCTTGCTTAGACCATGAATAGTTATTTGGGATAGATGTGTTAATATCTTAACGCTAAATCAAAACCATACACAAACTAGATATAAAAACCATCAAAAGCAGAAATTAACTAAATAAACTTCATACATAATACAGTTTTATTCATTTATTAATAAAACTCAATAAATAAAAACAGTAAAAATATACTTTATTTACTAAATAAAAATATATACAAAACTTAGTTAGATATCCATTAAACTTTTTATGATTTGAGAACTATCATTCCTATGGTCTATTAGATTAAAATTATTATTTTACAGTTTATAACATCACTTAAATTGTGCCTTTAGCAAAATAATTGTAATACTTTACAGTGACAGCTGTCAAATTTCAAATTCATGAATTATTAGTCTACAGTTTATGTTCTCTGCCTTAATACTTTGAAAACAGACAAATGCGAAATCTTGAATTTAAAAGCTCAGAAAAATATAATATATATCTCTGTACTATACGCAGAGACCAACTGATTAGATAAAAAACAATCATCCCCCTGCATTTGAATATTGCAACAGTGTTAAAAGTTAAACCCATAACTAGTCAAAAAATACTTAATTAAAGATCTTCAGTTCAGAATTTACACTGAGATCAGTAATAGCTGAAGAATGTCAGATAGAAGACACTGGACACTTAAGTGGACATCAAGCGATTTACACTTTAGCTGTGGGTCGTGTTGGAACCACCTGGTTCTGCTCAGTTAAGGGCTTGGAGGCCCCACCACCTCCTGACCTCCCCCTTCCTCCTCGCCTGCCGCGTGACTTCTTGCCTGATCGTTGGGGCATATTTTCTCTCTTATCTGCAGTAATTTCAAATGGAGAGTCCATGTCTGGTTGACCACCAGAGGTTATCTGTACAAGAGCAGAAATATATTATAATATAAATAATGATTATTTTTTAATAATGAATTATCATAACACAAACACATAAGAAACAAAACGAGTTAAAGTAAAATTATTAATTTGTTTAAAACTAAAATGGTTTATCTCCTTACATAATGCTTAGTTATTTTCAATCCTTAGTAAGAATTAGAACCGAAGGCTTGCAATAAAATCTTTTAATGTTGTCTGCAATCTTTTGTTTCAATAATGAATTACTATCTGCCAGACATTTATTTATTTTTTTTATTTATTCATAAGACGCCGATCGTCATGATATGGGTGAATATGGATTTCGAATGAGTGTGATGAGTGTAGATGAGCGAATGTAGTCATTGTTACAAACTAAGGCCGACTATTCCTTAGAAAGTGTCATTAATTAATAGCCCAATGACAAATGAACAGCCGGTGGTTATCAGCTGATCCTTCTCAAAATGTATTGACTCTGATTGGGATCGAACTGAGAACCTTTAGCACATGAAGCTGGGATTGAACCAACTACGCTACCGACCAATTACTATCCTTGTACAATCATTTTTTTGAACATTTACTTTCTTATAATTTAAATAAGTAAGGTTTAAATACAGTCTAACTTGGATAATTCAAACGTTTCTAATTTAAAATCGTTGTTAGTTTGAAGTTTTTCTGCGGCCCCTTGAACTTTGTACTAGACTAATGTAAAAAATCGTATTTAATTCAAAATATTCTTTAGTTAGTTCGAAGTTTATTACAACAAAATACATTTATTTGTTACAGTGCAACTTAAATTTCACAATGTCAGAAGCGTAAACTGAAGAGATACTATGATTAATAAATCTTTCCAAGAACTACAGTATGCGATGACAGATGTAGACAGTGGCGTATCTTGGTGCGAGTATTAGAGAGAGGAAGGGTGAGTAGTGGGAGTGATGGATTCCGATTTGACGTGAGTGGTGCGCTGCTTGGTGTTGGCGCATACGTACGGTGACCTTCAGTCCGCCTTGTAAACGTCAACTAACAGACGACAGTATCAGAAGGCATCACGTCACATGCTGCATCGTTGTTTGTGTGTTCTGTACAATACTTCAGTGTTAAAATTTTCATACTGATTTTTAAGAATACGCAAAACATGTCGTTGAGTAAACAACGTACTCAATACAAAACGTTATCACTGCAAGAAAAAGTTGCCATTATACGTGAAGTTGAAAAGGGTACAAAAGAGAAATCGCAAATTGTGAAAGAACATGGAATTTGCAAACACATTATCGACCTACCTCAAAAACAAGAATAACATTTTTTGAAATGTTACGAATCTACATGATTTCGAAGCTCGTAAACAAGTAAGGGACCCAGCCTATCCTGATGGTAATGAATGAACAATTATTTAACATATGAGCTGTCACTAATTCATGTTTGTTTTGATTATAGCCTCGACAACTACAGTCTGTACAGCATAACATAACACTGAATGGTCATGCGATGTTGAACCCTCAGCCTGCTGTCCGGACGAAGTTCTGCCAACTCAACTGTGCTAGCCTGACCTGGGGACCATGTAAAAAGCCATGTTGCTACTCTGCTGCCCTTGTTACCACTTGAGAAGCTTGTCTTCTGTCCTCAGGTCAGTGCGTTCCATTTTTATTCCCGGTGGCTGAGCTGGGGGTGGTAATTTATTTAAATTTAAAAAAAGGAAACATGAATAAAAAGAAGATATTCTCCACCAGGCCACACCCTACATCAACATTAAAAAAATCTTGAACAGTGTAAATTATGGAATACAGCCATGGGACTTCTATTTATTAAAAAAAAAACTTTTATGTAATATTTATTGTTATTGATCTTAACGTAGTTTATTATTTTGTTATATTCCTTTAAATTTCATTTTCCTTAGGCACTTTTGTTAAATTTGTGTTTGACTAATTTGTATCTAAATTGCCTGTTATTTGTTTTGTTCAAATTTTCCGGTTGTTTTAGATTTGTCTTTCTAGTAATTCTGCAGATAGGCACGACTGTTATGTAATTTTTGGTTTTTATAGCTTTTGTTGTTTTTTTTTTTTTTTGTATAGTTTGTAATTCTTGTTAATTTTGTGTACCTTGTTGTTTTTTTGAGTGTAATTTTGATATTGTGGTCTTCTGCCGGATTTTCTTAGTAATTAATTCATTCTTTTTTTAAAAATAAATAGCTTTTTCGCTCAGCTGCTGAGTTGTGATTTGACCCTCTGACTGCCACCTGTGATCCTATCGCCTGTCTGGTTTTGAGCCATCCCCCAGTACGACACAACTTCCAGTTTTGGTGGGGGATGGGTCTCACATATCAACTGACGACAAAGATTATGAGAATTGTTTGATCTGCATGCCTACCCACAAAAAATACTGAGAAAATGTCAACGGTTTTTATAAGAATGGGAGCAGCAGCTGGGATTATCTTCAACAGGAATTAACGTACTTTTGAACAGTTTAACTCATTACTTTGGCTTATTAAATTTGTTACTAGTCTCATACTATCTCACAGAGAAGATGTAAGCACCAACACATAATTATTTGTAAATGTTTGTGTCCACAAGTTTTTGTAAACTCTAATAAATTTTTGTAAACCCAATTCTGTTAACACATACACTTTTGAAACTTTATTTGAGATCTTGTCTTGTAACTATAAAGTTAAAAAGATTGCAGTTGCCAAAAGAGGTAAGTTCTTTTCACTGAAGTAAAATTCAGTTTGCTAATGACTTAAGATGCTTAGTGCTGATTGTGATTTTCCTAACCTATTTTACCAACAAGCATTGATAATTACTTTTGAAATGGGAATAACTAACCCAAGCATAAAGGAAGAATCATTAACTAAGGTTTTAGACTACCAACAACCCTGCCAAGCATTCAAAGTGCCTCAAAGGATTTACAGAATTCCAACAGTGAAATGGAACAAGAATGCAATGTAATTGGTGCAAGTCCTTGTTTTGTGTGTGGCAGTTAACATTTTAAAGCACACTGCAAGATAAAAAATATCATTTGCTATAAATGCGGAAGTAAAACCCTCATCACAAGAGTTAAGGCATCTTTTAATAGTAAAATCCAAAATACCAAAACAATACATGGATGGTTTAAAACACTTTTAACAGTTTAGGCCTACTAGAAAACCTGCTCTGGAAAGCTTTGTTGCTAGAAAATGCACAATCCCAATCATACGGGAGGGGTCTGATTAATGGTAATGTAAGAGCTGATTCCATCCACCCAAAGGACATGACATCTCATTCGATTCTTAGGCCAACATGTTTGGAAACATTAAAGAAAAATTATGGAATGATGCTTCTTCAGACAATGCTAGCCAGATAAGATGGGAGGACTAATTATAATGGAAGCACTGAAGAAGATCACAGTTAAGGATAAGGATGTTTTTTGTATTGGATAGCATCTGCATGGGATGAGGTAAAAGTGTTTATTATTCTGAAATTGTATGATAATTTTATTTTAAATAGAGATCAGAACAAAAAACTTAAACTTTGTATTTGTATAATTTAGATTTTTGTCATTGCCATAAGCAGCATTATCCTTATTGAAATGTTTTTCTTTGTTTACATTTATGAGTACACTTTTCATTTTATCCGAGTATTTAATGACCTCAAAAACCGAAAACCTGAGATAGTCAAGTCTATTTTGATTTCAAGATAGTCAAAATAAACAACATTTTATGGAGTTACACATTATATTTAATTTCAATAAAATTGAAATTAAAATTGTTGTTTTTCATTAATTTCAATGACAATGATAAAAAATATAAGTAAATATATACTTTTTTTACAAATGATAAACTCAACAATACAATTTTAGCTAACAGAAAATGTAAAATTGATCAAAATTGAGCAGAAAATAAAAAAACTACAAAGACAATTTCGTGATCATGAATTAAATTAAATTTGACAGTTGTTAGTAAAAAAATAAAACGCAAAACAAATGTTGGGATCAACACTTTATTTGACATTGAAAACAACTTGGGAATAAATGTTTATTATGTATAATAAGATGCAGCAAAACATCATACATATAAACAAATCATTCCATACTACATCATTTATTATAAATACTATTATGATTGTAATAAAAGGTAAATAAGGTTGGGGTTTTAGACAAAGAAGTGGCTTATCCTATTGATTTTTGAATTAAGTTCATAAAAGTTGAGCAGAAAATAAGCAAGATTTTAAAGCATATATTAATGCCCAGAGATTAACTAAAATATGATACTGTAACACATAATGCCACTGAATAACAAGCCTAAAAACTAATATTACTGAAACTACACTTACATATGAGACTAATTAAAGAGCTCTTGGTATATAAGGGAACATTGAGTGCCAGCACAAGTGAGTATATAAGGGAACATTGAGTGCCAGCACAAGTGATTTCTACTCTATTCCGTCTCCTACTTTGAGACATACTATTAACCAATCCAACTAAATTCCTTCAAAGCAGGATCAATGGTTGCAACATGTCTTTGTTTACATTGTGTATTTTTCTTAATTTTTTATAACAACTGTAACCAAATATAGTGATTTCTCATAAACGGTACCAATGATAATAGTGAACTGTTGTTTGTAAAATTTTGGAGATGCATTTACAGAATACAGCAATCAGAAATACAACATAATAAATAACACAAATTGAATGTTATTTCTTTCTCTCCAACTGTTTGCATCAAACGCTTCATTAAATATATTGCTAAAAAGTGACGTAATTTATTGTATGCTAAGTTCACTTTTGATGGGAATCTTTGTAGCAGGTTTTATTTTATATTGTATATTAGTTTTATTGCATTTATAGTCATAAAATGTATTGTAATACATATAACATAGCTTTTTGAGTCAATTAGTACCACTAATGACCCAATTTATAGGAGATACAGGTTTTTTTATTTTTTAAATTAATAAATAATAATAAATAAATAAATAAATCTTTATTGTCACAAAACGTTTCCATAATAATAGCGCAGCTATGAAACAGATGACATTGTCAATATAGTACTATTTTACTTATATCTACATAACAATCCTATATGGCCAAATCAAGAACTGAATGATCCTGTTAATGACTAAAAACTTCAGTCCCAATTTAACATAGAAATACAAAACAAGAGAAAAATAACACAGCAATAAAATCAAATCATGCAAATTCATGTCACAGGAGCACTTTAGAAACACATATTATGTAAAATCTACACTAGCATTAACAAGGTTGATAAACAGATCTCTTAAAACTATTTGGTGTCATAAAGTTTGCCATCACTAATCAACTATATGTTTCTTGTAATACAAGTACCTGTGCAAGAGGGAGTTGAGAAGAAGCATGAGAAGAGAGCATTTTGTTTGGCTTGACTCTGGTAGTCTGACTCTGACTGCTTGCAGGAGGGATCAACCTGAGCACATTGCCAACTGCCTTCGTCCGTCCCTCTCGAAACACCATGCGCTGACCTGCCTTGAGATACTCTGGATGTTTTATGAACCGGAAATGCACAACAGCCTTATCTCCAGTCCTCAGACACTCCTCTGACATGGACAAGATGGATGCAGTCTGGCGAATGCTCCCACAGTGCACTACAAACAAATACATCTAATTCTAGAAATAAGTATTTCAACACTTCATCAATAAATTTATGCTACGATGGTGAATGTTTCAATGACACAAAAGAATAACTGCTTAACACTGTCATACATTAACATATCAAATCAAAAATCTCTTTATTTACAAAGCTTAAAGATTTGTAATAGTGTCAAAATGTTACAATTTAGTAATCTTCGTCAGGTGTAAGTGGAAGGGTGTCCCTCCATTGCAGGAATTCATCCAGGGAGTAGAATGGGTTCCTTGACAGCCAGTTGGTGAGGCCTGTCTTCTCACATCCTCTGGGAGTAGATTGTGGAGTTTTCTGCCAGTGTATGAAGGCTTCCTATCAATGAGTTAGTCGATGTAGGATTCTAAAATAAAGGTGGTGTTCACTGAAAGAGAATTGCTGTAGTTTAAAACCATGTGCTTTGCCATGAGGATATTCATTCGAGTACATGAACGACCAATAAATTTACAATTTTTTATAGTTATATATTTATTGTATAGAAATAGCTTTTGGTTTACAATAGAAGTTTAGTAGAATGAACCTCATTGCACTAAATCCTCAATAAAACCTTATAATACATTTAACTCGAGAGTCTTTAGGGTAATTCATCAGAACACTAGAAGTTACAGTGCCATTTTCGATTCTCAATTAAGACTTAGCCAAATATCTCATTCAAAGCCTAGCCTGCCAGAAACTCGTCCAAAGGTAAATACAGAAATTCAAGTACTAACAGGTTACAGCGACAACAAACAAAATAATAATGAGCAGGAACGCACCAGACTGACTGATATGTGCCACTACATGATAGGTGACCTTAACAAAAAGCGTTGGTTCACAAAACCAACACATACAAGTAATTGGTGAACATTTTCTTAAGATCAGACTAAAATGGAAATTAAAGAATCATATATTAACTGAACACCAGAGAATGTTTGGTCTATAAATACAGAGATTATGAATTTTAAGGAATACATACCCATGGCCTGGTACCGAGAACTTATGGTAGTGGGATGATGCAGCACAAGGATCTCTCCCTCAAAATCCCAGCAGGCTGTGGGGTTGAGGGCCGGTGATACCATTACCATGCCTTTCCTGATCTGAGACCTCTTTATCTGTAAAAATATAATGGCATTTGTAGAATAGAACTTTAAAATGAATTAATAGAAAATAAGATATTTGTAATATTTATTTGAGAAACAGTGCCAAGATTTCTTTTCTATATAGAACTGTTTTATGTTAATATAAACAAGGTGATTACCGGATATATGCAGAAACTTTGTTAGCTTAATATCCGGTTAGCTTGTATACATGTTAGCTTAATTTAAACTATGTAAAAATAAAGACTAAAGCTTAAATAAATATAGGTTTAGAAATACATAATTAATTAGGAAGCTAATCGAAGAAGTGGTTTTCTAGATTTGAGTCGCCCTGCACGTTGTGGATATCTTGCAAAATGGGGAGATTTGGAGTAGATAGGTTGAATTCTCTCAGGAGTTTCTCAATGCGTCTTATATCTGAAGGAGCTGTTGCACAGCACTGGATGCTATTGTAGAGGAGTTTCAATGAGAGAACCGTTGATAGCTCTCATCTCTCTACTTAGTTGTATATCGACCTCTAATACATGTGTACTGTTATGCCACACGTGAGCACAATATTCAGCAGTGGAGTATACCAGGGACACCCAGCTGTAGTATTCAGAACTTGTACGTTGGCTCTTCACGATGATCCAGCAAGTTGCTGCACGATGTTAGCTCTGTTTCTCACTTTAGCTGCTATTTTCTGTAAGTGACTTTTAAAAGAAAGAGATCAATCTAAACTGACTCCCAAATACTGTGGATGCTCATTTCAACCCAACACTATCAAAAAAGATAAACATAGTGCTGTAAGGTAGTAATGCAAGTGCAGTGAGCTGCTGTAAATAAATTTACATTTGATAATTTTACTTTAAAATTATTAAAATTTCTTAAAACTAATAAACCTGTTGCTAGATTTAATCTTTAAACCCTTTGTGTTTTTTTCATGTAGCAAAGCATGGTCTGTCAACTCATTAATAATTAAATTTATAGTATTAAATATATAAATTTAAACGTGTTATTTTATTTATTTGATTTTCTTGGTTTACACAGATATTACATATATTCTTGGTTTACAATACTTTCTTGGTCTTAAATATATTTATAGCAAACTAGTTCTTCCACGTATCAGTTCTTTTGGTGCTTGGATGTTGAAAGTCCTTTTGCAGCACAACAATTTAAATATCATAAAAATAAAAGTAAATGAACAACAGTTTTAAATTATTTTAACAATTAGAAAAGAAAACAAATAAGTATATTGCCAGTATATAGGTATTTAAAAAAATCACACCTTATTTTATTTTAAGTGGAGTGGAACTTATGAACTGAAGGCTTAAGAGATTAACTAAAAAATTTAGAGTAATCAATAATTTGAGTTACAAAATAATGAAAGAATAAAGGCTAAAACACTGAAAACAACATGTGAAGAACTGATTTTATTGAAGCAGGTCTATATTTAAAACAAGAAAATGGATTCAAACACTAGACTGTTAATTGAAATGATTGTTTAAACCAATTAATAGGCTTACTTACAAATTTAAAACTATCTGTGTATGTTGGATTCTTTACTTGTTTTCATGCTTTAGATAATGATAATTTTTATTTGAAATATGAAATTGAAATAAAAATGTATGATGCACTTTATAAATATAAACTAAACTGGAAAATATTAAACTACTGTACAATACCGCATAATAAACACATTTTTAAGAATTGCAACAAGAAAAATAATGCAACAGAGCAATACACAGAATAAATAAACAATATGCACAACAAGGGAAGCAACTGGGAAGGCATTGTCACTGAGGTCCTAGACTCGCACATCCAAAACTGGTATGAAACAAAGTGACCACATTAAAAGTAATACAAACCTTGTACTGTATTACTTGCTCTGTTAATGTAACTCACCATGGACTCATTCTCGTTCCTACGATTCATAGCTTGCTGAAGTCAGATGACCTTGATTTATTTACAGATTAATCGAGGAAGACTTTTACTCATCTAGCTACCCATTGTGAAAATGGGGCTAAGAACTCAGCTGATTAAATTTAGGATACATTGTATTACGTAGTACACTAGTATTTGACGATATAGGCCTAAAACTATGGCTAGGTAACTAAAGAAAACTTTTGTTTACTTCAATTTTAGTCATCCCAAATTTATTTTTGATAATTACTGAAAAAACTTCAAATTATCAATGAAACGCTTTGACTTACACATGAAAATTTATCTCTGTTAAGATATGAAATTCACGGGACTGACAAGAAACTTTGAATTATTAAAGTTCCACTGTAGTATGTGTAATATGTGAACTTTGAACATGTAAATAATAAAGTAATATTTAACAAAGATTTATTGTTATTTAGTCTAATAATTTGTTGTTCATCAATATTAAAACAAAATCAACAAATATTATGAATATTTTTATAAATATAAATTTTTGGGTTAAATAAATAAGTTGTACATGTAAATTATATGTCATTACAAAGCAAAGAACAGTTAAAAGTTGATTTTGCTTAACAAATGAACTTTCAAATTGGCAGTTTATTTATGCCAGAGTGGCAGGCATTTTTTCCTTGTGTGCAGATGTTTGCTATAAAATTAAAAAAATTGCTGTTTACTATAAACCTACTTCTATTTTGTATCAATATTTTCATAATTCATGAATCATATCCAAACAATATTTTTATTTTTTCGTAATATATAACATATATGCAAATTTGCTGCCATAAATCATGGAAAGGGTGTCCCTTCAATGGCAGCAGAAGGAGTTTTGAGCAGGGGGGTAAATTGGGACAAAAGCAACGGGGGTCTGGGGGGACCAGCCCCCAAGGAAAAGGGTTTTTTGAAGTGAATTAAAAAAATGAACACAACCGGAAATTACATTTTATGCTGATCTAGCACTTAAAGTTAGTATAAGTGCAGTATTTTCTATTGTAACATTTTAAAATGCTAGAAACAATATTAGATCATTTTCCTTTTTTTATTTCATATCTTACCATAGATTGAATATTTTCATGTTTGTCTAACAGAATAAATCATAGCCTAGTAGTCCATTACTAACTGCATTGCCGGAGCAGTAGTAATGAACTGTTAGAAAACAAAGCAAATAGAATTTGTAAAATGAGTCACCAATATTAGGTGAAATTATGAAAATGACGCAACTGTAACCAATGTTAAAAACATTTATTTTGTGATTAGTATCAGTAGGCTTACTAAAAAACAATAGTCAGTTTTGTCATTCACTTTTTCAGTACATTTTGATTTCGTTGATACTTCCAACCACTTAGAAAAAATTTAAAGACTATCGAAGAAAAAACTATAAACACTCGAGCTTGAAACATCACTGTAAATAAACTAATTGTACTAGAAAATACTAATGACATTTTCTATTCAAGTGTTTATAGTTTTTTCTTCAACAGCAATGTAATGTGATACTGTTATAAGCAAATATTGGAACAGAATATGGTTAAATAAAAATAGGTATGTTGGATGAATTACAAATACTGTTTTAACACACAATCCAACAGTTAAGAAATTAGAAATGTACAATTGCTAAGATAAGCCATAAGTAGACATAAGTGTCAGTTTTTACTTATTAAAAACAAAATATTACAAGAATCAGTCTTCTGATTTTCTGAAAGCTAAACATCAACTTTCCACTCTACTGGCAAACATTCCTGCAAATGTCCATGTTATCTATAGATTTTGAAATGATCTATAGATTCTGCACAAAAACAATGCAGAAGCATTTTGAAATTGCTAGTTAATGAATTCTTTAAACAAAATGAGAATAAAAAAAAAAACATGAGCCTGAGCTTACAGTACAGAAATTGGTTGAGTTTTAAGAAGAAACTGAACAAATTATTTGGGAATGAAATCACTAAGTTATTTCATGAAATATACATATTGGAAATAATATTTTGAAATGTTGATAAGTTAGCCGTAGCAGTTATATTCTAGGACCTGTGTCATTAAAAATACTGTGTGTTTATTGTAGTTTCTAGCCTTTGATGAAACATCAATAACACTAATATATTGTTTAATTCAGAGAATAGGTCTGTTAAATGATATAAATTGAAAAAGGGTAACTCACTTTTTTAAGAGCAAATGAGGCAGTCTGGCCACCTCGCACTTCTCTGACAGCCATCCTCTTGCGGTGAATACTTTTGACAGCTATAGGGATGAAGTGGCCCAGAGGATCTGGACCTAGCATCAAAGTGTCGTTGAGACGGATTACACCTTTGAGAGTGGTGCCAGATACCACTGTACCTACACCCTGTAAATATTAACAGGATTAATGCCAAGACAGAGAAGGAAAGAGACAGGTCAATCCTAACAAAAACATTAAGAAATATATATTATAATATGTATATTTTTTGTATGGTGTATATGTCAGCCACAGTAACAACTCATCTAACTGTCAATTTTATTTCTTATAAAATAGGATCTAGGTTTACAGTAAGCTACTACATCTCAATCTACTTGCATATTCTATTTGCTTAAAGCAATTCTATTTGCAGATCTTCCAAAAATTCATTCACTAAATAAAAACGTTTTTTCAAAAATTTATCCTTTAATATATTTTTATAATATTTTAATTCTAAGCTCTGTAATCTTGATAAAAGCTTATTATGAAGTTTTATACCAGAATATTATAGAGTTTTTCAAACATTTGCAATTTGTACATTGGGATTTGCAAATTTTCTTTGTGCCTAGACATATAGGAGTGGCATAACTGATTATTTAACCAGTATTTTTTTCTATTTTTGTGAGTTTAACTTTTCTAAACAGCTTGTTTGATTTATAATTACAGTACAACCTTGTTAAGACTAACCAGCCAAGACCGCGGCCGATCTGACATAACGAAAATCCAAGTTAGCCGGAGAAAGAGCGGAAAATACAAAAATTTAAATATAAACATGTACTTACGTTAATTTCCTTTAATTTGTTGAAAAAACACTTGAAACTTATTTACATATTACATAATTATACAATAGAATACATATATAGGCTGTACAGTTCGTCTACTTTTGAGGGAAGAAGCTTCTCAGTTTCTTTTGCGACAGTTTCGAATACCGCTTACGTGAAGCACGGTCACACATCCACTTTAATATGAGAAGTTCGGGCGCTGTTGTCTTGTACTGATGCTCAAAGTAGACCATTAATTCATCCACGTGAGATGCTGCCTCTGCATAGCTGACTGACTTGGCTTCTTGCTGTTCAGCATTTTCTTCGTCTGTCTCATTTAAGTCTTCATTTGAACAGGTCGCGATGATTTGCTTATCAGTCAGTGTGCCGTAACTGCCGTCGTTATCTTTTTCCAGCCAACATTCAATGTCATTGATATCAACATCCGAGCAACCATCTACCTCTCTAAACATCTCTAGAAACTCTTGAGGTTCCACTTCATTGTTTATTTTGTCCACCACTGTTTCTAGCTGATTTTCTGGTAAATCACAAATATTAGGCCACAACTTCTTCCACGACTTAATGAGGCTGCTTCTAGGAATTTGTTCCAAGATTCAGAAACCATGTACAGAACAGTTTTTACATTAAATGTTTTTAAAACTTCTATTACACCATGTTCATTTTTCTTCAATTAGTTGGCCTAACATGTATCTCCTGTAAACATGCTTGATGGATTCTAGAACACCCTGGTCCATTGGCTGTACCAGTGCAGTCACATTTGGGGATAAATATTTTACAGTAATGTCTCCCTTAACCAGTGATGCAGCTGCCGGATGTGTAGGCGCGTTGCCAATGAGCAGAACAGCTTTGATTGGTAGGCCACGTTCCTTTAAGGGTTTCGTTACACTAGGAACAAAACCAGTCTTTGAAATCAAACTATACATCTACACACTCTTTTGAGATCTATAAATGACAGGCAATGATTCACAATTTACATTTTTTGGTGCTCATGGATTTTTAAATTTTTCCTACTAAAATGAGAGGTAATTTATGCGTACCTGATACATTACTACACGCCATAATGGTGAAGTGATCCTTCCTTTTTTTTAAAGCCTTTTGCTGACTCATCAGTTTTTATGGCAAGGGTTTTGCTCTGTATCATTCGATAAAATAAACCGGTTTCATCTGCATTGTAGACTTGTTCTGGTGACAAATTTTCTTTTTTCACAAACCCTTCAAACTCCTTTTTGAACTTGTCAGCTGCCGTTACATTGCTTGATAAACTTTCTCCAGTCACAGTAAGCTGGTGTATACCATGCTGTTTCTTCAATCTATCAAGCCAACCTTGACTGGCAGTGAAATTTATGTCTTCGTCTGGCAATTTGTTATTCAAGCTGAGGGCATTTTGCTGAATAATTGGTCCTGACAATGGTAAACCGCGTTCTCTTTCCGCACAAAACCAAACAAATAACGCATCATCCAACATTTCATTTTTAGCTTTTTTAGCTTTTCGTTGATCATCCAAACTGTCTTTCGAAATCATTTTGAAGCTCCTGTTTCTTTTCCAATCTGACACTGTGGAAGTCCCAACGCCATAGAATGCAGCGATTGATTTCAATGATTCGCCTTTGTCAATTCTGCCTAATGCTTCAAGACGTTTCTCCATTGTTTCAACATTTTTCGTTTAGTTGCCATTGTAAAACTGGAAATAAAACTACAAATAAAAAACAAAATAGGACAGTGTGTAAAGAACACAAAACCACAGACTAAAAACAAGACAAGAACGACCAAACTGTGTGACAAGTGATGTCAAACTGAGGAGAAAGCGCACCAATTGTCTCATGGTCAATGACTTATCGCACAGGTGCAGTACTACAGTCATGCTTACATATATGTACATTCGCGGCAAATCACTCAGCGCAGTATTGTCATCCAGTTCCCACGCAGTCATGCTCTTGAATATGAAATATCGCTACCGAAATACGTATTTTATATTTATCATAAGCTGGTCCGGGTTACTCGGAGATCCGACATAAAGGGGGCCGACTTAACGAGGTTGTACTGTAATTAAAAATAGATAATATATCTTGTTCAGGGCTACACCCCAAATTATCATTTAGAAATTAATAAATAAAACGTGAAGGAAAACGTGGCCTATGCAATTGAAGGAAAACATATGAGAGAAGGGAAAGTCAGGTTGCCAACAACTCAACTGGTAAGGTGAGCCCAAAACAAATACATAAATCACAGGGGCCTACGGTTGACATCATGGTTTGGTCACAAGTAGACTGCAGTTATCTCTTTCTTCCTCTGCTAAAATCATCTGGGCAGAGTGCAACTGTTGTCCTATTTATTATTTTGTTGAAGATGGGGTGAATTTGGATTGTAACTTTTTGTTGAGTACGAGCTCCTTTTCCTCTTCTCCTTGAAATAGTTTTTAAATTTCGTACTCTTCAGGAGTTAAGTTTTTTGCATTTTTTACATATGTGCAAAACTTTGAGGCCTTTATTAATGCTGCTAATTGAATATAGCTATTAATAATATGTTGACGAAATGCATTCAACTAATTCCATAAGAAAAACAATTTTAAACAATAAACTGAAAGGTATGCAGCCTCATTTGGCTTCATGATGATATTTTTATTCAATATGTCATTTCATCAAGTTCGTTCAGTTTACCTAGTTTGTTCTTTCTACCTAGTTTGTTAATTCCACATAGTTCATTCACTATGTAGTTTCTTTGTTCGTCCAGTGCAACTGTGCGTGTGCAATCCCCTTTCTTGCATCTTAAAGAAACTAACCATGGAACTAGCTCTTCTGTTCCATTCATGCAGTTTTAGGTTAGGTTACAAATGAACTGACTGAACAACTGAAGACTCGGTCACATGTGTGATTTCTGCCTTCCAAGCTCTGTTGCTCACTTTGAATTGAACTAGTTCATTCAATAATGAACGAACAAGCAAACTCGTTTGCTAAGTTGACCCTTCCCTAGGCATATTGTTTAATTTATAATTACACATACCAAACTTAAAGTATGATTAAGGAAAAAATAAAACACAAGGAAATGTACAGCTTTAATTCGTAAACCGTTTATTCTTAAACAACTGTAAATTTAAGATGTAAATCTAATATTTTGAAAAATGTAACTACTTAATCAAACTTAAGTAGTTTTGGAAGCTTCGAGCCGAGCTCGAGTAGTAAAATAATCCATCAAATACTCAAAGTTTCAGTACTTGCACATCCCTAATTTAATCCTAATTAATAGTTTTAAGTATGTTTTATTTATAATTTTTTTACTTCCTAATTATTGTCAACTTTTTTCTTAGATTTTAAATTTTAAAACTATGTTTTATTTTCATATATTTTATAGAGTATTCTTCAATACAACTTGAAAAATGAAAAAAATTACATCAAATGGTTTTGTATAGGCCTAAATATGTCAATATTTGTGTAAACAACTAATTCTGTTTGATATACAAGTTTCAAATTTATTACAATTTAAATTATGTAAGAAGGTTTCGCTTTCGTAAGGAATTGATTACAGTGTTGGTCTATAAATAGCATACAGTGACCCTCTCTATTGGCAGATGCTAGTGATGGTGGTTTTCCAATTTTAGGCCTCTAAACCATCTGAAAGCAAGCATTAATGGCGAACTGCACTATCTGAAAATTCAATCATTCGCATTAGGTTTGTCCACTAGAATGCTAACATTTCATTTTAATAAACTCAAATCTTCTGCATTATTAATAATGTGTTACTTTAAAATAACAGTCCTACAAAAAAAGAACTTACAGGAACAGAGTATGTGTCATCAATCTGGAACTCTGCAGGGTCATTGTCGTGGCTGGCCATTCGAGTTGTCAATAGATTCAGGAACATTTTCAACAGGTCCAGATTGTCACCAGTCACGTTGGATACTTGAAATATTGGACACAGTCTGTATAGCAAAAAATTATAGTTTGAAAAATGATTTTATTTATTGATAGACTCGATTTATACACTGAGCTGTTTACTTACTTATATTATACTTATTTAATATCATATAATAATTTACTGACTCTCTTCTACCGATAATTCTTAAATTAAAAATGGAGGTTATTCAGTGCATTACTTACATACTGATTGACACAACTTTTTATCCACTTTGGTAAAATTTTAGATTTCGACTGTGATTGGATCTAATTATGTCGGTCCATAAAAATGAAACTTTTTCAAGTTTTCAATAAATAGGGGTGCTTTTAGTGGAGTTGAAATAGAATTTTCCTGCTAACAAAGTCGTAAGAATAACATGGGCGACTTTGCTTAAAAGAACATGGTCAACACAAGTGGCATATTGTCTTTTTTACACACTAGGATTGTTTCTGTATCAAGTTATTACACCGTGGTTGCAATCAATAATTTCTGAAAGCATTTATATGAAAAGGTGATTTAATTCATTACAAAATTGTAACATTAAATTTTTGACAGCGAGGACAATTTTCATTTTTGGGTTACATAAGTTTGACTGGCATAAAAAATTAATGACTCAATAAGAAATCTTACACGAATTTTAGTTTTTTTTACAAGAGGGTTTTAAAGTCAAGATTTTGCAATTTGACTAATGGATTAAATAGTGTTTTGATACATTTTTATTTTTTACACTGGATGAATGTGTATTATAATGTTACAGTTTTATAAATCATAAGATTCTCTACATCTTTCAAATTTAAAGTTGGTTTCTATATATTGTAGTTAGTTTTTTAAGCTGCTTTACTGTATAAAATATAAATAATTTTTTGAGTAATTTAATTATTTTATGATTGCACATGTTAGGCTGGCCTGGTTTTTTTCTGTAATCATTGTTATATTAACCATAAGATTATATATATAGTTTCCTTTGGTGTCTATCATTAATAATTTTGTAATAAAGTGTTATTAGTCCAGGATATGAAGGTTTTCTGCTCAGATTTTGTTGAATATTAATACATTTCCTTGAAAATGTGAATGTATACTGGAAATAGCTCAAAGATCAAAATCTAACCCATGCCGATATGCGCTTTTACTTGGGGGGGGGGGTTACCACCCCATATTGGGAGTGGGAATTTTTACGTTGAAAATGACCACAGGAATCGATATAAAAATGAATTTAAAGTAAAAAATATTCTCTAACATTTTTTAGTTTCTGACGACTGACAATTTTAATTTTTCATCAAAAAACACATTCTTCACAGCTTTTGTTAAACATAAAATTAAATCAAAAATAACTTTATTGCTATAAATACAATATACATGCATTGGCTTGCATCAATATTAAGCATTATACAAAACTAATATATACAGTAGTAACAATTACAGTGTAGCCTAATTACTGGTTATTTAAAAAGTAATTAACTGAATAAAAACATTTTTCAATTAAAAAGGATTTGAGACAACATTTAGACTTAACAATATATCCCACAGCCTTAAGGTCGTCATTTAGGGCATTATATAAAATCACAGCATTATAATATGTATGTTTAAAAAAAAAGATGTTTCATGTTTGGAAATATTTAATTACTACTTATCTCTCAGATTGTACTTAGATTGAGGAATAAGAGATTGAAAAATTTGATGATTTTTTGTCAAAAACATTACTGTTTGCAAAATGTAAATTCCAGGAAATGTCAATATTTTTAGAGTTCTAAAATCAGTTTTACACAACTGTACTTTTTGAAGATGTGCAATAACTCTTACAGCCTTTTTTTATAAGACAAATATCTTAAGTACATGAGAACACTCTGAGTCCCATATAGAGACTGCATAACTTATAGGGAAAAATTGTGGCATAGTAGGTTGTCAGAAGAACTACTGCATCTGTAAAAGACGAAAGTCTGCGAAGTAAAAAAAATGCCAGCATAATCTTTTTTGAAACTTTGTCGATATGAGAATGAAAATTTAAATTTCTATCGATAATTATCCCTAAAAAATCCACATCATAATCAGAACAGACCTCTGCGTCATTTATTAAAATGCTAAAACCATCAGTATTGTTTGATGTCAAATTAAAATCAATAAACTTTGTATTGTGATTGTTGATAACTAAATAATTCTCCCAAAACCACTGGAATACCTTATTAGACTAAAGAAATAAGCTTATCTCTAAGGCCTGTCAACTTTGCCCTTCCATTACAATTGACATGTCGTCAGCAAACAGGCATAATTGGCCATCAGTTACACATTTCTGAAGATGATTTATAAATAAAATGACTTATAAAATAAAATGGCCATCAGTAACACATTTCTGAAGATGATTTATAAATAAAATGAATAACACCAGACCAAGCATGGAACCCTGCGACACACCCTTAGATATAGTTTTAACATCAGAATAACATGGCCTCAAAGTATCCAGATCTGTCACTTTTAATTCAACAACTTGACGCCGTTCAGTAAGATAGGAGGAAACCCATTTATTTGCCACAACCATAACTTCTAGTTTTTCCAAAGGAAGCTTATGTGAAACTAGATCGAAAGCCTTACAGAGGTCGACAAAAATACCAGCAGCAGATCTCCTTTTCCATCCAAAGCCTCAACCACCCTATGCAAAAGTGCAAACATTGCACCAACCGTAGATCTGCTTTTTACAAAGATAATTCCAAAAGTGAACATTTTATCCATAAAAACATACAAAGAAAAAACAAAGCTCCTAAAAAAAAACCTAGAAGATTGGGTTTTTATTATTACTGTAAACCCAATACTAAATGAGTATGGCTTGCTGAAAGTAGACTTTTGTTCATCGAATGTAAAATTCGGAATATTCAACATTAAATAGCTGGAAAATGTTAAGTCTTTTAGGAAACATTTATAGAATCTTTTCAAAAGTACTTGAACAATTGTTCAAAATTATCACTGGTAAATTGTTTTTCAAATTAGCACGGAGGTAAGTTATAAAAAAATAAAGTAGGTTTCATTTTTTGTGAGGGAAATAATTACAAAAATACCTCTGTCATAACGACCCCACTTGAAGCCAATCATTACCTATATACAATTTTCTTAAGTTTTGTACCAACAATACATTTCAGTAGTTTAACCGGGTTAGACTGCTTAGTTTTGGAGAAAATCGAGTTAAAAGTAAAAATAAGATTTTCCTAATTCCTCTAAAAATTTTATTTTCCTTAAAATAATTCAAAAACTGATAATGTTATATAAAAATGCTGGTATACAAAATATAGATTCGTTTACTGAACATTTTGATTTCCGTTTTATTTCTATAGGCTGGAAATTGAATGAGAATAGTATATCATAATGTTTTCATTTTTTTCAATTTTTAAGGATCAAAGTTACACTAACAAATTCATTATATTGTAACAGATTATTAAAATTCAGTATACTGTACAATAATATTTAATTGATCACAGCATTTGATTTTTTTTAAATTTAGTCATAATAGGGGTAGTTTAAGGGTTGAAAAATTACTGAAAATCACAAATAATGTTGTAGAAAATTTACCTATATTCACTCAACGTAATTGGATATGATTTTATTTTGTGCTTGGCTATAATATGCAATACTCTGAATGTAGATAATAAGGGGTAGTTGTCATCACCAACAAATGATAAGCATCTATCGACAAAGGGTGTAATTCAAAGTAGATGATGTTTTCAGCTTAATTCCACTTTTTCATGCAAATCGATGCATCTTCATAAAAGACGGAGGTTTCTAGGGGTTGTGATGTTGCAATGGCTGACTTTTTGGGGCTGGAAAGTAGCATTAAATATTTAATTACGCTTGAAAAAATTTTCAAATTTTTACATTGCATTGAAATATAAAATATTTGAAGATGTGAGTTAATATTTTTGTTGCAATGTAGTCATAATATTCAATGCTACAGAATATTGAGCAACCTTTATCCAACTCATTTGAACTGTATTTTGATCTTGTTTTTGATCTTGCTTTATTTGTAGTTTTTTTTTTTGTTTTGGCAATAAAGGATAGTTTTCACCCCTGAAAATAATAAGTACATAATTGGTATTGTAGTGGAGGGTAAATTGAGCTCAAATCTAAAGTTTAATGCAAATCGATGCTTATTCAGATGTCTCATACCACTTGTACCTTAAAATCATGGACTATAAACAAATTATTCTCAAGTGGCTGATAGAAGGCGTTAACCCTGTTTAGACAAGTTTGTTAAGCTTCCGCAGGAAGACAAATGAGGTGAATGGCTACAGGTCAATCCTTAGAAAAACTTTTAAAATATAATAAAACTAGTATATAATAATTCAATGCATTACGTTGAATAAATATAAACTTTAGCCTGATAACCTGAAGTATTCAATTTAAATTATTTTTATTATATTATAAATTAATTGCTTCTGACTAAGCAATTATTAATTGTTGCCATGAAGTTGTTAATACATTCTATTCAATGTTTACACATAAACTTTGGGCTTTTTCATCCCAGAAATATTATAATTTTGTTATAACTTATTTTAAAACTGTTAACTGTAGCTTAAATTATTATTTTGTCTGCTTAAAATAAGTCTTAACCACAAATATTTATTACATACTGTTATACTGTAAATTATATGACATACTGTGTAAATTATATGACATACTGTGTAAATTATATGACATACTGTGTAAATTATATGACATACTGTGTAAATTATATGACATACTGTGTAAATTATATGACATACTGTGTAAATTATATGACATACTGTGTAAATTATTTAAGATATCAAGGTTAAGTGGAAGACAAGACTTTTAAAGTCCTAACTCCACCTAATAAAAACATTTTATTTTAAGACATTGAATGTGATGTTTCAAATACCTCTCAGACACAAAATTAGTTGCACTGATAACAACATCGTCACTACTTTTGACCATGACTGGAACTTTTCTGCACCCTGATGACTTGAGTATCCGGACCAACAGCCTCAGGGTATCTTGGAGGACATTGGGTGGACACATGTCTATCTTGGTGACAACCACAAACACGGGCACGGAGAGGGCCAGAGCCAAACCCAGGTGCTCTTTGGTCATTCCTACTATGCCTGCATTAGCTCCTACCTGTAACATTAGGTTTTCTATAATCTTTTCCCAGTTCACTTCAAAATGCAAAAGTTAGCAAATTTTTCAGAGATTCTACATAGATAAATAACAAATTTGTCTTTACACTGCATAAAATTGATATATTTACATAACTTTTACATTTTAAACATAATATGAAAAAAAATCAAAATTATTGAAGTTAAATTTTCTTAATATAACTTTCACACTCCAATTAGTTGATTTTATATAAGATTTATTAGTTGTTTTGCCTGAGATGGAATTATGACAGCTATGGTTATAAACGCTAAATACACTATGGACGTGTTTATCCAGAATGCAATTATCCAAAATCAGAGTTTCAGAGTTTATTTCTTTTATTAACTAATTGTTAATGGTATTAATCCATTTGTAAAAAAGAAAGTGTACTAAAACTTTGTATGGATTGTTTCATACATCACTACACAGTGCAAGAAACAAACTGCTTTAAATGTTTATTGTGAGTGTACACACGATTACTGCAACACAACTATGATAAGGTTTGTCGTGTGCATGTGTCACACGGTCAGACTGTATTGTCGCCTTCTTCGGCTGTACATACTCTGTTGATTCTCCAGCGCATACACCTTGACTTAAAATACACTCACCTCTTCACTTGTTACAAAAAAAATGGCCTTACCCTCTTACTTCTAATCTGCTCCCCATTTAGATACTCCACCACTATTGGATATTATTTTTCAGTTAGTGTAAATATCACTAACCTTTAATAATTTATTACAAGTTCAAGTGTTAAGTGTTTCATCATTCAGAAGTGTTAGGTATTTACCCTTTTGTAAGATTCGTATGTTGGTCCCTTTGAATTTAAGTTTGTGTTTTTGTGTAGTGTAGATGTTTTACTATCGTTAATTTAAATGTCAACAATATAAATTTCAATTAACAATAGTGAAATTTATATTGTTAATAAAAACGAACTGCATAAAGGAAAAAGGTTGTTTTTGGTATGCAGCAAAGACTATTGGCTACTCGTCTTGATAAAGGTGAGGCACTTAAAAATATTGCTAATGAGTTCGGAGTAGGTTTAACTATTGTTTCTGATTGGAGAAAAAATAAAGACCAAGTTGAGGACTTTTGTCCTAAAATAGTATCTAAAGACAATTTAAGCAATATATCAATGTCAAAATGGCAGACAGAGAGGTGTTGGATGAGGCTCTGTATGTTAGTTTATGCAGGAAACCAGCCGGTCTCTGTCAGAGCCTGTATTACAGGAAATATCTATTTAATTTAATTAATAAAATGGAGGTGATTCTCCATTTAGGACAAGTCAAGATTGACTAAGAATTGACAATGAATACAAATTCTTATAAGAGAGCAGACCTTAAGGCAAAAAGTAAGCCTGTTTTTTTGAGTTTTAATAAGTCGCCGAGAGAGTGCTTTGCTTTGAGTAAAGACAGTGCAGGAGAGACAGAAGTAGTGAGTAAAGACAGTGTGAGAGACATAGATAGTCTGCAGACAGTGCACCAAAGACAGATAAGAGTAGATATACTCTCTCTCACACACGCTGACAGTAAGAAAAAGATGCTCTGCACAATCTATCGGCCACTTATCATACTAATGTTTTCTAGCTTCAAGCCAGGCTTATCTTTAACATGGGGTATGTTGTTATAGAGATTTGTATTACCGTAATTGGTAGGTGGAAGGATCATCATGGGATTCGCCACCTTACAGTCACTGGTGATATTCTGTCAGGAGATTTTAAAGCTGCTGAAAGTTTTAAAACACAGTTTCATACATTTGTAGAAGAGAAAAATCGTACTCCCTCTCAGATATACAACGCTGAACAGAGAGGTTTATTTTATAGAATGCTACCTGTTAAAATCATTTGTTTCCACACTCGACAATAAAGCTAAAAAAATAAAAAGGAAAAGACTGTGTCACACTGTTGCTTTGTTCCAATTTAGTGCAGGACATAAGTTAACACCACTTCTGACTGGAAAGACAGCTAAGCCACGAGTATTCCAAAACATTAACTTGGCTTCACTGCTTTTCATGAGTATTTTGTGTCAAATCAAATCAAATTCTCTTTATTCATATTAGTACAATATATGCACCACAGAATAGTGTCACTATAAATTAAAATACACAATCATTAATGATATAAATAAAGTGCTTTGTTTCTAAATTAATTAACTAGTTTTATAATTTTGGTCAAAGAAAAATTCTTGTAATGAATAATATGACTTATCAATTTTTTTGAGTATCGAGTATTTTTCGAGCGAGTATTTAGAGAAGGATTTCCTTTTCACCCAAGACAACTATAAAAGGCAGACAACATCCTAAGCCTATGTTGAGTTTTGCCAGATTCGGAAATATACACATCTAAACTGAACACAATAATTTTGATTTGTTGTTTATAACTGTAACATTTGATAAATAAAACTTTTTACTTCCTGCCTCCCTACATTTTTATGTGGCATTGTTTTGTTTAACCTTTTTCCTTTTTTCAGAACTAATATTATGTAAGAAATTAAGAAAGTATATTATTAATTGAAACAATGTGGATTATAAAGATTTAATCTGTTCACTCATATCACAGATCAGATTTTCTAAGTAAGCCAATTATACTGTATCACAGCCGGCCGATATGTTTATCTGGTGCTTCAGTTCAAAGTGTACCGCAAAAACGTAGTGAAGCTTGTTGGCAAAAGTTGCATCCAACCAAACTGATGCTAAAATTCAGGTATTATCGCCAAATGCGGTCATTTGCTTTGAGAATTGCCTCCTCTCAACAAAAAATTGATTGTGTACACGCCAAGAAGAGTGGATCTGTATTCTGTGGGTATCTAATTCAATAATAACAAGGTTACAACTAACCGGAAATAAGCTCTGAATTATATAATCAAATTTGAAAATCTGGATGACAAATACTGAGGTTCAATCAATTTATAATAATAACTAAGCAGGTTTACTAAAAATAAATTTTAAAGTCGCTTAGGATGAATTAGTTTTTAAATTATGATCGGTAATGAAATATATGCAATTTGAAACTACTTCGATACATGAGGCTACACTGAACAACAGATAAATAATTATGTCATAACGAGAAATTCATTAAAACCTGGTGTAATTGAATGAAAATCATACACGTAGTCGGCTAATATAATAGGTCTACCTGATATTGGCGACGAGATGCAGTATGAAATATCAGCCAAGTGCCAACTAGTGATACAGTGAAGATTTTGGGCAGCTAAATTATAAACTTATGAATAAAAAACGAGACGTTTGATAAGGCTTCGGTTCAATAAAAATTATTTGCCAAATCTCTAAATTTGTCGTATTTTGTTTAGAAAAGGTCTTCCAACATGTTTCTCCCTCACTTGGGTTGATTCGTGATTGTTTTACAGTTTACATCGACATCGACGTCAATATGAACAGGGAACTATTCAGTGAGTTTACGAATAAAAATTATCGTACTTTACCACCTTTTACACTCCAACTGTGTTATTGTCTAACCTAGTCAGAAAACCGTTCAACAATTTGACAGGAAAAAAATATCGTATGCGCTAATATTACACACATTTTTGGTGATCTAAGGCGTTTTCGAAATAATAATTAATATTCGCCATGGATATATATCTATTTTTTATTTGACGGCAAATAAATCAATAATGTTGTGTCACACGCTGCTAGAACGTCATTACCATATTTTATATGATATGATACGGTATTTTCTTACTTCAAATCATTGGACGATTCCCTGCTCAGATTAAAAAACAAAATAGACCTCAATCAACTTGCAAGAAATATATGATAATTTCATTTCCGAAAAGGAGCTGAACGGTTCCTTGCACGTACGTATACTACAACCGAGATGAACTTTCACCTAGAAAAGATTGGAAGTTCGGTTCTTGGGATGTAAAGTGACCCGTTCTCAGGACTCTTTTGATTGAACGGTATTATTGTTATGAACGAAAATATGCATAATTTCCACAATGCACAGACTATTAGATTTGTATTAGTAACAGGTTTTTTGAGCATCTTGAACCAGATCTCTCGTCCCCTTTCTTGGGTCATAAAGACACTAACCAGCACTTCTGTTTTATTCACGCTATTTTAGGTTAGGTTACAAGTGACTAGTAGACTCGACAACCAACATGTGTGATCGCTACTATTTACAGTGATCGCTACTTTCCCAGCTCTGTTGATCACTTTGAACTGAACTAGTTCAAATCATAATGAACGAACTCGTTCACTACATCGACTAGTTCATTTGACTGTCGTCGTGTACTACCTATTCTTAGGCGTATTGTTCAGTTCATAATTACGCGTACCAAACTGATAACGTATGATTAGGGGTAAAATAAAACACAAACATTTTTTATTGATAACTTATAAAACTGTTTACTCTTAAAACTAAATTAAGATGTAAATGTGATATTTCGTGAAATACAACTACTCGATCGAACTTCGAGTAGTTTTAGGAGCTTCGAGCCGAGTTCAAGTAGTAAAATACTCGATCAAATACTCGAAGTTTCGAGTACTCGCACACCCCTACAATATATATATATATATACGAGGTACGTCCAGAAAGTAAGTTCCGTTTGGTAATAAAAATAATTTGTCTACAGATACAGAAAAAATATTTATTGCACTAAAATCTACAACTCTTAAACTACTTTTCTACATAACTGCCGAAATTTTGCAGGCATTTGTCATAGCGTGGCACAAGTTTTTCTATGCCTTCTTCATAGAAGGTTGCCGCCTGTGTCTTCAACCATTTGGAAACATTTTCTTTCAGCTCTTCGTCATCGTTGAAGTGTTGACCGCCAAGGAAAGACTTCAGATGTAAGAACAGATGAAAGTCGCTAGGAGCGAGGTCAGGGCTGTACGAAGGATGGTCAAACACGTCCCAGCCAAATCCCTGTATGAGGTTTTTCGTCAAATTTGCAGTGTGTGGTCGTGCATTGTCGTTCTTCATCATGCACTTCATTACGTCCTTCATTAAACTGTCGGACCCATCTTCTCACCATTGAATCACTCATCGCATTTTGTCCGTAAACCTCGCAAATTTGCTGATAAATGTCAATCGGTTTCACTTTCTTAGCATTCAGAAAACGAATCACAGATCTGATTTCACAAGCGGCGGGATTTTCGATCAACACCGACATTTTAAACAAGCACAACAAAGCGTACGAGACTGACAGCGATCTCAAAATGGCGCATGTTTCTTCTCCTTGATACAGAGCGTCTGCCGCGCATGCGCGGAACTGCGATCGTAGCGCTGCATCGGTTATAAATGGAAACGGAACTTACTTTCTGGACGTACCTCGTATAAACCGTAGACTGTTAATATTCTTTATTTTTTCCCAAAAATAATATTCTTTATTTTTTTCCCAATATTCATTTAACTTTTATCCCAGAATTATTATTATTGCTTCTTTTGTAATATTAGTATTCTTTTTAAGTTAAAAGAAGAAGTTCCCCCATATACTGAAATTCCATAAGCTATAAAGACTGTATATGTGCATGAAAAATAACTTTTAGGGAATCAGCATTGTAAAACAAGGACATTCTTTTTACAGCAAAGAGGCCAGAATTTAATTTATTTACCAAATGGTTAATATGAGTCTCCCAACTGAGAGAACTGTCAATATAAAGGCCTAAGAATTTGGTTAAATTTGTTTGGTTGATTGATAATGACCTATATTGATATTATGTAATAATTTAGAATTGTTCTGTTTTGTTGAGAAACTATTTGTATTTTATTTTTTTTAATTTAAGAACAAATTTTTTCTATTAAAATAATCCTGTATTTATAAAAGTTGTAAGTATGAAACCATTTCCAAGTCATTTTTGTTTTTTGCAGATACTAAAACATCAGGATATAAAAATAATTGGCTTTTTGAGTCATTGAATTTACTAAGCAAATTAGGCATACCTTGTAAGTAGCAAGTGAATAGCAAAGGCCGAAGAATTGACCCTTGAGGGACTCTATGCTTTGTTATTTCATAGGAGGAGAGGTATTTAATAATATGATTGTGTGATATACGTGAAATTTCAACATATTGTTGTCTGTTGCTTATGTATGATTCAAACCAATCTTTATGATCTCCTTTTATACCTCATAAATCCAATTTTTCAATCAAAATATTATGTGAAATGCTGTCATAAGCTTAAGAGAGGTCCATAACGATTCCAGATACTATTTCTTTATTATCAATGCTTTCTATTACTGATTCTACAAAGCTGACAAGGGCAGAAATCACAGATTTGACTAAATTACTTACAGTGTCATGTGTTAAATAAGGTGTATGTCTCCCCACAGTTTCATCAACTATATTAACAAAATAGTCATTGCTTACTACTTCAGGATTGGAAATAGTGTCACCATCAACAGATCTTTAATTTGTTGATTATTTTTACACGTTTCTTTGTTTATTATACGCCATATCGTTTTACTCACATTATCAGAATTAACTATCTTACTGTTTAACACAATGACTGCGGTACCAACTTGGCTAAAACCTACCCCGGTGGCTAAATTATGATACGAGGTCTGTAAATTAAGTAATGAGACTGGCAACGTTGTGTTTGATCTGGCAACACTGGAAGCGCGGGGCTTGGTGGGGCAGCAGAGGAACATGTTATCCACCTTCAGTACTAGTTTGACCTCGCTCGAGTCATTTGGTTGTGCGTAGCGATTGTTTTTGTGAAACAGTTTTTTCTGTTGTGTTCTAAAAATGAATGCCATCAATTTCGAGCAACGGTGTGCTATCAGGTTTAGCTTCAGACTAGGGCACAGTGCAATGGAAACTCTTCTTAAACTTCAGCAGGCGTACGGAGATAGTGTTTTGTCAAGAGCCCAGGTTTTTCGTTGGTTTAAGGCATTTTCAGAAGGAAGAGAGTCGATTGAAGATGAACCACGAAGCGGAAGGCCTTCATCTTCAAGAACTGATGAAAATGTCGACAGAATCCAGGATCTTGTGCGTTCAGATCGTCGGTTGACAGTCAGAATGATCGGGGAAGAGTTAAATTTGAGTCACACCACCATTCATCAAATTTTGACAAATGAATTGGGGATGAGGAAAATCTGCGCAAAAATGGTTCCAAAAAACCTTTCGCAAGACCATAAGAACATCAGGAAGGAAAGGTGCCTTGACTTTTTGGATTCAATTGAAAATGACCCCCATTTTCTGGAACGTGTCATTACTGGTGACGAGTCTTGGGTGTTTGAGTACGACCCAGAAACCAAGCGCCAGAGCATGGAGTGGCACACTTCAACCTCTCCGAGGCCAAAGAAGGCAAGGATGGCGAAGTCAAAGATCAAAACCATGCTGATTTGTTTTTTTGATATCCACGGAATCGTCCACAAAGAGTTTCTACCCCAAGGTCAAACGGTCAATCGACTCTTTTACCGAGAGGTTCTTGAAAGACTTCGAAAAAGGGTCATTCGTGTGAGACCAAACATCAAGAACAACTGGGTGTTGCATCACGATAATGCTCCTTGTCACACAGCAATTTCAATAAATGAGTATTTAGCCAGTAAAAACATTCCTGTGGCTCCTCAGCCTCCTTATTCGCCTGACTTGAGTCCTTGTGACTTTTTTCTCTTCCCAAAGTTGAAAAATCACCTCAAGGGAAATCATTTTGGGACAGTCGAAAACATTCAAACGGCTGTAACCGACCAGCTGAAGGTTATTCCAGTATCAGAGTTCCCGCACTGCTATGAGGAGTGGAAGAAACGTCTCCAGCGCTGTGTGGCCTCAGAAGGAAGTTATTTTGAAGGTGACAATATAGAATTGTAATTCTTTTTGAATAAAAAATTATAAAAAAATCATTACTTAGTTTATAGACCTCGTATTTACAAACCTTTAGACACAACAATTCAGGATTCATAGTCGAACATCGATTTCATGGAAGGATATGGGTTGAATTGTCCATGTCGGATCCATCAGTCGCTGGCGACCGGGCCGCCACCCGCGAATGCCTCTATGCATTAGCTGACATTGTCAGTTCTCCTCAAGCTGCCACTGTTAGATGTTATGTCGAATAAACATATTTCACTAAACTAACACTTAATTTTTATTTAATTATATACACTATATACACTCCCACCAGTCTCCTTTTCTTGTTTTTATCCATGAAACTCATCGAAGCACTGGCCTAAGCAAATTCCAGGCTTGTCAGGACATGTCTCACAGTAGTACGTAGTTTTTTATCTTTTTTGTTTTTCCAACATATTCTACAGGTTTTCCTCCTGAGTCTGTTGCGGTGATCCCGTTCAGTGCTAACAGCTATTTTATGTACACTTTTTTGAAGCCTTTTTTGGGCTGGAGTCTCCACTGGAGTGTCAAGGGGAGGCAGGAGCGCTCTGATCACTTCTAATCTGAAGTCTTACAATCGTATTTTTGGGCGGTATTTGTTATGCAAATTGTAGGCATTGAGCAAAATCATTTGGAAAACGTGTATCCTGATCTTTTATACTACCCTAAGGGTTTCCTTTCACAAGGGTAGTAGGATAGCATTTGATCGACTCGATTTACACCACTCATGTAGCAGTTGTATTGCACGATCGGTAGGGGTTTCCTTTTTACTTCATTCCTTTTATTATGGAAATCTATCATTTCATTTTCATATTGAGTTGAAATGTAGGACACAACCCACTTGTCCTTCCACTTCCCGATCATTACACTTTCGCCACATCTCGCTACTGTTTCACCTTTTTTGAGAATGGCAGCCTTGATGTCTTGTGCTATATGCTTACGATCTAATCGTAGTGTGCCAGTGCAGTAGGTGCAACAGTTTTGCAGCCAAGGTGTAGCTATTATAAAAGTTATCCATAAAAACTGAGTGGCAATTGTTTAACTTTTCTTTTAGTAAGTGTAAAATAATTTTTTCTGTATGGCCTTGACCACCTACAGGTGCATCTGTTGACCCAGCATATACGTGAAATTTTAAAATCAATCCAGAGTCCTCTGTCAGGTTGTAGAGTTTCACGGCATATTTATGTCTTTTTCCCTTTATATATTGGCTGAAATGTAGTCTACCTCGCCAAAGCACGATGGCTTCATCTAGTGAAAGTTCTCGTTCAGGGTAGTAGATGGAATTCATTTTACAATTCAACAATATGTTGGACTTTGGACATGCTGGATCCTTCTTTATGGTATGGATTGTGGAAATATAGGCAGCACATAATATTTTGGAATCTGTCCCTGGACATTACGTGCCTAAAAGGATAAATTTTAAATAAGGGATCCGGCTTCCAAAAGTCTTCTAAGTGGTTCAAGCGGATTGTGCCGGTATGGAAAAGTAAACCTAAGAAGTGCAAAAATTCTGCTACTGATACTTTCCACCAATTTATGTGTGACTTAGGAGTGAGGGTTGGCTTAGACAGGACTTCAAATGCATAATCGTTAGAAAATTTTACAATATTCTCCAAAAATATCATCTAACAACAGCCTAAAAAAGTCAATTGGCTTTCCATTACCTGGAATTGGAACCAATAGTCCATCTTGTTTTACAAACGTAATAGGCCTCATACCAGAACTTGAAATCGACCAGACTGGAGCAGCTGTACCAATATCAGGGTCATCATTACTAGCAGCGTCATCATCACCATCATCAGCATCTGAATCATCATCAACAACACGTTGGATGGATTCTATATCCTCATCATGTATAGGGAGAGGAGCGTCTTCTTCAGAATCGTCTCCAGTATTAGTCCGTACTTGATGTGCCTGAGCAGAAGTCCCAGGGGTGGAGGAATCCATTTTTACCGAATATAATATTAATTTCACTTATACAATGTTATAGAAACACAGAAACACAATCACAAAACAAACAACATTCAAAAACAAAATTTGAAACAAATAACTTGCCCGGTCACCGGCTACCGGTACCGCCACTCGCCCAAAACTAAAACCAATACGACTAATATTACGCCAATGTATCTACCAAGTGGCTACGCAAGAATCAACCACACCGCATGAGTGGCTGGACCACACTGAATACATTGAAACGAATGCGCCTCCCCCCCACCGGCGACCGGCACGCTTCCCGCGCTTGACTTCTGCCCGGTCGCCGGCAACCGGGCCGCGTCCAAGGTGTTAAGAATGATCTTTTTGTTTGAATAAACTTATGTCTGTATTGTTTTTTCTTGTCTTTTAGTATTTTCCCAAGAAACTTATCTTTTGTGCTTCTAACTATTTTAGTTAATTCAATGATTTCTTTCTTTTCATCTTTTAACTCAAATGTTATCCAGTCTTTTTTTAACAGTTTTTTTTTTAAAGAATGAGGAAACGATTGGTCAAAATAAAATTTAAAGATATTATCAAAGGTGTTATACTTTTCACTGACAGGAGCTTGGTGGACTGAATTCCAATCCTCCTTTTCAAGCATAGCTTTATAAGTTTTCATGTTGTGCAGAGAGAATTTTCTACACCAGTATGGCAAATTATTATTCTTAGCATTATGATTTGCATTTAATAACTCTAATAACAGGCCATCATGGTCTGACAAAGCTGTTACTAGGCCAGTTATTTTGATACTATCCTTATGTCCTGTTTCTGATGAGTCAGTTATTCTTGTAGGACAATTAACAAGAAAGTACATACCATGAGATGCCATAAATGTTTTAAGGTTTCTAGTCTATAATGAATTTTCTATTATTTTATTAAAATTTTTAATATTTATATTAAAATCTGCAGCTAATATCACACCCTTATTTGTCTGTACCAGGTTATCTATCAGTTGACGTAGCCTAGTTAACAATTCCTTATTATCCAGATTAGGTGTTCTATATACTCCTGCCAATATTATGTTTCTCTTTATAAAATTAAACGTAGCTAAACAACACTCAACAATTTTGTTGTACGTGAATATTCAGAAATATTTGTGTAATTATTAAAATTAAATCTTCCTAACTCTTCTTTTTTCATGTTATGTTCTGTAATGATAATTATATGTGGATTTATTTCTGATAGCATTATTTCAAGAGGCTCAATTCGTGAGATAAGATTTTGATGAAATATTTTTATTGGTTCTGATTTGTTTTAATAGTTTAAATTGTTTATTTTATTTGTTACTGAAAAAATTGCAGATTTATTTAATTCTATTGATTTCCTTATAGGAGAGTTTAAAGGAGAGTCAGCAGGCACAGATGGAACATTCGCAGAAACACTATAAGTATCGTTTGAATGTACAAAGTTAAGGGTCCTAGTCTCTCCTGGTAGAATCTTGTTGGCATCAGTATACCTGCCTTACAACTCAGAGGAGCTCCCTCCGTTCCCTATGTTGTGGAGGATTGTAAACCACGGAGTGATGCATCAACGACACCTGGTGGCAGGGTTGGATTCCAACACCCATCACACTGCATGGGAGAGCACCAACATAAATGCTAGAGGTGAGTCACTGTTAGCTATATAGCTGAAACTAATTTAGTGATATTGAATCAGGGCCACAAGCCTACTTTACAACAGAGGAGGGGGTTAGGTTTGTGAACAGAGGTCCTTGACATAACCATAGCAGGCTGCCATGCAGCTTGCAGAGTAGACGGTGGGACCGTACTGCAAGATCCGTCCATGTCAGATCACAACTACATCTCCTTTTTGATTAGAACAACTTCCATTAAGGCGCAGTTCAGAAATCCTAGGAGAACTGACTGATAAATTTCCTAGCTTAATGATAAATTTCTGGTGCTATGTATGTCATTCGTCTGGTGCAAACTTCAAAAGTTTCTTATTTACTATTGTAGCTCAGAATCCAAATGTATGGATAGACCTATATTTTAGCACTTTCTGGATGATCATGGATTGTAAATAATGGGAACTAGAAAATGGTGAAGGGGCTTAAATTATGTGAAGTATTTAATTAATACAATTACCCTTGTATTACTTGTATCTGTTACCTCACACTGGTGTTTCCTTCAAACTACTTCTATAATAAAGTCAATGACGAGCAGTGAGGCTAGTCATCACAGGATATTTAGTAAATTTAATCTAACTAATTTAATTTAGTAAATAACAAGGATCACATTCCCTCAAAGTTTAAGTATACAACTCAACGATTATATATTAAACAATGATGAGACAATAATTTTATATAACTTACCATCAACATGCCAAAGTCCGGTGCATGTCCGGTCATACCAAATACTGTAGTCTTGAGGTACCTTTCATGGCCTGCCAGGTCAATGAATGTGATTACTTTGGAAGACTTTTCACAGATCTTGACCCAATCAAGAGAGCCATGCTCAGGCTTGTTCACAACATTACCTAATGAATGAATCTGTTAATATCAAATAAATAGCAATATTTTATTTAAATAAAAATTTTTGATAAAATTTTTGGCAATGAATAACTCTATCTTAAGGAAGTACATAATGGCCACTTGTAGAATATGTTGGTCCTTAGTCTAGAGGTTTGTGAGTTTAGTTTCCATCGAAGGTTAGTCCCATAATAAAGTACCTATATCCATATGTATACTTTTGCTCTCGATCTGAAACCTCCAGAAAACTTCACAAAAGCAAACTTTTTTCACTCATATATAAGATCACAGCCTAAATATAGAATGGAAATAAACCATGCATGGCTTTCATGTTTGGGCTATAATATAAAAACTAGATCAAATTTAAATCTGATGTAAGTTTGTTTCATGGTTGGGAATTCAATTATTAACAACTATGATACCTTAAATTTATTTTTTAAGGCAATTTTATGAAAAACAGCCTTACATTTGAAAAGAGTTGATACAAATCTTTCTTCATATATCTACAAAGCCAAACACCACTGACAAAATCTCAAAAACAACAGAATGGATTTACACGAAATTTTAAAGGAAGTTAGCTTTAGTATCGAAGGGAGAATTTTTTGAAATTACATTCCTAACGAGTACAAACAGCTCCTAAAAATTTTCCTTTTTTCCATAAGAAAAACATAGGGTTGATTTTAGTAAATTAAAAACAGCTGTTTTGTAAATAAATAAAATTTTTTTGTATGTTTGACACTATCCTATTGATGCATTGAGTTTAATCTTCAGTAAAAAAAAAAAAAAAAATGAAGACGTTTGAAATAGACTAAGTAACAGTATAAGGGTTATACTAATAAATAGGTAGCAACGCAAATAGTGTGAGTGAGATATTGTAAATAAATTGTGATTTTACGTTATACCGTTAATCCACTATTATTTGTGGTTAACCCTCAAGCAGTCGCAACCTAAAATTTTACGCGATCGGTCGCACCTTATCTACAAGATACTATAATTTTCAGGTTATTTAAGATGGCCTAAAACTTAGTTTAACGAAAAGTGATACATCAATATTGAAAGTTTAACTCCTTAACCTTAATAACAATATATGGTTATGTAAATTTCGGCAGGTCAGATTTAAAAAAAATGTAAAGTAAACTGTGACATATTCTATTCTGTTAAAATCCAAGGGCGGGAAAGGTTGCACGGTATCTGTCAGATACCAGAGACCCTTAAGTTTTAAATGGCTTCAGGTTCTTTACACAAATGAAAATGTCACCATGATTTATATTTGAATAACCATAAGAATTATTAATCTTTGTTCTTGTAGTGACTTTTTAAAAACTTTTGTATCAATTAGCCTATCTAAGAAAACTGTATATTTTCAACTAAACACACGTATACATTCATTAAAAATATTGTAATGTGATATTTTGTACATAGGACTCTGATTATCATGAATAATAACACATTTTAATACAAATGTAGTTCATTACAAATTACGAATTGTCTTTGTCATCTTACATATACAGAATAAAATTTTCTGACGTGACAGCTCTCTACATTCTTGAGGTCATCCTACAAGCTCATAGTCTCAACTTAACTCGAAACAACCACCATGGAAGGGAAACCAGACATGGACATAACTTCAATTTACCAGCTCACAGAACTGCACTATTTGCCAAAAAAACATCTTATGCTGGAGCTAAGCTGTTCAACGCTCTCCCAAACCAACTCAAGCAACTAGAGGAAAGCAAGTTGAAAAGAGAACTGCGCTGATGGCTTATGGAGGAGTCAATTTACACCATTGGCGAGTTTCTGGAGAGGGCAATTGAACACTAAACCATCATTTATTGTTTTTTTTTTAATTTTTTTATTTTATGTTGTATGACGTCTGTTCTAAACTTGATGTTTGTGAATAAAGTTTTCTGTATTCTGTAGGGTTGCAATATATCTCAAGAGATATTAGGGTGTGGGGGGTGTAGGTGTTGCCTCGACGAAACTGGTTTCCACACTGGCTCATTAAGGGAGTGGAGGGGAGCTTCCATTGTAATGGTGGCGCCCCCTTGACGTGATAAGGGGAAAAGGTGGGCAAAAAACGTTTGCTGGTATCTGTGAGATATGGTGCGACCGATGGAGGGTTAAAAGTCACATGTCGAGGCTGAAGGCCGAGGTGTATTGAGCGTAGCGAGAGTCGGTGTTGGCACGCGAAGCGTGCAGGGGCATCCCCTAGTTTCTTATTAAAAGTAAATCTCTTATTTTTTTATTAAAATAGTCATATGATTAAACTTGAGGGACAATAGACTGAAGCCACAGGCCAAGGTGGGAAGGGATCAGCTAGAGACATGAAGATTGATGGACTGGAGTGAAGGCTTATGTTAGCACGAGTTCAGTGACTGGTATAGATGGTACATGAAGCATTCACCTGGGAGTGTCCCCTATTTTTATATAAATTCAAAACAACACATAAAAATAGATTCCAATCAATATAAAAAATTAAACAAATAACAATATATTCAACGATAAGTTGAAGGAGTGCTTAATAAATACAGGTCACTTAATAAATTGTACAACAACTGGATAACATTATGCAAGAATACATTAGCTTAGTATAAGTGTTCATGAAACTATACATATCGAAGCCTTAACCACTGAGCCACTACGCCAGCAATATATACAATGACACTATTCTATTGAAATGTTCAGATGATGCAGACAATCAACATATCAGCGGTGGTGTATAAAGGGACATCTCAGCGGACCAAGATCTCCTAAATAACAACTACGTTTATCTTTAACTAACAATGTATTGTGTATTAACTTAAGACTATATTGATACCATTCATTGTACCTTGTGCAATTATTGAATAAAGACCTTATAGGTCTCATAACAGATTTTACTTTTTTATATCATATCTTAAGAAATCTACAATGGACTCAGCAACAGAAGTTTGTGGAAAAAGAAAGAAACCAAAAAAGAACCCATGGTTGACGAAGAATGTGAGCAAATGATCGAGGACAGAAATAATAAGAAAAAGGAATGGACAAGAAACAACTCTATAACAAACCGAGCCGATTATTATGAGGCAAATAAAAGAGCTACAAGGTGTTTGAGAAGAAAGAAGAGAGAATATATAAAATCACTACTAGAGAAAGCCGAAAATGACCAAAGAGCAAATAATTCAAAAGGATTTTATAAAGGAATAAAGCATTTTAGAAAAGGATACACCCCAAACACTTTTGGAATAAAGAATAAGGAGGACCAGATAATAACACAGAAGAGTAAAGTAATTGAAAGGTGGAAAGAGTACTTCCAAGACCTTCTAAACTGCGAACAGGATACTCTCAATGAGGAGGAAGAAGAAACTTACCAGAATGTAGAACCATGGGTAGAAGAGACCACAATAGCAGAAGTGGAAAAGGCGATTAAAGAACTAAAAAACAACAAAGCACCAGGAGACGATGGTTTACCATCTGAATTACTGAAAAAGGGAGGACAAGTAATATGTGAAAAGCTCCATGGACTAATTAAAAAAATATGGAGGGAAGAAAGACTACTAACGACTGGAAGGAAGCGACAATACTACCCATTTACAAGAAAGGCGACAAAGAGCAGTGTGAAAACTACAGAGGCATATCACTGCTAAGTACTGCTTATAAAGCTCTGTCAAAAATAATTCAGCGCCGATTAGAAGAATTCACCGACACAATTATAGGGGACCACCAAGCGGGCTTTATAAAGGGACGTTCAACCTCGGATCAAATCTTCATCTTGAAATCAGTCATTTGCAAGTATTGGGAATTCGATCGCGAATTCCATGGACTGTTTATCGATTTCTCGAAAGCATATGATAGCCTCAATAGGAAGAAAATATGGAAAAAGATGGAAAAGTTTGGTATACCAAAAAAACTTATTAATCTAGCTAAGATGACAGTCGAAGGGTCTAAGTGTAAAGTCAGAATTGAGGGTGAATTGTCTGATGCTTTTGAAGTAATAACAGGAGTTCGACAAGGTGACGGGCTTTCACCTTTGCTGTTTAACATAGCTCTAGAAGATGCCCTTCAAAAAATTAGACATAAAAACTTAGGTGTAACAGTAGGATGTAAAATTAATATATTAGCATTTGCCGACGATGTAACTATTTTAACTGTAACAAAAGAAGACCTTGAAGAACTAACCAAAATTTTCATTCAAGAGACAGGATGCATGGGTCTAAGAATAAATGATAAAAAAACAAAGTACATGCACTTTGAAAGAGGTGGCCACCCGCTTACAGAAATAAATATAGAAGGACATAGCTTTGAAGAGGTGGAGCAGTTTAAATATCTGGGAGTTCTAATATCCAATAAGAATAGTGAGGAATTAGAAATTGTAAACAGAATAAACCTAGCCAACAGATGCATGTATGCTTGCAATAAGATCTTGTCGTCAAAGTTACTGTCATACCGAACAAAAATACGAATATATCAAACAATAATAAGGCCAGTACTTTTATATGGTGCAGAAACCTGGATATTAAATAAAAAAGAAGAGAACAAACTCATCGTGTTTGAAAATCGCGTACTAAGAAAAATATTTGGTCCAACATTGGAAAATGGAGAATGGAGGCGCAAGCATAACCAAGAGATAAGACAGCAGTACAATGACTGTGACATAATAGCAACCGCAAGATCAAGAAGATTGAGATGGGCAGGCCATGTATGGCGTAGAGAACAAGGGACGCTACTGAAGGAAGCTGGATTGGGAAGACCAGTGGGAAGAAGACCTCTAGGTAGACCAAAAAGAAGATGGTGGGATGGGGTTAAGACAGACACCGCAGCACTTGGAACCACAATGGAGGAGGCAGAAAACAGAGAAAGATGGAGAGAGCTTGTTGGTGAGGCCAAATCCCTTCTTGGGCATCGATGGCCATGGGAGTAAGAGTAAGTAAGTATCATATCTTACTAACAATAAGAAAATTGTCAATGTAAATTGTAAATGGTTTGATGAATTTTAAGTTCCACGTGGCTCTTTTTTAATCCTCTTCTTTTATTAATTTATATAAATGTCCCTTATCTTACTGTTACCTTGAAAACTATTCTTTATGCAGATGATACACCTTTCATAAATGTTAGACTCTCTCATTTGATTATCTCTTTAAAAAAGTAACATGATATTTTGCCACAAGATTACATCAAAACAGCATTTTGCTTATTTACAATCCATCTTTAGGTATGGACCTATATAGTAACTGTTCAGGAATACAGGAAAACTCTTACAGATAAAAAAATAACGTTTAAGTTAGATTGAAGGACACTAGGCCAAGAATTAGTATGTTAGGAGAGATAGGCATCAGCAAACTCACCTAAATTGAAAGTAATTTTTAAATAAAATTCCATCAATTTAATTTTCATTAAAAGCGCTTTCACTGGTTAAGGCATATTCAGTTGTAAATACAGTATAAATAACTTTAAATAAAAATTAAATTTGTGGAGTTTTACTTAAAAATTACTTTCAATTTACAACCTAACAAATTCCACCACGAATATAAAGCAGAAAACTTACCTAAGAAAGCAAGTCAACTGACACCTTGCAGTAGAGAACAAATAAAGAAACAACACATAACTTTTGTTCAACAGTTTGCAAATTCAAAACATCATTTATTTGTATGTATTTTATTTCACTGGGTACATTTTTGATAGCTCAAAAATATTAAATTTTCTATAAACTATCCATAGTTATAATATACTAAACTAGAAAAAACAAACTAAATTAGAGTTCATCACCTAAGCAAAACTCACAATAACCATATTGTAATGTCATTAAAAGTTTATTTATTAAATTTTTTTAATCAAAAGTAAATTATCTTCTATTTAAAATATTCAAACAAAAACTATATATTTGGCTTCTCAGGAATCCTATTGTTTGTACAAATATTCGTAATTAAACATTGTATACTTATGAGTATCAACTAATTTTCTATTTCTTACCTTTAATATTTATTACTTAGCTTGAATTTATAGAGTAGCAAATGTGATATAGCAAGTATGCGATTATGGTGACATTGTCAATGTATGTTTACTACAGCAAATAAAAATACAATTTATAAGAGTATTTATTTCTTTACAGTTAGCTCATTCACCAAACAACAGTTTGAAAAAAAATAATTATGGGAACAAAATATAAATGTATAGAACAAAAGGAACACAAAAATATCTACCAAAGGGTATAACAAAAACATTAAACTTACTTTTGCTATTTATGATAAAAGAGTAAACTGTATCCCATTACACTCACCCAAACTATCAAAGCCAAGAATGTCATTGCCTACAGAGCTGGTTCTGCCTGACTCCATTTCATGCTTGTGGCGAAACAGCTTCAGTCTCGCATGTCCTCGCCCATTGTCCAGTTCTCCATGTGTCAACACACCGAGTAAAGTTGACTTCCCTGCGTCAACATTGCCTACTACTGCAACCCTATATCAAATCATAATATGTATATATCCGACTAAATATTTCTTATAAGTATTCCATTTTCTTAAATAGTTGTTTGATTTATATTAAACTTATTGGTTGATTGATCTGAAAATACCTTACCATTGTATATTTTCCTGTGTATATGCACATCAACTCCATAAGAGTTTGATGCAGAGCTTGAATATTTTTCAGCCCTATTTTTCAATTGATATATGAGGTGTGGCTGGAATATAGAACTGTAAGCATAATGCCTAGACTTTGCCAAGAGAATATAAATTGTTAATAGGACTTGGGAATATATTTTCCGCTTATATTGGAGAAGATCACATCTAGACAATCATAAGGAACTAGTAAATTACTAAACTGCCAAACTATTAAATTACTTCTGGCAGGTAGAGAAAGACTGGTTTTATTAAGGTAAGAATATTATCTCACTTTTTAAATTTCTATTCATACTTATTAATTAAGATTGCACCATGGTCATAAAACAGTAAGACTGCTAACTTTTATGTAACATAATATTTTTAGGACAATAACTACAATAGTCCAAACCCCTTTAGCAAATTTAAATGAATCAACTCCAAACTATAAATTACAACAAAGTTAAGAATTTGTATATTAGGAGAGATAAGGCATCAGCAAACTTACAGTCTCTACTCACCTGAGGAAAGTGCTAGTAGCGCTGGAATTTGTGTCATTTTCTTTTATGTGTCATGTGATGTGTCTTTGTTTATTTCTGCTAAGTGTTAGTGGACTTGTCTTCTTAGTTGAGCTTGCTGATGCGCTTAGTATCTCTCTCAAAATAATAATAGTTAATTACGCTATTTTCAGGGAAGATCAGCTAGTATTTATTCAATTAGAGAGGCGTGTTAAAAATCTGTTAACGTTGGATTTAGCTCTGTGACTGGAGTCTAATATTTTAACACCAAGTCTGCATGTATGTGGGTAAGTGGGTGGGCATGCAGTGAAAAATGTTATTACATTTGTGTAATTTAAAACTGATCCCCTTGAGACTGACAACCCTCAGCCAACAAATCTGGGTGGAGCTTCAGTATTCAACAGCCAACAGTTGCCACACTCATACTTGCATAAAAACAATGCATAAGTTGCATCAGCAACTATAAATAGATTTATTGAGATCTTATTTCTTTTATTTTTATACTTTTACACAGATAACAAAAGAGGAAGCAACAGTGACAAGCTCAGTAAATGGGTAAATACGCACTCATCTCATACAGTCCAGAATCACCCATTACGCAAAACTTTCCTTTGCTAATGAGCCAACTTTGCTCCATTCCAGTGTACAGCTCCCTATTTGATTGTAGATGGGTTTTTGCAAAATGCCACCTGAGCAATATTCCGGAATTTGTTTAATGGAAGGAACAAACACGATCCTGCATGATGGTGGGATGCATGAAACTTCCTTGCACAATAAATAACAAGGACAAAGCCCTTTATTATTACTAACAATATGTAGAACAATATCATTGAAAAGGGATATTATACCCATATTTTTATTACTGTACCTGATCTCAAGGAAGTCTTGCTGGATAACTCTCCGCCTGACCAGATATTGTCCTGTCAGTCCATGTTCTCCCTTACTTTGACGAAGCATCACACAGTCAGCATCCAGCGTCGTTGCCAGGGACTGTAGAGTTGCAACAGAAGCCGCATATTCATCCTCCTTTAGTCCACTTTCACCTTCATCTGTGATTAAAACATAACTAAATGATAAAATACTCCATTGAACACACAGTTTTCAATATAAGTGGTAACTCCATTACCATAAAGCCATATTATGTGCCAATGCACAAAAACCTGGGCATTACAGATTCAAAAACTATGATGACCCAATAATTACATAATACACAGCAAAAGCTTATAAAACAACCTAAGTTAATGTTCCTAACCACTTGATATTCAATTCTCTTCTATATATTTAGTTAATGGCCAATGTGGCAATTTTTCAAGCAAAGACAATGGCAGAAGAGAAAACTTGGCTGTAACTAATAACATTTCTGATATTTTATAATAAAGATGAAAACATTGTTTATAAATCCTTTGAGCCTCAGCAGCCAATATATTGTTGGTGAAATTTCTTGTTTAGATACCTCAAGCAAATTATTTATCATGTTAAAAATTTTATAAAAAATACCAGCCAACGACATATTGGCAGCGAGATATTAGCGATTGAGAACAACTCCGTATTTGTTAATTTTTCAAACACCTGGTGTAAGGGTCTTGTTTTCTATAAAACAAACAGCAGACACCCATGGCATAAGTAATGCACTTGAGAAGGTTAATTTTGTCATGCTCTGTTCCATTGATTTTGTTATAGTGTTTGTTTACTTTGTAGAGTACATAGATCCTTTTATATTGATTCTTTTAAATTCAGTTGTTCAGTCTTTTTATAAAGGTCTATTTAAAAAAAAAACTATTTTGATTCACACTTACTTTTTTGTCTATAGGGTTTTTTTTCTGTAGAGACTAACAATATCTCAAATAAAATTATTTCCCAATAATCACTTTTTCTTTATTAATCGAAAGTTTTTTATTTTATAAAAAGAACTGTTAAAAGAAAATGATGATATGATTTTTCAAAATAACCTGATTTAGAAACAGGTTGCTTAGAATGTACCTGGGTCACAAAAAGTTCTTTTAGGCACTTCATCATTAATACATTTAAAGAATTTTTTCAAAACAAAATATAACGTAATGTAATTGTGGCTAGTCAGTGAAATTATGTAAAATAAAATAATTTGTATTTATGTATTGTTACGTTAGATTAGAGTTAGTAAAAAGGTGATCTGAAGCGAGGTTATTGTATCCCAAATAATAACGATGCCATCTTAAACTATAAATATTTTTCCTCAGCTAATAAGTACATTTTTTTGATAACATTTTTGTGATATAATTTTTTGACACTATTTATTGTATATTGATTAGTGCATAGTATCATTGATTTTACTATTCATAGAAGATAGTTCCATCCAATGTTAAATATTGAGGCACGGAAAATGGGAGCGACCGTGCTGCAACCTGTCGTCAATCAAGTTAAAGAGGTCGAAATTGCCTCCAGTTTCGACTGTTCGGTTGCACAATCTGTGAGCAGTGTAAAGGAATAATCACTCCCTCTCATTCTCCCATTCTCTCTCTCTTTCTATCGAGACGCTCATCCGGAAGTACTTGTCTACTGTCGCCACTCCACCTGTACTGTCGCCGATTGGCCTTGATAGTGGGTCAAAGTGGGATATTATTCCTTGCTGTGGTTTGTCTTACACGGAAAGGAATCGCGATCTTTTATTTAGGCCTTAGGTGTTTGTGAATATGAAAAATGTTAGGGGACTTTTTTGTTATTTTGTCAATGTAAATAACAGTGTGTTATAGATGTTTAGTTAAAACATTATACATTACCTAAAATGATGTAAATACTGTTTGTATAAATTTATTGATATTATAAGTAATTGTATATTTAGAAGTAGCAAAAAAATGGTGGTAGTTCTAAATTGTTAAAGGCTAAATTGTTAAGTCCCTGGATAACACCAAACATTTTATATAAATTTGAGAGACGTAAAAAATTATATAAAATTTCTACGAAAAGACCATATGCCAGTTTTTCAAAATTATTTTGCAAAATGTACTAATGAATTAAATAATGTGATCAATTTTACAAAAAAAAAATTATTATTGAACATTATTAGAAAACTGTAAAGGTGATGTATCTGAGCAGTGGAAGGTAATAAATAACTTGACAAGTGGGTTTTCAAAGAAAATAGTTGAGCTAATTGAACTGCCAAACGGCGAAGTTATGCGTGAGCCTTCCGTCATTGATAAGATAAACAATCACCTTATCACAATCCAGTCTAGCCGTCCAGACGTTGTACATTCCAATACCCTTCCACCTTTACGTATTTACTATCAACATTCATTCCTTATAACTCCAACAGATTTAAATGAAATTAAGAGTATTGTTATAAGCTTTTAAAAAATAAAAAATTAACTGGCTCTGACCAAATTAATGTACATTTACTAAAAATATAATTGATGAGATTGCACCAGTTTTAGTTCACTTAATAAACAGTAGTTTTATCAAAGGTATTTTTCCTGAGAGCCTGAAGTTAAGTTCAGTGGTACCTATTTTGAAGGACAATAACTCTATAAACTAGATAACATAATAACTATCAGCTTGTTATCTGTATTCTCTAAGGGTTTTGAAAAAAACAATGATTAAAAGACTCCATAGTTATTTATCTAAGTTAAATTTTCTTAATCCACGTCAATTCGGTTTTATCAAAGGAAAGTCATCTCAGGATGCGTTATTAGAAGTATCAGAAATAATTTATAACAATTTAATTATTCATTAACTTATCATCTGTCATATAGTTCACATTTAATACTAGAATTAACCCTTTATATTATTAAAATCATTATTCATTTTTTATCAAGTAATTAAAGCTTCTTGTCAATATTGCATTGTATAATTATTGTTGTATTTTTAACTATAAATGAATATCCTTTTTGTTTAAAAGTAAATTGAACTATTTGTCATAAATACCACAATATTAAAATCTGCTTCCGGGTCACGCCGTGGACAGTGAAATGTGTGTGGTAGGCCTACCGAAAGTTTTAATATTCGTTGTTTTCCTCTTAAGTGAAGTGTGTTTGTTAAGTTTTAATTAATTTGTGACGCATCCCACTTGGACTTATTTGTTTTCTTTAACCTGAAAATGCCGTCCGTATTCACGGCGAAACATGTAGTTGTTATCACCATCACACGCTGTGAACTGTTTGACGGAAGGTAAAGTAAACCTATTTTAGTCTATACCAGGATTGGCATTTTTTTCTTTTTATTTGATATAAAGAGATGGAGATAAAGAGAAAATATTTGCTGTATTTATGATTTCATAAATAGTGGTGGAGTCATAAAATGAAAAAGGAAAAACATACTTGCACACAATTCAGTTCTTCAGTCGCGTTGCCGAAAATCGTGTAATAGGCCTACCTCACTCTCTGGCCGTTAACAAGTTGCGCGCAATCCTAGCTGCGTTAATTGCGATGTCCCAAGAAGGCCCCAAACCAGTACTCGAGTTGCGCGCAATACCGATCTCAGGTAGTCTGTCCAGTCTTGGCCGCTCAAAAATGCAACTTAGACCTCAAGCTGTGCTATAGAAATATTTCCGTAAATATCACAATCCGCCAAAAATAACTTGAATTTTCACTGGTCTGATTCCGAATAGCACCAAACTTATACTACAAAATAAGCACATATCTGCTTATATTCTGTGCTTATATTTTCTTGGTTATTGGTAAAATATAATAATTATCTATATCAGCTGAACTTGTTTCCAAGATGACAAAATCAGGATTTCATTTTTCTTTAACAACTAAAGTGTGACAATATCTGAATTGATTTTGGGCTTGAGTTTGATAAAAAAAAAAACAACCAATAAAATGGAAATATTTTTATTAATATTTATTATTTTGGTGTACGGTACTAGACTAACAATCATCGCATATCCTTTGTTTTTCCTGTAACGTTTTAAGTACAGCTCGCACGTTTTGTTATTGGACCCTCTTCTAACTCTCATTAGTGATTTAAGTTATCACCATAATACTATATCCTAATTAATCTAATGTGTAGCTAAATAAGTGTAAATAATATAAGTTGTTTGACTTTTAGTCATCTTTTTAACCGCAGATGTTTAATATAAGTGTTACCGGACAAACCCGATTTTAGGACAAACTAGTTTGGACTAGGATGATCTAGTTTTTCCTGACCGCCCTAGGATAAACTAGTTTGGCCTTTTTTTCCCCAGGCTAAACTAGTTGGGCCTAATAGCGTTAGGATAAACTAGTTTAGCCTGGTTGAATTGTTAGGCCAAACTAGTTTGGCCGGGTAGCGTACGGATAAACTAGTTTTGCCGGGTTCAAGGTCAGGCCGAACTCTTGTCTAGTGCACCACTGCTGCAGCCGGGGGGTGGGGGTTGCAAGTCTCGACGTGCTCGTCGCATTACATTGTTCCTACCACTCACTCGCTCAGTCAGTCAGTCAGTATCCGGGGTGCGTGGAGTGCGTCTTAGTTGTTATTTGGTTGTTCGTTGTGCTTTGCACCGTGCTTTGGAGTGTGTCGTGTGTGAATATTGAATATCGTGTGTGAGCTAAAAGAGTGGTACAAGTAACGTTTACTTAAGTAGGTGGGACTATGGAGGAAGTCTGTTAGTGGTGGGTATAGCCAGAAAGAATGGAGAGAAAGGTTCATAACTAAAGTTTTACAAAGCGAAAACGAGAAATCAACACATTTCAACGTATTGACAAAAGATAAGTACCAACAACTTATAAATGAAGTCGAAACTGCTGCAAACACAGATAAGAAGACCCCGTTGCAGCAGAGACGCCTGAAACGATTTAGTGTAATTGACATTGGAGGGGTAAAAAAATTGGTGGCGGCCGGTGAGAGAAACTAAGACATCAAGTAATATCTCACGGTAGATGAACTGTACGATGTTATCGATGCTGCTCACGTGGCAGTTGGTCACGGTGGCCGCGATAGAATGCTAGCCGAAACGTCAAAGAAATATGCCAATATTACAAAGGAAGGAATACAGCTTTATTTGTCAATGTGCCAAGTATGTCACATGAAAAAAACCAAAAAGAAACGAGGTTTAGTCTCAAAACCAATTTTACATTCGGAAATGAATAGTAGGTGCCAAGTCGATCTTATCGATTTTCAGACTCAACCAGATAATAAATTTAAGTTTATAATGGTTTACCAAGATCACTTAACAAAATTTGTTTTGCTTCGTCCATTGCAAAGCAAAAGAGCTGAGGAAGTTGCCTACCAACTGAATGATATCTTTTTAACTTTAGGAGCCCCGTGTATTCTACAGTCTGACAATGGAAGGGAATTTGTTAATAAAGTTATTTCTGAAGTAACACAGTTGTGGCCAGAGTTGAAAATTGTGCATGGTAAACCTCGGCACAGCCAAAGTCAGGGCTCAGTTGAAAGAGCCAATCAAGACATCGAAAACATGCTCGCATCTTGGATGGCTGATAACAAGACAACAAAGTGGTCGGAGGGGTTACGTATGTACAATTCATGAAGAACAGAGCTTTCCATTCTGGTATTAAACAATCCCCTTATAAAGCTATGTTTGGCATGGATCCTAGAGTCGGACTCTCTACTTCATCTCTGCCCTCTGAAATTTTGAAAGATATAAATGATGAGGAAGATCTTACAAAGGTTATAAACAATGACCTAACACCTGCAAGTGAAACAGCTGATGATAGCTTAATGGAAGAAGATGAAAATATGGTTCAGCCCCATACCTCAACTGACAATAAAATAAAACATTCAAGAAAAACCGCTGCTGAAGGTCTAAGAAAGCAAGCAAAAAAAATGAAATCACACAGTGATAAGTCACATCCACCAGCCAATATTGGAGATAACGTCATGATACCCATTCCCGATGTGGACAAGTCTAAGCTTGACCTAAGGAATATCATTGGCGTTGTTATTGATATCACTGATGAGGGGCTGTACAAAATTGGAACGAAACATGGAATTCTTCAAAGACTCTATTGCAGGTAAGCCTACGTTTAATTTATTTAGTATATTATATTAAGTGCATTTTTAATTGGGCTTAAAAATTTGTTTAGTGCAAAATATAGTTTTAAAAACGTTTTTTAAGCCCGTGTTTGCTCTCACAATTTTACCCACAACGTCCATAATTTTTACCAGAATTCAATTACTTTTTCATTAAAACAAGCCTAAAAATAAGTTTACAATAAGATTACAAATGTTAAAAGTTTACATAATTGTTTATCAGGAATACAATTTGCGGAATTTTTTCAGAACCCAGTTTGACGTGAGCGCCCAAAGATTCATTACTGAAAATGAAGTGAATATGGAGAATGAGATTTCTTTGAGAACGGCAGCAACAAAACATTCCATTGGTAGCGGTCAAGGATTTGTAAAATGTTCGTGTAAAACAGTCTGCAAAACAAATAGATGCCTTTGCAAAAAGAAAAATTTACTGTGCAATTCTAAATGTCATTCCAGTTTGTCATGTAACAATAAGTAAACAATAAATACGTTTAGTTTTGTTCCTCAGAATATCAAGATGTTAATTATTCATTACCCTTAAACTTTTTATGATACTCTAGTAATAGTTAGAACACACTAGTTTGGCCTGGTCTAAAGCGGGCAAATCTGGTTTATCCTAACGCCACCCGGCCAAACCAGTTCAGCCTGTAATCAATAAGGCCAAACTAGTTTATCCTAGGGCGGTCAGGAAAAACTAGATCTTCCTAGTCCAAACTAGTTTGTCCTAAAATCGGGTTTGTCCGGTAACATAAGTATGTTTGCCATTCATTTAAATGTTACTATAAAATTACAATAATTTTTAAACATGTATAGCCTATATTACTCCCCACAGTTCTAGAGTTGAAGTGTTTGGTTATTAAAAAAAAGGTCCCTGTTCTTCTACTTAGGATTAATTTATCTAATTTGAAAGTGTATGCTTATCATTAATACGATATATATAATTGTTTCAATTTGAAACCATACTATTACAGTTCAAAATATGCGCAAAACCCAAATTTACGTATTATTTTTTAACTATATTATTGTTTATTTGTAATAGTTATTTGTTTATATAGTTTTGTTAGTTCTTGGCATTGTTTGTTCTGTTCATTCTCAGTTGTGTAAATAAGACATATTCGAATTGTTATAATTAAAAACACCACAGAGTGCGGCTATAGTTAATTTTGTTATTATTTAGACTATGGTTACTTAAAATTAGTTATTTCTTATGTTATTGCTGGTCACGCTACTTGTGAAGTGTTACTAGTGTAATTCCATAGTGTCTTTTCCAGAGAAATTGAAAATATAAATACATTGCAGTTTATCCATACTTTCACATCTAGTAAAATAATAGTATGAAAAACAGATGTGTTAACTTTAATTATATTTGCCTTAACCCTTGATCCGGTCACTATATTTTTCAGTATTGGGTCGCGATTTTTGGCCAATTTGTAAGATGTTTTTATAAAATTAATAAAAATAAGTAAATTGTAATAAAACTACTTGTTTATGGTATAAAAATGATCTCAAGAATGTAGGCTACCAGATAATGTATAAAAACTTAACCTAAAGATATTTTTGATTTTTTATGGTACGTTACTTTGGACATTTTTTTTCATAAGTCGCGAAAGGGAGTGGGGGTACCCATTGGATACAATGTTGTGATAATAAATTTTTAAATGTGAGATAGCAAAAATGTCCTAAATTTTATCTAGTTTCAGAAAATATATACATTATATAAGTTTAGAAGTATACAATATGTTTTATAAATTTATAAATGGGTTCAATACCAAAACCCAAAAATTTGTTGCCACGGTAACAGCAACATTCAAAAATATTTTATAAATGTTCTGTAAACACTACAAAGTTCATTTAAATACTAAAGTTTAGCTAGAAACATGCTCTATAACGGATTTATTACAACGATTTATACCGGATAATTACAACAGAAAAACCAAGTATTTACCGTGAGTGCAAACAAACAACGAATCGTACAAAGCGTCCAATATGGCGACAACATGAATTCATTCAATAGCTACTTTCACAAAGCCGTGTAAATTATCGATTTAAAATAACCGACTATTAAGTTATACAGAATTATTCGATGTTTAACGTAGTTTCCGAATAGATCAATATCATTGTCGTAGCTTGTCATATGCGCATTCTATGAGCTGTTTAGCGAAGCGCGGCGTGAAGTTCGCAATTGCGAACTTGCGCGTTTTAGCAACGCCAAAACAGTTCGCAAATGCGAACTTGCCCGGATCGAGGGTTAAACATACGTTTTACAATGGTCTGATTCAATCAATGTTATAAATCGGTATTTTTTAAAGGGGGACATAAATAAAATTTACAATAATTTCACAACCTGATTAAAATAATGAAAATTGAATCTAAATAATCAGTAGTCTAGTTATATTCTATCGCGATAATATTTCCTAACCAATTGCAATTGACATTGAGATTGTTTTTCTCAAGAAGTAATAATAGAGTCACAACTCTTCATGATTCCGAAAAAAATAAAAACTGACCATTCACCAAACAATGAAATATTTTACAAACAATCATACAATTACTTGGAACCAAATAATATGTTAATGTTACAGATAGTAATAATAAAACATATGTATATAATAAAATTAAAAATAATGCTATTTTATATTAAATGCCTATACACAGATTGTCTGAATCAGGCCATAAGATGAAAGCTATTTTTATCTTGTATAGAAGTAAATTAGTGGTTTTGTTATGATTTGTTCTAACCCTATCATGCAATTTGAATCTCATTTGGGTTTTATATTTTGCCCAGTATTATTCTATATAAATATCATAGGCCTATTTCAATATTTATTTTGTCAAAGAAATAAATAATGTCACATTTTTTAATATTTCACTATACCCTATTATATATTCCTGGAATATTTGCAGATTAATTTCATAATTGAAAGGAGTCATTGATTGGATTTGAAAACAATTTATTTTTTAATCAATTACCGCATATGAAAAACTAATGATTGAGTACAACAGTCGATTTAATCACCTAATCGATGGTTAAAATGCAGTAAATAAAGATTTTTCAGATGGGCTAAATAATATGAAAATGTTTACTTAAATCAGCAGTAATTATCGCCAGCATTGCCGATAAGTTAGCGGTCTATTCAAGTGTGTCTATTTACAAATACACGGTGTATTAATCATATAAATCAATATGGTGTTTTAATTTATTCAGTTATAAATATTTCTTTATTCAATATGAATGTCACACTGAGTTTTACTGTAATAGTATCAACACAGTATTCTTTATTATTCGAAAGAGATGCAAGCAAATATAAAAACAGAGAACCCGGATAAACGTTGGCCATATGGAATAACGTAAACAATTATCTAAGCAGGATGTTGTTTGTGTGTGGGACCTGAGGAAGGAGAGGGCGGGGCGGCTGTCTGGAGAATGGGAGAGTGGGTTAAGAGGAGGGAAGTGAGAGAGAGAGACGGAAGAGCGTGCGAGAGAGAGAGGAAATAGGGCTATGCGCAGCGCAGCGTGGGGCCTCAAAACAGTTTTGGGGCCTCGCCACAACTCTCCCATATGGATGGAGTATCTCTTTATATAGTAAAATCAATGATAGTATTAATAAAGATGTTTTGAATTGAATTGAATCATAAAGTCAAAAGTTGTATATGTAACCGATGTTATTCTGATAATCTACATGTACCAAAAAATCTAGCCTTTCAACAGTGTCAGATTGACTTAATATACTCAGTAACTTGATGTTAATTATGATTGGTCCCCTGTTTTAAAATTTAAATATAAAATAACAACAGATAAAGTTGGAAACAACACTGTGCAAGAATTTACTTGTTCATCTTGGGGAGCAAATGCACAAGTTCTGCATACCATAGTTCTGTTCTTGGTTTGCTCCAATACTGAAAATTGTCATCCTTTGTATCTGAAATGCCAGGCAATTCAAATCCAAGAATCAACTCTTCGACTAGCTTTCCCGTTGATTTCAATAAAATTCTCATGAAAATCCAGCTTGATGTCATCAGTGGACATGTTTTACTCTCTGTACAAGGTTTGGTATCACACTTTATGGCTGTCATGGGAGGAGTAAACCTGGTATGGGAAGAAGTATTGGAAGTACAAGTGGGCCGATGCCAAAACAACCAATATTAGCAGTCACAATTTTTATTGAGAGAAATGGTATATGCACCTAAATCTGTCATTATGTATTAACCATATTTTTTACAGAAAGGATAAGTTAAAATTAAAATATCTCAATAAAATTAAATTATAGCCCATACATTCAGACATGCAAAAATTAATTTATTGATAGATAAATTATGCAAAAATGTTAGATGTTTGTAACTTGATTAGTTTTTATTAATTCTTTTCATTGACAAATTCAATAAATAAATAAATATTTTATTGTAGAAACATTTCACAAAATGTATTACAAAATTCAAGATTGGGTTTGACCTACACATAAATCAAACAAATTTGGATTCATAGCTTTGAGAAGCAGGAGGAGACCTACAATATATTCCAATTCCATAGAGACATATTACCTATTCCAATTCCAATGTCAAAAATAGTTTCTCCTCTTCCATCTTCAATTCTTTCTTTGATTTTCTTTTGAAGAAGGTCATATTGTTCTTCAGTTGGACTGACAAGAGCAGTCTAAAAAGAAACATTAATAATGTACAATGGCAGGATTAAGACGTTGTGATAAAGATCTAATATATGTGTGTATATATATATATATATATATATATATATATATATATATATATATAATTTCTAGCTATTATTATGTATTATATTTATTTTATAAAGAAGAGTTAAAACAAATTTTAGAAATGTAAACCCAGAAGTAAGGCTATAAAATCATTAATAAGCCAAAGAATAAGGCTTCCCATTGAGCAAAACACAATAATGATCTTCCTCTTGATTTAATTCATTGCTTTAACCCTTTCAGCCCTAATGGTTATTTTTAAATACCATGTTTTTAAAAGCGTAATAAGAAAAAGCACAACAGTTTCAGAGCCTCAATGACCTGTAGGTACCTCGGAGTACCAGCTGTATTCAACAGAAACACTTCTATTGTTCCAGATTTATAAAACTCTCACCAGGAAGCAGCACTAACTAGACCAATGTCAAGTGAAACCATTGACAAAATATTGTTCACATACACATTTTTTTTAATCTACTATTACATTAGACAATGTATTTAATTTATGATAAATAGCTTTATCATATATCTAGGATGCCTAATAATATTTTATTTTACTCCAAATAATTGTTGCTATGGTTATGTGAAACAAAATATGAGTGGTACTTTGTAGTACCACAGGTGTTCACAGTGCTGTCTGCTCCTCAGGTGGTTGAACAGTGTTTATGTTTGTTGTTATTCAGGAAATATTGAAAATTGTGAATTTATGTGTTGTTTTTAGTATTTTAGAGTAGTTGAGTGATAATTAAGTGTGGCATAGGTAGTTAAGTGTTTTAGAAAATGTTTAAATTATCAACAAAAGAAGTACATGATATTTTATGTGAAGAAATACCAGATGCTTTGGCTAGCTCTGATGTTAGTGATGATGATGATAGTGATTTGGAGGTTAGTACATATACTTCAATTGACAAGATAATAGATAATAACTTTCACAAAACTTTTAATACTTTATTGGACTTCCAGAATGAAAACAATATATTGCCTGATACTGAGGAACATAGTAATGAAGCCATAAATGATAAAGCAGTGATTGAGTCTCAAGATGATGAGCGTAGGCCTAACAATAATGATCATATAGTAAGAAGTAAACCTGATGAAATTCTTGTTAGGGAACTAAGTTCAAGCAAACCCTTTGATGTAGAAAATGATAATCTACCTGGCCCTAGCAAGTCAAAGAGTAGTAATAAACAGATTGGGCCTGTACACAAAAAGGACCATTTGCCAGATAAGAATTTGAAAAGAAAGAGCAGTAAATCCAGAACTGGTAAGGAGAAGGGGGCTGATGAAAAAAACTTTCTAAAAGGGTAGTTGAAGAGCGTGCTAGAGCATGGAAGAAGAAAGAAACACACATACCGGACACACCGTACAATAAAAGTGAAGGTAAGAGCTCATTTTTGTACATTCAAGAATATGAAAGTTACTTATATTTTAGTTAGTTATTTAGTATGTGTGATAGTGGGGGGCCACTATTTTTAGAGGAATTATTCTAACCTAACCAAAATGTAGGCTATAACATCTAGTTTATATAGCGTAATAAATATTATCTTTTGGGTTATCAACTAGCCTACCATTATGTGTAACAAAGTCTAGGCTTATCTGTTTGTTTTGCAAGCTTATTAGGGTAGTACGAGTGCAAAGTAAAGTATGTATACTATTGTTTTTCTAACAATACACTATACTAGGCTAAACTAATTATGCTTTGTTTGTTTTCAGGTGTAGTTGAATCAATATTTGATGACTGCAAATCTGCAACAGATGTATTTCTGAAACTGCCAGACAAAGATACTCGTATAGTCGAACAGGTAACATATCAAACGAATCTGTATGTGACTCAACAGGTTAAAAACTTAAATTTAAAAGAAAACGAATTATTAGTATTTTTAGGTGTAAATTTTGTCATGGGATACCACACTCTTCCATCGTTAAGAGACTATTGGTCCAAATCAGAAGATTTTCGAGTGCCAATCATTGCTGATGCAATGCAAGATATAGATTTGTAGCTATACTTTCCAAATTACATATCAATGACAACAATTTGATTGATCCAAACAAGCCAGACAAATTGTATAAGCTGCGTCCTCTCATAGAAAAGTTGAACACAAAATTCAAAAATGTGTATAATGGCACGAGGGAAGTAAGTGTTGATGAGTCAGTGGTTCGGTTCAAAGGGAGAAGCATCTTGAAGCAATATAATCCTATGAAACCGATCAAGCGTGGCTACAAACTTTGGTGTGTTGCTGATCAGAGGGGTTTTATTTTAAAGTTTAAAGTGTATGAAGGAAAAGATGAAAAGCTTGAAGAAGAATTCAAAGACTTTGGACTAGGCGAAAGAGTCGTATTACCCCTGACAAAGGACTTTTGGGGAACTGGTAGAGTTATTGCTTTCGACAATTATTTTTCTAGTGTAAAGCTCATGGAAAGACTAAAATGGAACAAACTCTTGCTTTTGCCACTATAAGAAGTGATAGGATGGCTGTCCCTTCTAACTTTATTCCAGACAAAAATATGGAAAGGGGTGAGAGTGACTACAGGATTTCCAGCCTTGATATAGGATGTTTCAAGTGGATGGACAATAAGTCGGTTTTTTTATTTCTAATTACCATAGTGTAGAAGAAACAACTATAAAAAGGAAACAATCCGATGGCACGACCAAAACCTATTCTTGTCCAAAAGTTGTAAAGGATTACAACACATTCATGGGTGGTGTGGATAAGGCGGACCACCTCAGATCTCTTTACCCTGTGGATAGGAAGTCAAGGAAATGGTGGCACAGGCTTTTCTGGGGGTTTATGGACATAACATTTGTAAACGCTTATGTCATTTACTGCCAACTATTTGAGATAATCCCTGTCTTGGAATTCCGCCGGAATGTGTCCCAAGGGTTGATCTCACTGAAAAACAATAGTACGTCAAAGAAGAGATCTTTGATCAGTTCTCCGTGCAATCAGCCAGACAAAAAGAGGAGGAAGCAGGACTTCTCTGTTCCTAAAGATGTCAGGGAGAGCAACAGAGGGATTCACTGGCCAACTTTTGTGGAATCTCGTGGGAGGTGCGAAGTCTGCAGTAAAAAAAATTCAGTCCAGGCCCCACTCAAAATGTTCTCATTGCTAAGTTTTTCTTTGTGTGAATGAGAAGAAAAATTGCTTTTCAGAATACCATGGTATAGAATAGATTCAAGTTATATACAGCTATATTTTTGTCTGTAATAATAACTGTACACATTTTTTCTTTTTTTAGTCAACAAGTGTTATTACTAGTGTTTTTTAACATTAGTTTACTCTAATAAATATTTGTTTTATTCTGCCAACATTGTTTTATTAGACTCTTTTTTGTTCACATAGCTCATGTTTTAGGGCAAATTTGTGTCCATAGTGTAAACACCTGACGGTACTTTAGAGTACCTGTGTATCTGGGGGTACAAACACCAGTAAAGAAAGACCTGTCGGTACTCAGAAGTACCAATAAAAAAAAAATATATATTACTAAAATTTTAAAAATATAAAAAAAATATTTTAAGCAAATTAGACCTATTACAACAAAAATCAAAAGAGATAAATGTTTAATTTAAAATATTTCAATGTCTAGGGCTGAAAGGGTTTTAAAGGGGTATTGCTTAAGTAAAATAAGTTAACTCTGATAGGGATCAAATTGAGAACCTTTAGCTTATGAAACTGAGCTATAACCAACCAACTACACTAAAAATAGGCCCCTAAATTTTTTTAATGTTTTGCTATATCAAGACAAATCTATTTATATGTGAAAACTGTAAATGTTCCTCATTATAGTTCTTAATTTTAAGCTTACACATTAAACGAATACAATCCTAAAAGAATTTCAAAATTGATTGAATTGTAAGTGATTAAGCTATTCTCCATTTTTATAATTTGTATTATGGAGTGGATTAATGCTGGCATAATGATGCATCTACTTTCAAGAGGCCTTCCAAAAACTATCATTTGGCAATTTAGCTATTTGATCAAATTTGACTTAAATGCAACCTTACACACTTCAGCCATTTCGCACTAGTAACACAATCATGTGACAACTTAGTTTCAGTTTGTTTTTATTGATAAAAATGGACAATGTACACTCGTGAAAAAGTTTTTATCTAATCTTTCAAATTTCATAATAGTGGATTAGGCCTACTCGTTGAGAAAAAAAACAAGAGATTTTCAAAAACTTCTAGGACTTTACAGAAGTTTAGGAACTCATTTAAAAATTGGAGGGTAAATAATTACTTTAGTTGTAACAATCCAAAATAGAAGAGATAAAAAAATAAATATTATTAAGATAGAAATAAAAATATGAATACAAACTAAAAAAATCTTGTAAAATGTATCAAATATTGACTAGAGATTACTCTCTCAATAGCGTACCTGAAGACAGTTCTAGATATAGGCCTACTTAAAAATTCCTTATATGAAAGGTAGTCTTACTTCCAAACTCAGGAGCCTGACAACACCGCTACAGTAAGCATAATAATTAGGCTCAAATCTTTTTTGTCAAAAGATGGTTACCAACAATGTCCATGACAAACAATAATGAATTCAATGAAGGAGTCATAATTACTTCTAGGTCTTTTACTTTGTTAACTAGTTCCTTTAAGGTTTGATAGTTATTATCATAAACAACAAACCTTTAAATAAATTAAGCCTATTTACATTTAGTGATGTTCAGTTCCATAGAGATGGCCTCACACCAAATAACAATGTTGTTTAAAGACTGTAGCAGAGATTTCTATAATTGTGCTGACACCCATCTTTTGAAAATACTAAAAGACTTTGATATTATTGGCAAACATTAATTAGCTCTCAATTACAGTTTCAATGTTATTTAAGGAAAGCAGAAAAGTAAATTATCTAAAAGAGAGGTTTCCTTTTGCATGGCAAGAGAGGAAAGTAACATAACCATATTTAATTATAAGAACTCTACCAGACAGATCTCGGAAATCTTTAGAAGGGAATCATATATGCCATAATATTTGGTGGTTTGGAGATCAAGATGGTTGACCTTGCCAGAAGCCAGGGCAAAAGAAAGGTGATCCCAATCAATTTCTTAAGAATATAGAAATGAGGATGTTGTGTATTCATGAAACTGTAGAACATGTGTTATTGTTAAGTACCCTAGCATGATCCTATGCTGCTCCTTGATGCTGTAATTTCTAAGAACCTGGGTCTAATTGATCTTTCAAAGTTCTGCTTCAACATGTTATTTATGTGTGGTAGCTGCCATAGCTAGGAGATCACAAATTCTTGACAGTCCAGCTATTGGATTTTTTGTTCATTTAGAACTACTCAGGGTATACATACAATTTTAAAGATTTGCTGTGGACACAAACAACATTACCGCTCCCCCTTCCCCCAGTTGATAGTATAGTTTTGATGGACAAAATAAATTCCTTATTAACGATCCGTCAATAACTTGAAGTGGAATGAATCCCTCTCGTAGGGATTAGACACTGTTGAATTGTTTCGGAACTGGCATCCAGGCAGATGTAACTACTGGAAATATAAATGGGGACTGACACTAGATCAGTTATGTGATTGCTGGGAGTCTATCCAAACAATAGATCACATAGTTACAAATTTCTCCCTGCGCTCTTTTATAGAGCTTCTATAGCTAGCATAAATAATATCAGTGAGGCAGGTTTTAAATGGCTTGATGGATTGGATTTAGCTTTGTGACAGGAGATCATTTAATATTTTTATTAATAATTATAAGGTGACTTTTTCTCTTTATCTAAATATGTGTATGAATAAAACAGATTTTTTAAACTTAATAAATGGCAGCTTACAACAAACCACACAATATATATACAATAAGTTTGGGTATTTTTGGAAAAAATTGCATATACAATTCCTATTCAATAACGGTTTATACTAAGAAAATAAAAATCACACTGAAAAAGTCTTTAGAATACGTAGTTTTAGGAATTATTATGATTAATTGTTAATATATCACTACTTGCCTAAAAAAAATATATATATATATACGCTATGTTTTTTTACCCAAAATTGGACACCTGAAAAATTATCATATTCACGAGCAGAATAGACAAAGTATTGATATATAGCCATTTAAATGTCATTGTACATATACTCATTTAAAATTCTCTAAATTTGATGCTTGTATCTCTCATAGTAACAGAGTAAAAAGCACTTTTAAAAAGTGTAGTGACTTTAGGAAAATTCTGAGTGAATTTGGGTCATAAGCTTCTTATAAATATACTGGTAGTTAGTTACATTCATCCAATAATAAGGTACAGCACTGTACAGTTACATATTTTATCTATGTAACTTTTCTTTATCTAATATTTATCGTACTAAGGAAACAATGTACTAGACGAAGATTAAAAAACGAGTTTTCATCTGATGAATCTGTGTCATTAGAGCCAAGTAAGTAAGACGAAGAATATTTTTAACAAATGTCTGAGGCAATTGATAATGAAAAGAAAGACGAAGAAGAATTAATAAATATTATTGAAGGAAATATACAGCATGGAGGTTGGATGCTTATTGAGGGAAGGGGAAAAGTAACAAAAACACTGGATAGGGCAGGTATCAAGTGTTGATTTAACTGATGAGCCTAGAGTAACGTTTTTAAGAAGCAAGACAAAATATGAAGGTAACAAACCCTATTTCATATGGTGTTCTTCAGAAGGAAGTAATGTAGACCAGGGGTATGTTCAGGTAACACCTATACTATAGGTGTTACCTGAACTAAACTTTACACCGAAAGACTGGTTACTTTTTCCCAGTTTCGCTTGGTACGGAATACAATATTCAGTAAAGTCAAGAAATTATCTGTAAATATTATATAAATAAATAGATAAAATGAACTAAATCTCTTTGTTATCACAACTATAATTACTCTATACAGGCTAACAGTACTGAGAGTTCAGTGGAGGGTGGAGGTTACTATGCTACGAAGTGCCAAAAACTACCATATTTCCGCATTTAAGGTAATTTTTTATATTTCATCTTAAATATGGTGGAATTTTTTCCTTCATTACTTTGAATGTGCTCTTTTTACTAGTACTTTTTATCATTGTTCAATGATAAATTGCTATTAACTTTTTTAAATCCATTATACCAACCTTTCAAGCAAAGCTATTGTTCTTCAGATAGAAAAAAATTCCTTAATGTTATTTAGGAAACTCCAAGAATTATAGAACAATTACACAATATACAACAGATACAGTACACTTTCAGATCATGGCCCAAAGTCACCACTTCATAGAGGTGGCATTGATCTACAATCCAAAAAGCATTGGCACCTAAAATCCCCCAATCTGTGAGGTGAATTTGGGTCACTATTGGTCACTGCTCAAAAATAATACAACAGATTTTTTAACAGAAAAATAAATTACACCACTGTTAAGTACTTTCTTACCAAGATAACCACACAAAGCAATTTTTTTGAAAGACAGGTGAAGATAACATTGAAAAAAGAATTTTTCTGAAGGTACTAGTATCTGAAAAAACCCATTCAGATTAAATGAATAAGTTAGATTGTTACTTGTCAACATTGATTATTACACTCAGTTTGTCCTTGAGCATGGTCTGCTTTTAAAAACTAGACCAAGCAACATTAAAAGTGAATGAAACAACTCATAGCAGTGAACAAATAGCGTCTCTAATAGTGATGCGCGATTACAAAATGTTGATAACAAAGATATCTCGATTATTACAACATCTCGATTATAAATTTCACAATCGAGAGTTCCTTAGCGAGATATTTTATCCCTAGGTATGGTGCTCGCACAGGTGTATATTGAAACCTAGACTACATGGCTTTGGTTTTAACAATCCTATATTGTTGTTTATCGAAATTACCTTAACAAGATGTCCTAAGCGAGGTGTTTCACTACTCGGCTAAGGTTCTCCCATTGTACGATATCTCGGAATCTAAACTATGTAGTTTTACTTTGTAACAATTTCACAATCGAGAAGTTCTTACGAAATGTTTTACTTACCTGAATTACGTGGTTTTCATAGCAATACTATAACTGGAATGTTTTAGCTGAAACAATCTACTTCTTGCTTGGCTTTTAATTTTAACGTTAAACCAAAAACTGATATTTTATTTGTGTTTCTAATTTTAATAAAATTAATTATTAAAATAAGTTGTCAGTACTTGCAGTATTAAGTGGTGAGTAGATAATCACAATAAGAAAACACATGTAAGTAACTTTTGTAATATTTACTTAAAATACAAAATGTTCGAAAAATTATATAAAAATATTAAAACACCAATTCAAGTATGGTATTAAAATTTTGAATACTGTTAAAACATATCAGTCAAGATTGCTATTTCTATTTATAAATAATATTGGTCTAGTTTCTCTGGTCCAAGTCGATTTCGTCTACCATTTGTAAGGATGTCACTTAACATGATTATTATTCACCTTCAAATTATAAGTTAGATTAGCTTAACGGGAGCAAGAATTGGTTGTAACAACCTCTCGCTAAGGAATCTAGCGAATTGTTACAGAGGACATCCTAATTAGCAACATCTTGAGTGCTCCAACCATTCGCAATCACGCATCACTAGTCTCTAGCCATGAACATATTGTGATCAACATTTATAGCTTTTCTGTCAAAATGGGTTAATATATCCTTCTACATATACAGTTATCAACAATGACAGAATCATTTAATGTATGGTTCATAATACCAAAACACAAACACTAAGACCGAACTGTCAAGCCTCCTTGCGTTGTAACTCCTGAAACATTTTACTATGAGTTAAAAGTTGTCAATGGTTTAAACACATAAAAATAAGCCTTCATACAAACACATCGCCTAATCATTCCATTTTATAGTCTACTTGGCATGGCTTGAACATGTTCAGTGCAGACAGCTTTTGAACAAAACATGATCAGGTTTTCTATGATCAGGTCTATTGCTATGTAAGGCTTTCTGACAATAAAATTGTATTTATTTATTTAATTTTATAAATTTATTTTGTATATAACTGATATTAATTACATATTAGACATTTCACAACTAGTATAAATCTTTACCAAACACATTACAGATAAGCCAAAACTAACTACTCAATTTAATAAGATTACCTTCTCTCGAATACTAGAGTAGTCTACAGGAGTTGAAACACTCCCTACAGAAGAAAAGAGATTTTCAGCAGTTTCTGCTGTATTTGGAGTCTGATCAACTACACTAGCCATATTGAGTTAACAATATCACTTAACAATATGAACAGTTCCTTAAGAATTGTCTGTAGACTTGTCACACTCTAGTTGCCTTAAAAGTAATAATTGTATATTTAGGGAACTATTTACGTTAAAATTTCAATAAAGGGTCGACAGTTGATCTTATGGCGTGGCATATTAAGGAATTAAACAGAAAAGATCTTATGATATTAAGACTGTTTTAAAACACTATACCCAATTAAACAACTCCAAGGATTTTTGAAAGTCAAATATTTAATTAAAGAACGTATAAGAGATGTTCTGAGCTTTGACTTTTATAAACATATAAAATTAGCAACACCTAAAAGAGAGCTAACCACTCAAAAATGGACGACACTCGGCGTTAAATAAGCACTTTGTTTATAAATAATAGATTGTACAACACTTTCGTCTGCTACTGCTAACGTCAGCCATCACTTTTCTTGCGTCATTTTCAGCCAACCAAACAGTGATGTTGTCAAACATGTTGAACTTGGGCATAGAGTTCTTTTACCAATTCTTTTTACTGATAAAAAAGGTTATTCATTTAATATATGTTACTTTCCTTTAATACTTGGACTTATTATACGTTTTAAAAGAAATAGTTGAATTAGAATTCGAAAAAGTTGGGGAAAATATATTTGATCTTGTAAATCTTTATTTAAAACTTTATTATTTAGATTACGATTATTTAAGATTTCGTGATTCCAATTCTTAATTAAGTTATTTACCACAAGCCAGTATTATCATAAATGTATACAAGATTAGTTTTGATTAAACAGTTTTCACTTTCAAGAATAATGTACTTATTGAGCAAGGTCTACTCTATACCAGATATCCACAGCTACAAACGTGACAGTTTTCATCAGTAGCGTCCTACTTATTTACTTAGTTGAAGATTTGATCGTTGACCAGCAGTATGCACGGGATGGATGGTGTCATAAAAACAACCTTTCAGCAAGGTATGTCCAATTATCTCGAAAGCACTGAATAAATACGCCACACAGACATAAACAAAACAAAGAACGGTATTAACGGTACGGTAGCTAGACACTACTCGGGTCTCTCTCAAAGAACTCTCCTAAGGAGTAATCTTTATTAACAAGCCAAATCTTCATTCTTCTTATAAAAATGGCAGATCAAGTTGCCTTCAGGCAATACGTTAATCATTTTTTATACCAGTAAAGGAAAACAGTATGTCTTCTTACTCAATCCACAGAAAGGAGCGTTATTGTCTAGTCCCCTTCTACTAGGAAGATATGTTTTATGTTCTGTTCTGGTTGAGAGGGATGCTTCACTTTTATTCACGTGAAATTAAAAATATTGCCTTATTGACAACAAAGTGTACAAATGGTGAGGTTAGGACCATTAATTCCTCTCTTATACCTAACCAACAAGAACAACTACAAAAATCATATCAAAACCTAATAAAACTGTTATAATGACTTTACTTAGGTCACTTACTAGTGAAATACAATTCATTGATTCCTAATTTATTATTTTAAAATAACAAAAACATTTTAATAAGTATATAAAATAAAGAAAATTGAACAAGGGAAAAATTAAAATTAACCTAGTAATAACAGTCATGCATCAACATTCATACATTTCCATTAACATACCCCCTGGCTCGTGAAACACTCAATTCCACGCGGCCCGCAGTGGGCCTCATGTATTGACTTATTTTGTTACTTTTCGAGGAAATGTTCAATTGACTTTTGCCTATTTCTATCAAATATATATGGATCAATGTCAATAAACATTCTTGATTCTTGAACACACGCCCGGAACCGAGCACGCTCAAAAACGCCTCTGATGTAATCGGGAAGGTTATTCCAAAGTCGGCAAACGGATACTGTGAATGATTTTTTGTTCTATGCGAATGATCGAAGTTCTAAGAATGGGAGTTGATAACAGTGTTGCTCTGCGCCGAGCGTTTCTAGAACTGATCTCAGATATGAAAGAAAAGCGTTACTTGATACTTGAGAAAATCCTACTAGTAGCACTACTGCGCTGTGGTCGTCATTTATTTTGTTGGCCTAATATTCTTCCATAAACTCTCAGGGCCTGCAGGTTGACGCCAGTAAGTAAGTTGACGCCTGGATTTTAGTAAGGCTTTTGACAAGGTGTGCCACAAGTTGTTGATTTAAAAACTGAAAGGATATGGAGTCTGCGAGCCTCTTTTGACCTGGATTAATAGCTATTTGAGTAATAGATTTTCAGTAGTGAAATATAGCTCCGGTATGTCTGATCCCTTCCCAGTGAAATCCGGGGTTCCTCAGGGTTCCCTGCTTGGACCTTATCTTTTTAATGTCTTCATCAATGATATTACTGAGAGTATTGAATCCAAGTTTCTACTATATGCTGATGATATTAAGCTGTTCTACCCGATCAAGACTAGAGAGGACTGTGATGTTCTGCAGAGGTCCCTTAATCATGTTATGCATTGGTGTGAGATGAACCAGATGTCTCTTAATGTGGATAAATGTAAAGTAATTACTTTCAGTAGAAGGGGAAACATTGTTGTCAACAACTACACTGCTGATAGAGCAACCCTGGAACGTTGTAGCGACATAAGAGACCTTGGTATCCATCTCACATCCTCTTTATCTTGTGAGCAACACATTGATGACATCTGCACAAAAGCTAGACGAGTCATCGGTCTTATTGCCAGAGTGGCGAAGAGTGGTCTTTCAGCGCATTCACTGGGTCTTTTGTTTAAGTCCTTTGTACTCCAAGTCCTAAAATACGGCGGCGTCGTATGGCGACCTTACCTAGACATTCACATAACCAGACTTCAGGGAATTCAGCGTCGCTTCATTAGAATGATGGGGGTCTCGCTGGGCTATCGTTGCTGGGATGTGCCTGTTGATCAACTCGAGCTTCTGAAGTTCAACCTGCGGCCTTTGGAGCATCGGAGAGCTGTTGCTGATGCTGTGTTCCTCTTCAAGTTGATTCGTGGAATTCTTGACTGCCCAGAACTTCTGCAGCTAGTCGAGTTTCGTGTTCCAGGAACTACTAGATCTTCTGAGCCGTTCATAAGAAGAGCCCACAACAAGAACAGTCCACTCCCTCACCTAATGAGCATCGGAAATGCTATCTCTGGTCAGGTTGACTTCCACTTTGACAGCATCCATGCATTTAAGAAGAAGCTAAAAATTATGGACTTATCTTGTCTGTAAACCTTTTTCACCTCGCTCCTTCCTAACCTTCTACCCTCCTTCCACTCACCTATAAATACTCACACCCTGCCAACTTACACACACACACACACACACACACACACACACACACACACACACACACACACACACACACACACACACACACACACACACACACACACACACACACACACACACACACACACACACACACACACACACACACACACACACACACACACACACACACACACACACACACACACACACACACACACACACACACACACACACACACACACACACACACACACACACACACACACACACACACACACACACACACACACACACACACACACACACACACACACACACACACACACACACACACACACACACACACACACACACACACACACACACACACACACACACACACACACACACACACACACACACACACACACACACACACACACACACACACACACACACACACACACACACACACACACACACACACACACACACACACACACACACACACACACACACACACACACACACACACACACACACACACACACACACACACACACACACACACACACACACACACACACACACACACACACACACACACACACACACACACACACACACACACCTGGGGCAGAGGAGAAACTGCTACCAGGCGCGTCCCCACAAGCGGATAGGGGAACGCTCACTGTCCTTAGATGATGCTTATTTTTATAGTTGATGAGGACAGGGGGTAGGAGCCAAATAAAATACGCTCCCGCGGACAAAACTCTCCTTCAATTATGAAGGATTAGTCACAACACCTGACCAATGAATGGGTCACGTATGCAAGCGGATATGGTGACGCTGCTCGAAAGAGATGTGCGATATGATCCGTCTAGCGCGGTGTGCGTGGTAACTCCCGGCATCTACGTGCCGCACCCACGGGAGCAAGAGGAAGCCGATGAAGGAAGAAGGTGCAAGGTCGAAGCGGTTGAAATGTCCCACTTCAATGGCCACAAGCTCTTATAACAATGAAGGTAGTGATCACCCCTCCACTTCCTGAGGCATCGCGTTCGGAGACGACCTCCTGCTTTGGAGTATCATTGATGCTATGGATAATGAAAAAAATCAAAGAAATGAAGAGACTGGAGGAGATGGGCTTCACGCCCAACAAGCAGCGATCGAGGCAGGCGCTGAAACGAAGAGGGGGCAGGCACTGAAACATCTTGAAGAGCTGACCAGTGAACTACACGAGTTTGTCCAGTCGAAGGTCAATATTCACAAGGAGATCAAGACCAAGACAACTATGGTACTAAATGCCTTAAAACGTTTCCAAAAACTGGATCAGGAATGGCAGTCATGGAAACGATGCACTCCGCATGTTACACCAGAGAGAAGTGAGCAAACTGCTGCTGTAAGCGTAGAAGCAATGGGCACCGGAGTTGAAGGTGACGGAGAATCAATTATTGAAGAGGAAAGGGAGGCTGTTACGAAGACTGGTAAGAGGAAAGACCGTACCTCACCAGACCCAACGTACATCCAAGCGACCAAGACAAAGGACCTGAAACCGAGCCCTCCGGAAAACGTGGTGTCACAGAACGCCGAAAAAGAGGCGACCGGATGGCAAGAAGTCCAAAGCAAGAAGGATAAGAGGAAGCAAGCCAAAGAACAGCTTTCAAAGGAACCGACGAAGAAGCCCCGACCGGAGCCTAAGCGTAAGAAACCCTTCAAGTGGACCAAACCTGACGCACTGATCATACGTCCAGCAGAAAAAACTAAGTATGCCGATATTTTGCGTCGAATAAAGCAGGACGTCCCTGATGAGCAGGTCCACACGGCAGTCGAGAAGATTTATAAAACGACTACCGGAGACATGCTGATTACACTATCGAGAAACAGCAGGGACAAAGGCCAAGTCTTGCAAAAAACCATAGCAGGCATTCTTAAAGAAGATGCCAAAGTGGTTTGCTCGGCCCCACAAGAGACTATCGAAATTCGAGATATTGACGATGACACAACAAAAAATGACATCCAGGCTGCCCTGTGGAAGGAAGCAGGAGAAACGGGTGAGATTCCGCTGGAGGCAATAAAAATCCGTAAGGCCTATAGAGGTACCCAGATTGCCACAGTGACATTGCCAGCGACCACGGCACAAAAATTACTTGATGGAAAGGGCAAGATTCGGATTGGCTGGGTCAATTGTAGAGTCAGAGAAACGAAGAGACCAATCCAATGCTTCAAATGCTGGCACTTTGGACATCATGGATCTGAGTGTAAAAGCAAAGTGGACCGGACTAAGCTATGTATCAGGTGTGGACAAGAAGGACATAAGATCGCTGAGTGTAAAAATCCAGCGAAATGTGCTTTATGCACTGAGCGGCAAAGTGCAGAGGATATCGCCCACCATGCCGGTAAACATAGATGCCCAGTATACAAAGAGGCACTCAAGAAGATGGTGAATAAATGGGCATGAGGATACTGCAGCTAAACCTTAACCATTGTGAGGCTGCACATGACCTGCTCGTGCAGACAGTGCGCGAAGAAGAGATAGATTTAGTACTGATAGCAGAGCCATACAGACACCTCAGCACCCAAGCCTGGGAAACTGACAGCACCACTAAAGCTGCCATTTGGTCCTGTGGTAAGCTCCCTTTCCAAAGTGCAGTCAATAATAGCAGTGCTGGCTTTGTGGTAGTATCAGTAGATGGCGTCCGCGTCTACAGCTGCTATGCACCTCCTAGCCTATCCATCGCTGATTTCACGGATTTCTTGGACCGACTGACCGATGATGCAAAGCAGTATTACCCCATAGCAATAGCTGGAGACTTCAATTCTTGGGCAGTAGACTGGGGCAGCAAGCTTACTAACCCACGTGGAAAAGCACTATTGGAATCAATGGCGACACTGGATGTAGTCCTTCTCAACAACGGTGACACACCAACATATACTAAAGGAGGGGCTAGTTCGATAGTAGACCTTACATTCGTCAGCAGCAGCTTAGTAAGAAGAAGCTACTCTTGGGCAGTTATGAACATCTATACCGCCAGCGACCATAGTGCAATACTATGGGAAGTATCAACTGGCCATCACCCTCGACAAGCAACTGGACGAACTAATTCAGTTGGATGGAAAGTTAAATCTTTTGATCCAGATGCCTTTGTAGTGGCATTAGACAACGATCTGATCACCACTGGCAGTGCTGAAGAGAAGACAAAGGAACTGATGAGAAGAGTCTCCCAGGCTTGTGATGCTACCATGCCTCGGAAACGTGACATGAATCAACGACTGGCGGTGCACTGGTGGAACGACACCATCAGCGCACTTCGAAAAGAGTGTCTTAAGAAAAGAAGATTATCCCAGCGGGGCTATCGACAACCTAACTCTGTAGTACTAAGGGCAGAGTACAAAAAAGCCCGTCGAGAACTGAATAAAGCCATCAAAGAGAGTAAAAGACGCTGCTGGAAGGAGCTCGTCGAAGAGGTAGAAAAAGATCCATGGGGTAGGCCGTACAAGGTGGTCATGACCCATTTAAAATGTCAGCCAATGCCGTCTCCTACTTGCCCGCAGCTCCTTAAGAAGATCGTTTTCAAACTGTTCCCTAGGCAACGTGAGTTCGCCTACTTATCAGCGCAGCTCAACTACGAAGACATCCCACCTGTCACGGAGGAGGAACTTATGGAGGCATGTAAACGTGTAGGAAATAATAAGGTGCCTGGTTTGGATGGAATCCCGAATATAGCATTAAAAACAGCTATTAAAGCAGCACCAGCATTATTCTTAGAGACCTACGAGTCGTGCATCAAAGAAGGGATCTTTCCCAGAAGATGGAAGCAACAGAGATTAGTACTACTCCCAAAGGGAAAAAAGCCACCGGATGAACCATCATCTTACCGCCCACTCTGTATGTTAGATACGGCAGGTAAAATATTGGAGCGCATAATTCATCAAAGGATAGAAGCTGTCGTCGATCCACTTCTAGCAGATAACCAATATGGATTCCGGAAAGGACGAGCAACACTTGATGCAATCAACTTGGTCGTCAATACAGCCAAGGAGGCAATCGCCGGAAAAAGATGGAAAGGTGGTAAGAAAAAGTATTGTTTGGTGGCTGCTTTGGACATCAAGAATGCTTTTAACTCCGCCAACTGGGACTGCATTATGCGAGCTCTCGAAGACAAAAAAGTACCAGAATACCTGCTTCGCATGGTAGCAAGCTACTTTTCGAATAGGGTACTACAGTATGACACAAAAAATGGCCCGAAAGAGTACGATGTCACTGGAGGAGTACCACAAGGTTCAGTTCTTGGACCACTTCTATGGAACATCATGTACGATGGACTCTTGAGAATTGCGTTGCCATCGGAGGTCAAGTTGGTTGCATATGCCGATGATGTAGCTGTTATGATAGTGGCGAAACATCTGGAGGAGATAAACCTGGCCTTCGATATTACATTTAGTCGGATTAACCAATGGATGGAGATGATGAACTTGGAGCTAGCTAAGCACAAGACTGAAGCTGTGCTCATTACCAGCAGACAGGTGGTAGAAACAGTCAAGTTCGAGGTCGGAGACCAAGAGATCACATCACAACCATTTATCCGATACTTAGGAGTGATGCTTGATGCTCGACTTAATTTCAAACAGCAGGTCGACTATGTCAGTACCAAGGCGTCAGTAGTGAGAGCGAGCTTATCACGATTGATGCCTAACGTCGGAGGACCAAAGCAGAGCAGAAGGCTGCTGTTGTCATCGGTAGTCACATCGGTGCTCACATACGGAATATCCATTTGGGCTGATGCACTAGACACGCAGGAATCATGGAGAAAGGCGGGCCCAGTTTATCGACAGAGTGCTCTGAGAGTAGCCAGCGCTTTCCGCACAATATCTGAGGAAGCAGTCTATGTCATTTTTGGAATTCTCCCACTTAAAATACTAGCCGTAGAACGACGGGCTCTGTACCATCGAAAGAAGACGACCTCACTAAGTCCTGAGAAACTGAGAACTGAAGAGAGACAATATAGTATAGCACGATGGCAGCACCAATGGGATGCTGCAGAGAGAGGCAGGTGGACGTACCGTCTTATACCGAGGATAGTAGGCTGGCTGAACCGAAATCATGGAGAGGTCAATTACTATCTCACACAGATGTTGTCGGGACACGGCTGCTTCCGAGCTTATCTTCACCGCTTCAAGCATGATGATTCCCCGGAGTGTCCGTCCTGTCCAGGAGTCGCTGAAGATGTGGAGCATGTGTTTTTTGAGTGTCCTCGTTTCAACCAAGAACGTGAAAAGTTAGAAATGATCCTCAACAAGAGAATCAAACCAGAGACGATAGTAGAAGAAATGATATCAAGTGAAACTGTCTGGAATGCAACAAGTGCATTCGCTACGGAAGTACTTACAGAGTTGCGTTCCATAGAAAGAATAAGAGCAAAAGCTAGAACTTAGAAGGAAGGTAGAAACAACACCTTCACCCGAAGGAATAGCGATAGCTAATTCCTCCCCCCGCGATGTAATGCCTAGACGGCGGTTTCCGTGGGGGAATAGAGGCCAGAAGACAGGAGTGGTTTTAGTGAGTATGGGCGCTAGTGTCAAGTTTAGTACGACACTACGTCGAGTCTCACATATCCAGGCAAATAACTACTATAATCAATAATAACAACTATGGGCCACTGCCTGGAATGCGTAAATGCATTTCCACTTCTGTATAAAAAAAAAAAAAAAAAAAAAAAAACACACACACACACACACACACACACACACACACACACACATCAGTGCTTGCATATTCTCCCCAAGGATCAATTGACTAACATCATCTGCGAAAAGCTATACCATACCCTCAGTTATTGATTCAGGTAAGTCATTCACGTAGAGTACGAAAAGAAATTGACCTAAGTTTGAGCCTTGCGGCACACCTGCATTTACTGGCGGATATATTGATGAACGGTAATGTTGAGCCAAACCATCCTGCCCCGCATGTCTGAGGCTTACGACATGTCTTCTATCTTTTATATATGTAATAATCCATTTTAGTGGCCTCACTTTAATATCCATGGTCTTCAGTTGACCAATTAGGACGTTGTGCGACAGTAGGTCGAAGGCTTTTGTCATGTCGTAAAAAATGCACAGATGCTCGCCACCAAATCAAGATTGTCATATAAGTTCAAAAGAAGGTCAAAACCGTATATGTTGTAGTGCATTTTCTAAAACCATATTGATGGTTATTTAAAATCTGTTTACTGTCTAAGGTAATAATCTTCTGAAAAATGAGCAGATAAGCAGGTGAATCGAGATTTAAATAGAGTGCAGCGTAATGAGTATATGGAGATGTCGGATATGGTCCAACTTCAAGAGATAAAGATCATTAAAAGGGGGAGTTACGAGTTCTCTACATCATTTGCATGTCTAAATTAACTGCCTAAGAATATTCCGTTGAGCGAGCAACACTTGGTTACAAAAACATTACAAGTTACTATTACAAGTATATATTATATATAGCCTACACATATATTATAAAATACGCATATATTATATAGTATATATATATATATATATATATATATATATATATATATATATATATATATATATACGCATAGGATTTTTTTAACAACTGCTTGATAAAAATCACCAATATCAAATAAAACAACTCGTTAGTGGTTTGCCTCCATTACTTTGACAAATTGGAGCCGATCCTTGTAACAAGGGTCTAAGCACGTTCTGTAACCACCACCCGCCACAACCCTCTTTACGGCCAGCTGTCCCTGGGTCGACAGCAAAAACGTCATTATCTTTGGAAAGAAAATTATAATCTCAGTGAAAAGACCAGTTTAATAAATTATTAATTCTATTTAATTAATTATAACATGAAAATATTAAATTAATATGGTTGATAGTAATGATAAGTTGAAGTTTAAACGGTTTATTTGTAATAAAACATCAGACATATAATATTAATAAAGATTGACCTATAAAACTGAAATTCTTTTCTTCTTGAATTTATTATATGGTAAGTATTTTTCCTTGAGGGCTTACTAGATTATGTTAGATTATTGTAGGCCTAAACATTTATTTGCTTTAAACATCGTTCTCTAAAAAATTGAATTTTTAATGTTTAATGATTACAAAGTTAAAATACCAAATGATTTAGATTCCAAATTTCTATGTAGAATATTTTCTTGTTATTTGCATTGGTAGACGGCTGATGTGAACGACTAATGTTTTACTGATCTTTTTTTTTATTAGCCGTACTCTGATTTTCTATTACAGTAATTAGTAAGTGAACTGATTTAGGTAGACAAACTCTTTTACCTAGATTTCTGAAATTATTTATACTATAAAATAACTGCATCCACTTGATTTATTAAGGAAAGAAAATGTTAATTTGAGAATGGAGAATTAGTAGCATGGTAAATAGTGCTAGAAAAATCAACACTGATGGATTTAACATAAATCTTACTGTAAACAATAGTGTAGAGGAAAACTAACATTGTGAGCAATGTTTTCAATGATTACTTTGAAGGTGTAGTAGAAAACGATTTAGATGTATGTGATTAAGTTGTAAAAAGCTGTTCAGAGGACAACCAAGTTTACAGAAAATTCAATTTATATAACCTTCCCGCAGTTTCTAGAGAGGATGTTTGTTTGTTAATATATAATCTTAAATTTTTTAAATCTGCTAGTCTTGGTGAGATCTCGCCAATATAGTTGAAGCAGTATAAGGAGACATTGGTGCAATCATTGATGCATACTACTCTAACTGGATCGCGCACTCCGTTCTTTGAATGCTAGCCAGCTCACAGCTCTACCCCCACCACAGTACTGGGCCCAGCGCTGCCCAACTGACTTGTCTTCAATGCAACGCTGGGACTGTTTAAATTTTATTAGTTAACAGTTTTTTGCTAGTAAAACTACGTCAGTATTAAGTGTGCAGTTTAGGAAACCTTTCAGAACAGTTTATGATCCATTAACAATTAATTACAGAGGACCCAAAGAAGGAACTTACAATGTTACTGATTTTTACAACATAAAGCTTTCTTAAAGAGGTTCATAAAATAAAAATGTTAGTCTTGTGAAATGCATTTATTTGGACATCTAAATAAATGTTAAATATCCCACTTGTACTGCAATGAACAGTAAAGTCTGATGGCTTGAATTTCTTCCTTTTTTTAGCATTTGTCTAAAAATACTGTCGTACTTCCGGATTTTGTGGAAATCTGGAAAACAGATCTGTTTAGTATACAATTAAATAATTTCATTTTATATTTGTTCACTTTTACTCTATTATTTTGATCCTTCCTACTGAGCTATTCTAATAGTCAGTTAAAAACTAACATTATTAGAAATCAAAATATTTGAAGTGTTTAACATTTTTTGATATGCTACTAACTCTAGGGATTTTTGGCAACTGACACACAAAAAAATCACATTATTAAATAAAAATATGTGCTTTGCAAAGTAACAATCTTAATCTAAAATAATACAATTTATCTTCAGGTTAGGTTTATACACAACTAGTTATGTACTCATGGTTCGTAATTTATATACTAAAAGAACAAAATGTGGTTGGTTTGGTTTTTTTTATTACTTTTGATCCTAAATTGTTTTAACAGTTAATTAATTTATAAATTAAAAATTTGAATACAGAACGTAGTTTATTTTTTATATGGAAAATACTGATACATTTAAGAATAGCTTTTTAATCGTTCTTCACTTATTGGATTATTATATGAACATTTTATTATTTGAATCTGCAGCAGGCTAAAATGTCTAAGTACTGAAAATCTGTAGAAAATTAAAACATATTTCTATTTAAATAATGCGGTAATGAACGTCATTAAATAATGGTATGATAATTAGTTCATGTGAAATTGTTGTCCAGAAATAAAAAGAATCGTCAGTTTCAGTTTCAAAGTTTTTGTCAAATGAGATTCTTTCTCATAAGCAATATAAATATAAATAACACAATACATAACATAAAATTAAATAATACACGAAAATTTCAAATAGAACTATATTTCTGCTGATTAATGAAATAAATAAACATTGTATTACAACTGTGGGAACAAACATAAAGCCAGCAGACTGCTTAATATTTCTGTTTACTCTGATTTTAGATCATCAATCACCTAGCTCTCAATAAAGTCGACTGAGGAATGCTTTGCTTTGATTTAACCCGGCATGAATCGAAACGATTCCTCATTGCACCACAATCACAGAAAACAAATGTATATTCGTTAGACATTTGGTGTACTCATCGGTTATCAGTCAGTTCATAAAACCATAACGAATGATGAATTAATGGAAGTCTGTCGGAATCATATGCAAGACAGTGCTTCACGGTGTCTGTGAATTGTTATTATTATTATTTTTATCTTTCATTTGTTGCAAGAGGTACTATGTAATTCTTAGTCAGTTTTAACCTTGTACTGTATAATGTTGAATTATATACAGTACTTATCCTTACATTTTAAGCAGTAAATTATAAATGACTTTTATTATGTAAACGTCAGGTAGCTAGTTTGCTGTTTTTGATTTTTTCAGGTTTTATTTGTTTTTCTAACTGAAAGGATGCATGGTTTTTAGTTAGATATAGTTTTTAGATAAATAATAGTTTTTAAATTTTGATTGTTTAGAAACTTATTTTGTTGTAAATTGTACTGTATGTAATGACATTAATAATTTTTAAAACATGATTACTACACATCAAACTGTAAATAACCTTTGTGATAAAAACTTTACTTTCATTCACCAGAACATTCGTAGTTATAACAAAAATCTCGACAAATTCCTGGCAGTATTAGAGGGATTAAAACATAAATTTAATTGCATATTCTTATTCTTACTTATGAGACGCCAACACATGCGTTGTTGTGCACATTTTAAGGCGAATATGAATGATGATATGAGTGTAGTTTGGTTACTAACTTAGTTCAACTGTTCCTCAGAAAGGAAAATTTATTAATAGCCCAACAGCCAGGGCAACTAATGGACTTACAGCTTTGCGTGGAATCCAAACCACGTAGTGTTGGTCTGATTTCAGCTAACTGACAAATCTGACATTCAGTTCTCTTCCCTACACAACATCCGAATCTTGACTACCATCCAACATGGCCACCCCAGACTTCTCTAGTAGTGTCCACTAGAGGTGAGCCAAACAGTACCAATACGGAAACCAGCTGCAAATGTGATGGTGCCGGCCGTGAGACAGTAACGCGAGACAGTTCCAGTTCCAAACAGTTCCACAACTCATGAGACACACTCTGTCTGTGGTACTTTTAGCTTTGATGGTGTCAGTTCTACAGTACCACAATGGGTGTGGATTTTTAATTATAATTTCAGTTCCAGCTTGGTACTTATAAGATAAACATTTAGTCTGTTAAACACATGTTTGATTTTAATACAACATAAATGTAAATATTCATCTATAACATTAATTTTTATGGATATATCGATTAAATGCTTACGATAATGCATATTAAAATAGAGATAATCTCAGGAATAATAAGATTTTAAAAAATAAAAAAGGATGGTATGATTAATTTTACAAAATATGCAGCTAACATTTTTAGGCCTATACATTAAATAGGCCTAAAAACAAAATATTAAATATAGCCCACTTTTTGACATAATTATAGTTCATATTTAAATAGACGAGTTCCCTAACTTTTGTAGTTTTCAACTGAGTTCTTCTTTCATTTATAATTAAACCTGTTTTCGTAAAAAATACGTTCACAATGGAATACACGTGACAATGAAACATAGGTATTGTTTAGCTAGAGTACTTAGTGATGGATATAATAAATTAGTACTAATATAAGATAACAATAATACTATAAAGGGCGAATACTACGATTAGCGATAGCACGCACGCAACTGTTTGGTATTGGCTATTAAATTATTTTAAGAGTCTACAGAAGTACAGGTCAAGACTTGTTTTATTTCTAAGAACTGCATAGTCCGTGAGAATGGGTACTGTTGACGTTGCTGGTACTGTATCACTGGCTCTGTGGAGTTGGAACTGGGAGTTCCAAATATTGTAGCGGAACTGTCGTGGTTACGAGCGTGAAACAGTACCAACGAGACAGTTCCAGTTACTTTGACCCACCTCTAGTCTGAACTATGCAAAGTTTTACTGTCTATGAAGATAGAGTTGACTGTACATTTAGAATATACAAATGGAAAATAAAGAAACAAGGTTGTAAACATTCATTTTGATGTTAACATTTATATTTACACAAGTGTGTACATAGAAGCCAGTCTGAAGACCGAGCAAGTGCGTAAACCACCTGGGCGGCACAAATAATACCTATCTAGCACATAATAACCTAAAATTTAGCTGTGAATTTTGATAAAAATAATACACACTATGACAAATTAAAAACCTATTCAAATAAAAATTTATACAAAGGAAATATACGCACCAAACAAACTTAATAAATAAAAATAAATACAAGACGCTCTAAAATGTACAAATATCAGAAAATAACTTAAAAATAAAATTACAAACAACAATAAAGTGTTCTAGCATTTGTTAACAAATAACATTTAATAATATCAGTCTAATATTTTGCTGAGTTATTATGGCTTAAGTCTATGATACGATGGCACAAAATAAGGATCATTATTTAACTATTTCCCAACTTGATATTAATAATATAAATATTGTACTTTGGACTATACATAGTATTTGTAACATGGTAGATATGAAATAAATAAAGATGAATGATGAATTCAGAAATGTAAGGCGCTAACTATGCTAATGGTAAATTATATCATAAAAATATGAATTACCTTTTGTAATACGAATTTATCTTATATACGATATATAAAAAGCAAGTTCATTTATGACACATTCTCCTTAATTTTTATATATTTATTTATTCTGCCTAAAATTTGACACTTAATGAACATTTTGGTTAAACTACAGAAAATTACATCTGTCACAAGTTGAAACAATAATAAAAATCTACTCTGTTTGATTTCAATTACATATAAAATATCTTAATATTTTAGCAAAATAATGAGCTCAGCTTAAGTTCAAACTGCACCAAACTGGAAACAACTAAAACTATGTGAAAATAGCGGTCAATCTCAGAACAAGCAATAATCATATCAATGGGACTTAATTTTTGTAGAGTTATATATTTTATATAAAAATTCCTATGTCTACATATAATACTAACTTCTGCTCTACATAAGTGGAGGGAGTGAGTGAGTTACCCTTCTTTAATGCAACCGTTTACAAAAGCACAAATTCTTTAACAGTATGAAAGTTTGCTAAACTACAAAACTACAATACAAGTTCCCTAAGATAAATTTAGACATAGATCTAATTTGAAATGTGTCTTTATCGAAGAGGATACAATGCACCATGCCATTTGTTGCCTCCAAAAGGGGGACTGAAAATTTAGATACACAATAAAAAAAATTAAGAAACATTTATAATTAAGGGTGTTGTGTGTATTTCTTAAAACATTAAGATATAAAAAATTAGTGTTTGAATTTTATTGAGTACAAATTTATAGTGAAAGCAATAATTACTTTGATGAGCGATAACAATCGTTCATTACAAATAGTATAAAAAATATATATACTATAACTTTGTTATCAGTGTGAGTAATTTATTTCTATTCCTAATTTCACTACTTTTAATTTTACTTACTTTAATTTGTATAGTAGCTATAAAGAATATAAATTTTTTTTAATTTAACTACCTTTGTTGAGCATAAAATGTATCATACATAAAACTTAAGAATTTTAAAATTGTATTTCCCGACGATGCGTAATTAATCTGAATGAGTAATTGTACATATTTTGTGAAGTTGCTAATTTTTCAAATCCACTTTTATGTGAAATTGAAGTCAAACTTTCTCTTTTTTCTAGTGTTTTAGTATGCGCAGTAAACATTATTTGTGTTCTGTCAAGAATAATTTAACATGTCAGTTTTTAAATGGTTACATTTAAACATGTTAAAATTCCACCAATACAAAGCCTCACTTCCAAATGAAATGAATAAAATTGAAAAATTTATTTAGTATAAATGTTTAGAACAGGGAAGACAAGGACTACAGTTTATTTTTACACCCAACCACGCAAACTGATCATTAAATTTTTGGCCAATATCTATAATGTAAATATGAATATATGAATGTAATGTAAATATGAAACAAAAATTATGTTTAAAACAACAAATTTTATTTTGATACAAGGCTTGAACAAGTTTTTTACATTATTATTATTTGGGAGATTAAAAGAGTTTTTTACTGTGGTTATATTGAAAGCAAAATTAAAAATAAAACAAAACAATCTTCAACCATCAAACACAACCGAAAATGATAGTTTTTTGTCCTGGTGGCCAACAATTTTATTTCTGTTCCTTCCAGCTTTAGTTTTTTTTTTAATTTTGTTCAGGCTGTTTTCAAGTACCTTTAACTGTGTTTAATTCAATGTAAAACTCGCTCAACCAACTGTTGGTTCGGATAGCCCAATGTTATGTCAGTGTTTTGTTGCACAGACAGTTGATAGTGTTTCTTTACTTTTTTGTTTACAAAAAACAAGAAGACTTTTTTTGAAATTTAAAAGTAAATAAACTACAAGCTTTAAAATTTAGATGTCATATATTTTTAAAATGCATAGAAAAGCAATAATCAACAGCAGTGGTCGACAGGTTTCATCAATCTAGGATAGAAAAGTATGAAGACCATTGGGTGGTGTTGGAAGAGACATAAAATTAATTTTTATTAGTATTATTAATTTCTAAGATGCCAATCATAGAGATATCGGCGAATATAAGGGGTAAATGAGTGTGATGAGTGTAGATGATTAAGTGTAGTCATTGTTACTAACTAAGGTCAACTGTTCTTCAGAAAGAGTTATATATTAATATCCCAATAGCCAGGGCAACTATGTGACCTAAAGCTTTATGTCGAATCCTAAACACATAGTATTGTTCTGATTTTCAGGTAACTGACAAGTCTGACACTCAGTTCTCTTCCCTACACAACATCTGAACCTTGACTACCATCCAACATAGACACGCCAGACTTATCTAGTTGTATCCACGTCCATGGCAACCGTTGAACGGACACAGTATTAGTATTAAGAGGACTGAGCATAGAACCTATTGCTTACAATCTTCTCAATACTTTGTTCCCAAGTAACTAAGTTACAGCAAAGGTTATAACAAAGGTCTTTACATGCGTAATGGCCCTTGCACAATACTAATACGTTTATTTTATTTTGTATTAAAATAACTGTGATGATTAAAAATAAAATGATAGACTTGACAAGCTTAGCTAAACATATTAAATAAAAAGTAAGAAACTTTCAGAACAACTGTTTTGCATTTGACTTATAACCCTTTAGATCTGTCACCAACCCCTTTGACTAAGTGATTTACGAATAGTACCACAGCATTACCAACAAATTCGGCATGTCATTGATCACTAGGTGTTACTGCTTTCCAGTGCCTTGGCCACTTTTAATGAAACACATCAACAATATATCTTTCATTCCCCACATTTAATTTGTTTCTAAAGAGTTGCATTTAATTAGTATAGAGAATGAAAAACCTACAACAAACAGGTAAAATAATATATAATAATGTGTCTAATAGATGACATATAAATATTAACTAAGCATAATATATAAGATTTAAAGTAATTTACTGTTCTTATGATGTTGATTATATAAACATTTAATGAAAATATAACTAGACAAAATTTGGCATTATTTCTTAGACACATTTCTGAAGTCTACAATACTAGTGGCACTTTCAGATAAATTTCATTAGCCAAACAGATCACTTCAAAGGGTTTCTACAGCATATATCTGAAGCTGAATATAATAGCCTGTGACACCCAAAGATTTTAGTAAAATTAATTATTTAATAAAGGAACAAAACATACTTTGAACAGGTAACCTGGCTAAAACATGTTGCTAAAAGATATTTGCTGATCACCGGTGTAATTACAATTAGTCCAGGATCTCAAGGTAAAGGTGGTATGAAACCTCTGAATATGCATCGATTTGCATGAAACTTTGGAATTGAGCTCAATTTACCCTCTACCCTCCACTTCAAAATCTACCCTATACAAATATGTGCTAATTATTTTTCAGGGTTGAAACTACTCTTTATTGTCAAAACTTGCAAAACTACAAATAAAGCGTATATAAGATCAAAATAAAGTTAAAATGAGTTGTATAAAGGTTGTTCCATATTCTGTAACATTTTTCATAATCTTACATAATGTCTCAACCCTTAGAAACCACCCCTTAAATATTATGACAACATTGGAAAAAATATATTAACTCACTTACATCTTCAATTATTTTATATTTCAATACAGTGTAATTCATTTTGATATTTTTTTTTCATTCGTAATTAAATATTTAATGCTACTTTTCAACCCCAAAAAGTTACCCATTGCAACATCACAACCCCTAGAAACAACTGTCTTTTATGCATCGATTAGCATCAAAATGTGAAAGTAAGCTCAAACATTATCTTCTTTGACATACACCCTTTGCCGATAGATGCTTATAATTTGTTAGGGGTGATAACTACCTGTTATTGTAAAAATTCAGAGTATTGCATATTATACCCTAGCACAGAATAAAATCAGGTCCAATTATGTTGAGTAAATATGGGTAAATTTTCTACAACATTATTTGTGATTTTCAATAATTTTTCGGCCCTCAAACTACCCCTATTGCAACTAAATTAAAAAAAATTACTTGAAATAATTAAATATCATTGTACTACAGTATACTTAATTTTAATATTCTATTACAATTTAATGAATTTGTTACTATAACTTTTCGGTCCTTAAAAATTGAAAGAATGAAAACATTATGATATACTATTCTTATTCAATTTCAAGCCTATAAAAATAAAACAAAAATAAAAATGTTCAGTACGAAAAGCTATATTTTGTATACATGCAATTTTTACATAACGTTTATTAGTTTTTTAATTATTTTAAGGAGAATGAAATTTTTAGAGGAATTACAAAAATCCTCTTATCCCTTTAAACTCGATTTTCTCCTAAACTAAGCAATCTAAACCATTTAAATTGCTGGATCGTATTGTTGGTACAAAACTAAAGTAAATTGTAAATGGGTAACGATTAGCTTCAAGTGAGGTCGTTATGACAGGGGTATTTTTGTAATTATTTCCGTTACAAAAAATGAAACCGACTTTATTTTTGTTATAACTTACCTTAAAGCTTATGTAAAGAACATTTACCAGTGATAATTTTGAAAAATTTTTCAAGCTCTTTCGAAAAGACTCTATAAGTATATCCTAAAAGACTTACCGTTTTCCAGTTATTTAATGTTGAATGTTCCGATTTTTACATTCGATGAACAAAAGTCTACATTCAGCAAGCAATATTAACTCAGTTTACATTGGGTTTACAATATTAATTTCCTTGTTTTTTTAGAAGCTTGTTTTTATTTGTATTTTTTTTGATAAAATTTTCACTTTTATGTTTTAAAAGATCCGGAAAGAATGTATTTTTTGATGAAAAATTTAAATTTTTAGTTGTTAGTTACCAAAAAAATATTGACTTTTTGATTCTTTGTTATATCGATTCCCGTGGTCATTTTCAACATAAAATTGCTACCCCTGAGATGGGGTGGTCACCACCCCGTGAGTAAAAGCGCAAATCGGCATAGGGTAGATTTTAATCTTTGAGCTATTCCCAATATACATGCTCATTTTCAAGGAAATATATTCATATTCAACAAAATATGAGCAGACAACCTTCATATCCTGGACTAAATGAGTTTATCTGAATCTATTTTAAATAAAATGAATTTGTCATCCATTTTAAGAAATATTTTATGGCAATTTACTTTTTTATTAAAATTGCAGTATTGGTTTTGCCTAACAGCTGTTTTAAAACAATACAAACAATTCCAACTATCTTAAATTTTATGAAGGTACGAAGAATTTTCAAGGCCCATTTTAATTTTTTTTAGAGACAGGGGTTTATTAGATGTTTAGTAGTACAGTTGCCTTGCACTTATTCAGATTGCGACTATCCAGAATCCGTCTTATCCAGTTCTTATTAAAATAAATATACCATATTTCATCAGCAGAAAAATCAGATTGACACCGAGAGCACCTGCAAATTTTGCTCTACTAAATGCATGTCATAAGTGTGTAAAGGATATTTTTCCCCTTTCCGTATCTATTGAATGTTACTGGAACTATTTTTTTGCCGAAGCACCATATTTTCCACCCAATTCCATTTGTGTTAACCTTTTCAATTAACAGTAATCAGAGTCAGTGGCTTAGCTGAATGGTAAATGCCATAATTCAAATATTATTATTAGGTTATCAACTTTACTTGAAATATCGACATAAAAATATAGTTTGAATTATAAGCTTTACTAATTATATAAGTTTTATAACTAATTACATAGTTTTATATTATAAGTTAGTTATAAAAGTTTACACAGCATAACTTGGGCTATAGTTGATCTATGAAAAGTCACCAACCTCGCACGGAGCATTTAACCTTGAATCAGAGATCGTATACGGAATTAATACTATCCAGATCAGTTCGCCACCACATTGATCCAGATAGTCACGATCCCACTGTAATAACAATTTAAAAAAGAAACTGATATCAGGAAAAAAACCGTTTCCATTTTAATTTTCTTATTTTCAATGTTATGTATCAATTTTTAGTTTCAATACAATCACTAACACAAATAAAGTCATAAACACACAACACCCCGAAATACATTTACAAAGACAACAAATTAAAAACAACAATACCTCTAAAAATATAAACAATATTACATCTCAAGGAGTACTCTATTTATTTACAAAATCTTACAACGCAAATTTTACAGGGCAAGAGTAATAGACATCCTATGCAACAGCTACAAACGAATCATTGGGACATAGCAACAAACTTTAAGAGGTAGGAACAACTATGTATTAAAGCACTGATATGACACACATGGTAGATAAACTAGTCACAGACAGTTGATAAACTAGTCATCAATAATATTTCTCTTGGTATAGTGTTACTCCGCCATTGAGGGGCTATTGACTAGAATACAGTGGTTTTGTCTCCACTCTCTTCAACTGTTCAAGAACGTTTTCAATAAAACTCTACTAACTTTTATTGGATATTCGATAACGTCAATGATTAATATAGAGTGTACTATTAACTCTGTTAAGAATTATCATGATTAATACATAGATTTAATTCCCTCAGCGAATCGGGCCCCACAAAATTTCTTGAGCCAGTGTGATTTTCCAAAGGTTAATTTATTCTCTACTATTCTTGTATTAGATTTTAGCCATTACTACCAAACAAGCTGAAGTACTGGCGCATCAAAAAACTACAAAATTGTGACAGTAGTTGTCCTTATGATTTAATCTATGTAACAGGTCCACCTAATTGACGATAAAATTAATTAAATTTAATAAAATACAAATTATTTTAATGAGGAAATAGGTGCATTTGATTAGAACAAATACCGAACATTCAAATAATTTTCGGTAATTATAACAAATTAATAACCAACAAATATAAGGAATTAAGTAAGCAAAATTATTCAAATGGTAGTCATCCGAGACACCAGAGTAAACAATATTTCAAACAATTCAGTGGAGACACAAGTCGAGACCTGTTCAGTTCTGCGTCCCGGACTAGTCCATTCCAAGGGGAGTTGACATGTCACAAAGCGACAGTCAAGCCCAAGCTAAATAAAAGACATTGTTAGTTGACAAATATGGGCAACAGGTGGCAGCATATATCAGACCACACCCAGAGCACATGTACAGACCGGAAAGTCTCCAACCCAAAAGTCTTTCCCTAACAGAGACACACACAAAGGACGCCACTCTCGTCCACTCCTTTTCCATCAAGAGCCGTGTGCACAAGTTCTATTTCACCGCGGGTGGTCGACTGACCTCGAACCCGGGTAATCGGTGAAGATGTCTAAAATCAATCATTTTTTAATTGTTTAATTCAATTATCTAAACAGTTATAGGGTATCTAAATCGGAACCGTCATTGCATCTTTTAATGTGAACTTCAAGTTCACGAGGAGCTTCATCATCACATGAAGAAAAACTAAGATAAGTTTTAGTTAATTAACTTAGTTAGATAATCTTTTAAAGAAATCTGTATCAATTAAATAATACACTTGTTTTGTTCTATTAAAATGCCTAAATAAATTAAAAATGTAATTAATAAATTAGCTTTTTCATTAAGACAAATCTAGAGTTTTATTCAATGTAATTTACAGCCTCACTGAATTACCCATAAAAAAATATCTCGACCCTGAGATTCTAAAAAATTTTAATTTGAGCAATAATATACCAAATTAACAAAAAACTTACTCTAATGAAACTCATCACATAAAGGGAGAGGTTACATCTATAAACTTTTACTGTGGGTGGTTTTAAATTCCGGAAATCAAGAAATAAATATATGTGAAACAATTTGCTTGAAAAAAAAAATACAATTTTGCGAAAAAAAAAAATACAAAAAAAATTTGCGAAAATCTCGCCGTAATAAATGTTATAGTACCATATAATTTACCTCAAAATAAAATTTTAGCATGAGTTAGTTTGTCATCCCTTAAATTATTAAAGAAACTAGTTTGTAATATTCTTACAAGGTTATGGAATGTATAAATTATTTTGTTGAGTAATTGTAACAGTCCTATAAACAAAATATGAAATCGTTGTTAAACAGTTGAAGAGAATCTTACACAGTCAGCTACTTGAGTATTGGCTTTGTAGTAAAATTACAAAGTCAAGCATTGGATTCTTTAAGATTGTCAAAATATTCCATAATTTGTTGGTAATCCATCCCTAAATTAAGATCTTCTAATGCAAGTAGGTCTTCTCTGGCTCTCTGTTCATCTCCCCTCTCTTCGTTAGAGAACATGGGATTGCCAACAATGGTAGCTCTTTTTACTTCAGGTGGTGTTGTGTTAAACTCAACAAAAGCCTCGGGGAGGTCTTCACCTTCATCCATTCCCCCCAGGTGTAACGGTCTTGTTAGGTCAGGCTCATTGTTGCGGCTGTGCCTCCCACCCTTGCTACCGCTATTCCTATGATGGTGGTGATGGTGGTGGTGATGCCTTCTAGGGCCATTGTTGTCTGCAACCTTGCTTCCTCGATTGTACTTGCCCTCCACAGGTTTTCCCACTCGAGGCAAAAGGTTCTCGTTCAAGTTGGGAACTGGTGACGTGCGAAGCTGCTCTGGCCCTAGCTCTCCATGAGGCGATTGTCGGCTTAATCTTGTGGTGACTCCAATGTTACGATGGGGAGGGACAGGAGGTCGATACTCAGCTTCACCATTTTCAACTCGATCCAGAAGTACTCCATGAGGTGGCAAGGGGGGTGGAGTAGGAGACCTAAGGAAATATGAAAAATTATTATCTGTAAATTAGAATGCTAATAATGTAATAAAAATAAACCATAAAGGAAAACTATGTGAATTAACTTAAATTTGAAGTGAAGGAAATAAATAAATAATTGTCTCTGCTATGTTTTGTCTTGTTTTGAAACTAGATTTGAGAAATTTAAGTTAATAGTATTAAAAACATGTATAGAGTTTATACAGTATTCAGTTTTTTTTACAATCTTGCTCACATCCAGAACTGCTGATATGGTACTTCTTGCTTCAGTAATACATATTTGCTATTGGGTATAAGGAATACCCAAAAATGTAATACAGAAAGGAAGCATCATCAACTTCTAAAATGTAACACTTTTTATGGGTGCTAAATTGTATACAAACAATAACATATCACTTCATACAATAACAAGTTTGTAGTAAAATATGATATAACTGAATGGAGTCACTTACAAGTTCCAATGGTTGTCTGCAGGTTTACGGGGCCTATCCTTGCAGTAGGTAGAGGAGTCAATCACAGAATGTGGTGGACTGTATGAAGGGTTGGTGGTGATGCGCATGGCACGATGACTGTTGTTGTTGATTGCTGCTGGCACCAGCATGCCCGAAGCACGTTCCAAAGTGGCTCGTCCCAGCCACACCCAGTCATGAGCATTGGTAGTAGGCTCCTGTGGCGGTGGTGAAGCCCGCCGTATTGCCGATATGCCTCCTGCAACACTCTTTCCTGCCACTGGTAAGCTTGCCATTGTTGATTCTGCTAAATGAAGAAGAATACATGTTTGTAAATTAGAGTTTTTTCATATAGTAATTTATTTACTATATATTAGATCAAAACAGATGCTTTCATTTTCAAATAAATAAATGGTTCCAAAGAATTGGCACAAACTTCCCCCATATTAAACACTAAAAAATCAAAACTTAGAAAATTACCAGTTTGATTACCAAATATGATTTTTTATCATATCTAAAAAACTAGTCAGAGACATGGTTTCTACTAAAATATTTTAAATTATAATTGACATCTTTTCTGAAAATTTAATCAAAATCATAAGAGTTGTTTTTGAGAAAATTCCATTTTGTATGTTTTTGTCCATAAAAATATATTTTTTTAGATGAAACTAAAAAAACGCTCTGAAGATATTGGCTAAATACACCTTCATACCAAATTTCATAAAAATTGATCCATCCATTTGGTCTCCAGCAAAGTGCACATACATAGACAGACGCACATACGGACAGACATCCAACTTTTTTTCAAAAATCACTTTTTTGGGTTCAGGGGACACTAAAATGGATTTTTAGACCAACTTGTAAAAAAAATTCTTTTTGTATCACAATACTTTCTCTATGCTAACGCATATGGGAGAAAGTAAAATAGCAAAATCCAAAAGAATCAGAGTTTGATTATTTGTGAATACAATTATGAATATTTTGTTTTAAAACCGTGATTATACAAGTTTCTCATAATCAAACATTTTTTAAAACAATATCAGTGCATTTAAAATTGATGTAAATAATCAAACAATCCTATAAAATAGAAGCTAGTAACAGGAAAATATTTTTTTTTTTTTAGTAATAATAATAATTTTTTTAGTGCCATTTTGTCAAATTATGACCTTGAGGAAAAATTAGGCCTACGGTTAGGGAATATAAAATTAAATAAAGAGCTACAGTAATCTGAAATGACTCATAAGTTCATTTACTAAAAGATTAAGCAATATTTATGTTATTATCTGTAACAGAACTTGTACAACAGAAAACTGCAGGGTTAATTTTGATAAAATGCATGTTGTGGCTAAAAAAAAAAAAAAATCAAGAGTGCTACAAGAGTAGACGTCTGGATAATAAGAGAGGAAAGGGTTAATTTATGAACCTAGGCTTTAACCAACTACCCTAGTCTACCAGTCAACTAATAATGATTCCAAATAAAAACAAATCTAAAAATTGATAACAACGAAAGTATTTTATTTATTCTATTAATTCAATTACATTTTTAAAGATACCTTTCCGTACAAGATAAATAACAATTATAAATAAAATAACAATAGGAAAAAAATGACTATTTTAACCACTTTAACGCCGCCGTGAGCGCACGTCACAGTTTGTTCAATAAATGCAGACATGTGCTGCGAGCCTCTTGGCCTTGCTAAAACAACTGACGTGTGCTGTGGGCACACGCCATGTGTTTGTTATTTTATTTGACGACCGAATACTTTCAAACTTGTCGTTTGAAGACAATATGCCAATTAGCAAAAAAAATGTGTTAACTTTATTGGTTGTTGTCACGACATCATAACAGCTGTTTACCTTCAGTGTTGTATTCTTTGTTTACTTCTTGTGGCTATTTTTACTATGCTGTTTCTTAGTTGTGATGTATTACATTTTAAATTGAAAGTAGTTGTTTTTATTGTGTTTTTATTTAGTTTGTACATTATTTTAGTTGTAAATAGTGGTAGTTGTAAGCACTAGTGGTACAAGGACTGTTTGTATCAAATAAAAAAGGAATTGTGGAATAAATAAAAGGAATCAAATAAAAGGAAGAAGTTCATGTTTTATTCTTTGGCAAATACAAGTGTCCATAAACAGAATTTAAAAAAAAAAAAATATATATATATATATATATATATATATATATATATATATATATATATATATATATATATTGTAAATATTTTTGTATAGTCCAACTTTCTTTTTATATTTTTTTCTATATACTATTTTTATCATTGGAGATAAGACAGTATGCAAGTAAAAAAGTCTAAATACACATGCCAACAATTGTTAAATGTGACGTTTTTACCAATTTAGAAGATTACAAAATCTTTTAAAAATTGTATCTTCTACTATGTTTTTGTAGTTAAGTGTTTTAATTGTTGTGTGTGTAATTACAATTAGATGTATATTAGGCAATATATTTTAATGTTGTGGTTTAGCATATACAAAAGGTAGTTATGTATGTTTAAACTTGAAAAAAAGTTTTTTATTTTTTTTATATAACTTTTTTAATTTTGTCAACAATTCAAAGTTCATTTACAACAAGCATATTCTTATGAACAAAACAAGACCCCGTTTGCTAATTTCCAATCAAAAATAAGAGAGGTATGAATATATGTCAAAATGGCCAAAAGTGGCCTCGCATTCTTCGAATACTCTTTATGTCAATGGGTTGGCATTTTTTGCAAGTACCCCAAAAAATAGTCTGGTGCTAAAAGGGTTAAGAAGCAATATTATGAAGTATATTACCAGGTGGAAGATCTGGTGGAACCAGAGTTTGGGGCTTGAACTTTGAGGCATAGACAACGCAAGAGACGACAAACACAACAATGGCGAAGCAGAAGGCTGCAAGCAGGACATACATGCCGATCTCAAGAGGGGTCATGTGGAGAGGGTGGTGGCGCGTACTGAGAGGATTGTTATGAGTAGAAACCCCACCTCCAGAGCCATGATGCTGTCGGGCTTGCACCGTAGGCTCATGGTTGTTCTCATCCTTCAGGGGAATACCTAATACAGCATATGTAAAATACTGATTAATTTAAAACAAAAACTCACTTAATATTTTGATTACATCAGTTTATTTCAAAATTATAATGTTTAAGAATCGTATCATTAAAAAAAAAAAATAAAAAAAATAAATAACAGAAACAATATCTTAAACCACCTACTTTATATAAATTATTTATATTCAGTCCAAGATAGTTTGAAAAATTCTTCTATTTATGTTGAAACATTACTTCAAAATGTTCCCCATTATAATAAAATCATTGTTTGCATTCAAGAATAATTTATCAACTCAAAATGTATTGAGATTACAGTGTTCCTGCTACCTTATCCCAGTAAGGTTATGTCCCTGCTGGGCGACGGGCTCAGGGCACAGTATTCTTCTTGAGGTAGGGGGAAACCCTGGCTCTGGGCAGTAGTGGAAATTCTGATTTTCAATCCGTCTACATGCCTAAGATCTGGCCAGCGAGCTATGGCCCCTGAAGGATTAGGTAGCCCTCACTACCTCACACACACACTCTCAGGAGCGGCAAACAACCTCGCCCCGTCCCTACCCTAAATCTCTCACTATAATTCTATTACAAGATTGCAACTTTTTTAATCTTCCATTTTTCTCTCCTGATATTGTTATTTTTGTAATCTACATGAAAATCTGAGAAAAATGATACCAAATATGATAATGTAAAACATAAATACCGTATTTAAATGATTAAATAATATGTTGGTGTTAAAAAAATACACATTAAAATATTATAATTGAAAATGTTCTAGTTATTTCATATTTAGACTTTTTTTAATCACAATTTTATGTAGATTACAAAAACATTAGTACAAAAAAGGAAAAAGTACATAGTAAAAATATTTCAATTTTGTATTAGACACCCCAGCTGCAAATTATTTATGGCAGGCGACCAAACCAAAAAAGGTTGACAAGGGCTGCCCTGGTGGTGTGTGTATGTGCGTTGATGGAGGGTCACTTAATCTCGCAGGGGCCATAACCAAACGGCCTAAATATAATCCTAATCCTACCGTGGCGAGAGGATTAGGATTAGGAATGGCTCTGGGCAGATAGGGGTCCCGAACGAGAACCTCCACATACCTAGCAAACTGTGGAGCAATGTAGCCTAGCTGCGTCATGCAGGGCTTTGACGCAGTGGTCCTTTCTTTCCCTAGCTGCTCGTGAGAACAATTTCTTTGAGTTCAAACACACCAGGGTTTTTAGGGGGGGGGGGAAGGCAGGAGGAGGAATTGAATGAAGAATTTAGAATTGTTCTTAAAGATATAAATCCAATAAGTTGTCCACTTCTGCAGACTGTTAAGAATTACGCCTGTCATAACTTATCATTATTCATTATTAAGAAGCCAATCGTAGGGATACAGGTGAATATAAACGGTGAATGAACGTGACGGCTATAAATGACTTAGTGTTGGCATTGTTTCTAAGGTCATATGTTTTCAACAACGGAAGAAAAAGTTTCAAACGTGCCAGAGGTGATTGAGCAGCCCAGCTCAGTGGTGGAGGCAGACAAGGGCAGCGAGTCTTCGGACCCTGCCCAGTCTGGCAGCATTAGGACCACGCAGGAGGCTTTTGAGGCCTTTGCGCGTGAGTCTCAGGCCCACATGGATGAGGATGAAGAGTCTCTCTCATCCTCTCCAGACCCTCCCTCCCTAGAGGTGCAAGCCCTGCAGAAATGCGTGGACTCGCTGAATCTGGGGGAGGAGAGGGTTGGGTATGTCAGTGGCACAGGATCCGGGGAAACACTGGCAGATTTTCCGGGCAAGAGGAAAAGGCCCAATGGGGCAGAGAAAAGGAGAAGGAGGAGGGCGAAGGCCAGAGATCTGGTGCCGGAGTCAACGGGGAACCGGACGGGCGCTGGGGACAACCTACAGTGCACGTCAGGGAACCCAGCTGAGGCCCGGAAAACCGGCACTAAGTGTGGTAGGGACGATTCGTCGGACCTACCGGGCATAAAAGCCTCTCTGATGGGAGAGGGGACCCAGGGTCAACCTAAGAAAAAGCCTAGGCCCCAGGGAACCACTCCAAAATCCGTAAAAGAAGAGAAGCCCCCGAAGGCTTCCTATGCCAGAATGGCAGAGGTTGGTCTGAGAGTGGCTATCGTAAGAGAGGGCTTCCCTCTGTTAAAAATTGACCAGGAAGCACAGCTCTGGGACATACAGGTTGCCGTGGGCTCAGAGGTGGACTGTGAAGACCAGTCCACTGTGGACTGGGTGAAGATCATCATTCCTGAGATCAAGCCATGGGAGGGATCCGTACTGAAGGTAGTAGGTATGGATGCACTTCCGAGCTTCAAGAAGATATTTCTCTGGGTCCCGTGTCCTCTGACGAGTACAGGAGACTTATCTGAAAAGACTCTCTCATCTGAACCCAGGCCTCCAGGCTGAGATGTGAAGGACACTGGACAGCAAAGAGACACCTACATGTGTCAGACTTGTGGTCACAGTGGACTCTGCCTTACTGGGGGTCATGGAAGCACAGCAGAGGAAGCTATACCGCGGAGTCGGCATGGCTACGGTCGTGCTGCCTGCAGGAAACTCCTCTCTATAAGATGGTAAGTACTCAGAGAGATGTAGGGCTAGAGCTTGATCTTTCAGGCACTAACTCTCTCTGTTTGAGTTTCAGCATTGATTTTACTATATAAAGAGATACTCCATCCATATGGGAGAGTTGTGGCGAGGCCCAAAAACTGTTTTGAGGCCCCACGCTGCGCTGCGCATAGCCCTATTTCCTCTCTCTCTCGCACGCTCTTCCGCCTCTCTCTCTCACTTCCCTCCTCTTAACCCACTCTCCCATTCTCCAGACAGCCGCCCCGCCCTCCTTCCTCAGGTCCCACACACAAGCAACGTCCTGCTTAGATAATTGTTTACGTTATTCCATATGGCCAACGTTTATCCGGGTTCTCTGTTTTTATATTTGCTTGCATCTCTTTCGAATAATAAAGAATACTGTGTTGATACTATTACAGTAAAACTCAGTGTGACATTCATATTGAATAAAGAAATATTTATAACTGAATAAATTAAAACACCATATTGATTTATATGATTAACACACCGTGTATTTGTAAATAGACACACTTGAATAGACCACTAACTTATCGGCAATGCTGGCGATAATTACTGCTGATTTAAGTAAACATTTTCATATTATATAGCCCATCTGAAAAATCTTTATTTATTGCATTTTAACCATCGATTAGGTGATTAAATCGACTGTTGTACTCAATCATCAGTTTTTCATATGCGGTAATTGATTAAAAAATAAATTGTTTTCAAATCCAATCAATGACTCTCCTTTCAATTATGAAATTAATCTACAAATATTCCAAGAATATATAATAGCCTATAGTGAAATATTAAAAAATGTGACATTATTTATTTCTTTGACAAAATAAATATTGAAATAGGCCTATGATATTTATATAGAATAATACTGGGCAAAATATAAAACCCAAATGAGATTCAAATTGCATGATAGTGTTAGAACAAATCATAACAAAACCACTAATTTACTTCTATACAAGATAAAAATAGCTTTCATCTTATGGCCTGATTCAGACAATCTGTGTATAGGCATTTAATTTAAAATAGCATTATTTTTAATTTTATTATATACATATGTTTTATTATTACTGTCTGTAACATTAACATATTATTTGGTTCCAAGTAATTGCATGATTGTTTGTAAAATATTTCATTGTTTGGTGAATGGTCAGTTTTTATTTTTTCGGAATCATGAAGAGTTGTGACTCTATTATTACTTCTTGAGAAAAACAATCTCGATGTCAATTGCAATTGGTTAGGAAATATTATCGCGATAGAATATAACTAGACTACTGATTATTTAGATTCAATTGTCATTATTTTAATCAGGTTGTGAAATTATTGTAAATTTTGTTTATGTCTCCCTTTAAAAAATACCGATTTATAACATTGATTGAATCAGACCATTGTAAAACGTATGTTTAAGGCGAATATAATTAAAGTTAACACATGTGTTTTTCATACTATTATTTTACTAGATGTGAAAGTATGGATAAACTGCAATTTATTTATATTTTCAATTTCTCTGGAAAATACACTCTGGAATTACACTGGTAACACTTCACAAGTAGCGTGACCAGCAATAACATAAGAAATAACTAATTTTAAGTAACCACAGTCTAAATGATAACAAAATTAACTATAGCCGCACTCTGTGGTGTTTTTAATTATAACAATTCAAATATGTCTTATTTACACAACTGAGAATGAACAGAACAAACAATGCCAAGAACTAACAAAACTATATAAACAAATAAATATTACAAATAAACAATAATATAGTTAAAAAATAATACGTAAATTTGGGTTTTGCGCATATTTTGAACTGTAATAGTATGGTTTCAAATTGAAACAATTATATATATCGTATTAATGATAAGCATACACTTTCAAATTAGATAAATTAATCCTAAGTAGAAGAACAGGGACCTTTTTTTAATAACCAAACACTTCAACTCTAGAACTGTGGGCCGTGGGGAGTAATATAGGCTATACATGTTTAAAAATTATTGTAATTTAATAGTAACATTTAAATGAATGGCAAACATACTTATATTAAACATCTGCGGTTAAAAAGATGACTAAAAGTCAAACAACTTATATTATTTACACTTATTTAGCTACACATTAGATTAATTAGGATATAGTATTACGGTGATAACTTAAATCACTAATGAGAGTTAGGAGAGGGTCCAATAACAAAACGTGCGAGCTGTACTTAAAACGTTACAGGAAAAACAAAGGATATGCGATGATTGTTAGTCTAGTACCGTACACCAAAATAATAAATATTAATAAAAATATTTCCATTTTATTGTTTGTTTTTTTTATCCAACTCAAGCCCAAAATCAATTCAGATATTGTCACACTTAAGTTGTTACAGAAAAATGAAATCCTGATTTTGTCATCTTGGAAACAGGACCTATAGACTAAAATAGGTTTACTTTACCTTCCGTCAAACAGTTCACAGCGTGTGATGGTGATAACAACTACATGTTTCGCCGTGAATACGGACGGCATCTTCAGGTTAAAGAAAACAAATAAGTCCAAGTGGGATGCGTCACAAATTAATTAAAAGTTAACAAACACACTTCACACACGAGGAAAACAACGAATATTAAAACTTTCGGTAGGCCTACCACACACATTTCACTGTCCACGGCGTGACCCGGAAGCAGATTTTAATATTGTGGTATTTATGACAAATAGTTCAATTTACTTTTAAACAAAAAGGAATATTCATTTATAGTTAAAAATACAACAATAATTATACAATGCAATATTGACAAGAAGCTTTAATTACTTGATAAAAAATTAATAATGATTTCAATAATATAAAGGGTTAATTCTAGTATTAAATGTGAACTATATGACAGATGATAAGTTAATGAATAATTAAATTGTTATAAATGATTTCTGATACTTCTAATAACGCATTCTCAGATGACTTTCCTTTGATAAAACCGAATTGACGTGGATTAAGAAAATTTAATTTAGGTAAATAACTATGGAGTCTTTTAATATTTGTTTTTTTCAAAACCCTTAGAGAATACAGATAACACGCTGATAGTTATTATGTTATCTAGTTTATAGAGTTATTGTCCTTCAAAATAGGTACCACTGAACTTAACTTCAGGCTCTCAGGAAAAATGCCTTTGATAAAACTACTGTTTATTAAGTGAGCTAAAACTGGTGCAATCTCATCAATTATATTTTTCAGTAAATGTACATTAATTTGGTCAGAGCCAGTTAATATTTTATTTTTTAAAAGCTTAACAATACTCATTTCATAATAAGTTGATAAGGAGTTATAAGGAATGAATATTGATAGTAAGTACGTAAAGGTGGAAGGGTATTGGAATGTACAACGTCTGGAAGGCTAGACTGGCTTGTGATAAGGTGATTGTTTATCTTGTCAATGACGAAGGCTCACGCATAACTTCGCCGTTTGGCAATTTAATTAGCTCAACTATTTTCTTTGAAAACCCACTTGTCAAGTTATTTATTACCTTCCACTGCTCAGTTACATCACCTTTACAGTTTTCTAATAATGTTGAATAATAATTGTTTTTTTGTAAAATTGATCACATTATTTAATTCATTAGTACATTTTGCAAAATAATTTTGAAAAACTGTCATATGGTCTTTTCGTAGAAATTTTATATAATTTTTTACGTCTCTCAAATTTATATAAAATGTTTGGTATGTGCTTATATAAAATGTTGGTGTTATTCAGGGACTTAACAACTTAGCCTTTAACAATTTAGAACTACCACCATTTTTCTTGCTACTTCTAAATATACAATTACTTAAAATATCAATAAACTTACAATACGTAGTATTTACATCATTTTAGATAATGCATAATGTTTTAACTAAACATCTGTAAAACACTGTAATTTACATTGATAAAATAACAAAAAAAATGTCCCCTAACATTTTTCATATTCACAAACCCTTAAGGCCTAAATAAAAGATCGTGATTTCTTTCTGTGCAAGACAAACCACAGCAAGGAATAATATCCCACTTTGACCCACTATCAAGGCCAATCGCCGACAGTAGACAGGTGCAGTGGTGACAGTCCGGACGAGCGTCTTAAAAGAAACAAGAGAGAATGGGAGGGAGTGATTAGTTTCCTTTAATGCTCCCAGGTTGTGCAACCGAACAGTCGAAACTGGAGGCAATTTCGACCTCTTTAACTTGATTGACGACAGGTTGCAGCACGGTCGCTCCCATATTCCGTGCCTCAAAATTTAACATTGGATGGAACTATCTTCTATGTATAGTAAAATCAATGGTTTCAGGGAAAGCTACCGTCTTGATGGTAGAGACTAGAAGAGGCTTGGGCTACCCAGAGGAAGAGGGGGACCGAGGACTGAAGTGCTGGGCTGGAGGAAATAGTGAGTTTTTTACAAGCCAACCTCAATCATAGTATTGAGACCTCTACTATACTAGCTAGAACTATAAGAGACAGAGGGGTCAATGTTGCTCTGATTCAGGAACCGTGGATTTGGGATAACTGTATCAAGGGTCTTAACATTCCTACATATAGCCTCTAAGGGGGATCAACAATATATTATAGCTAAATTCAAAATTCCAAGATAGCCTAAATATTACAAATTTCATCTAGTTTCAGGATATATAAAGGTTTTATATGTTATTTGAAGTATAACAGTAATTATACTTACAAAACCCTGTGTAGTACAATATATGCAAACATTTGTTACTGTGGTAACATAATTTTCAAAAATTTGCTAAAAATTCTATATAATCAGTACAGATTTCTAACTAGTACTTAAATTTATAGAATTACTTGTTCTATAAATAAAATATATTTGTAAAATGGTTTCCTTGGTATCTTCTGGCTGTGAGCTTAGGTGTCCACAGATGATGATGAAATTTATCCGGCGTACGCACACAAATGTGACATTCTTCATGTTCACAATTTTTTTCTTTTATAAAAAGGCTTCAATATAATTTTGTGTGTGTTGTATGTATATACCAAAAGTAATGTAAACACAATTATATCATAATAACACCATAATTACGTATAATAAGACTTACAAATACAATTGAAAGACAAGTTAACAAAACTTCCAAGGCTAGCGTCAGTTTGAAAACCGCTTTCACATTGGACAACGAATATTCATCATTTTATTTTCCATTGTTCCCGTCGTCTTAGAACCACGTCAGGCATACCACTACAATCGGTAACTCTTCCCGTTTCCAGTGGTATATAAATCTTGTCAATAGCGCTAATAGGTATACTATAACAAGTGATAATATCGAGCGATGTCAAGTCGACAATTTTTTGTCGATTGCCAGTACAGAATCAACACAAGTCGACAATTATTTGTCGAAACGCGGCACGAGGGTTAATTAAACTGCAGGAGAGCAATGAAGTGGGATGGAAACTGGTGGTTGCATCGGTATACCTCCCATACGATAGGACGATCCTCCCACCATCAAGAGAGATGGTGGAGTTGGTGGATTACTGCCAGAGCGGGTACCTTGAGCTAGTGGTCGGCTGCAACTTCAACTCTTACAACGAGGTTTGGGGAAGTAGTGACACGAACCAGAGGGGCCTTGCTCTTGCAGAATACCTTGAAGGGACCGACCTTTTGGTACTCAATAAGGGTAATCTCCCAACCTTTTCTAATATTATAAGGAGGGAGGTTATAGACGTAACTATAGCCTCAGCCTCAATGTTCTATGACATTAGGGACTGGGAAGTTTCGCAGGAACCCTCGTTGTCAGACCACAGACATATCTGTTTTGTGCTTGAGGGCCAGACAACACAAAGAACGTACAGAAATCCCAGACTGACAGACTGGGCCTCTTACTCAGTGAAACTCTCTGACAGACTGGATCTAATTCCTAAAGATACCACCGTACGTGTATAGGAGGGTGGGTGAGTCAATATCACCGTACGTGTATGGCTGGGCGAATGAGTCAATACCACTGTACGTGTACGGTTGGGTGGGTGGATCAATATCACTGTACGTGTATGGGTGGGTCCACACCACTGTACATGTACGTTTGGGTGGGTGGATCAGTACCACTGTATGTGTACGGGTGGACCAACACCACTGTATGTGTACGGGTGGGTCAATACCACTGTACGTGTACGGGTGGGCGGGTGGGATTCGATCTGGACTTGATCTAGAGGAGAGAGTGGCATTCCTTACGGAGGTCGTAATCCCCTCTTATGAGAATAACTGCCCTTTGAAGGTACAAAGGAATGCTCGAGGCCGAGGATGGTCTCATGAATTGGAGGACCATCGAAGGAGAACCTGTAGGCTCCTTGGCATGGCCAACAGATTCAGTAGTGATGCTGACTGGTTGGCCTACCAGGAGTCGCAAAGGAATAGACGAGAGGTTCGTAGATTCTCCAGGAAATCCTGGAGAGACTTTTGTACCTCTATAGAGACGACCTCAGTGATGTCTAGGCTTCACAAAGTGCTGGCTAAGGACCCTGGGGGAATACTGGGACCCCTCATTAAAGATGATGGGGATTGTACCAGTTCTGAAGAAGAGACTTTGCAACTTTGATTTGAGACTCATTTTCCGGGATCCGTCAAGGAACCAGAGGCTGGCCTGGACTTTGGTTAGGCGGGCTTGCACTGGGGCCTAGCACGCGGACTGGAGTGAGGCAAAGAAGGTTGTCACAGAGCAAAAGATTAAGTGGGCAGTTGAGTGCTTCGCCCCCTTCAAGAGTGCGGGGCCAGACGGCATCCTGCCTATGCACTTGCAGAGGGGCCTGGAGTCGCTCCTACCCCACCTGACCATAATATGTAGGGCTTCCCTGGCCTTGGGTCTTATTCCAAGGCTGTGGAGGACCGCTAAAGTGGTCTATATCCCCAAATGTGGAAGGGGCACACATTCCAGACCTAAAGCTTTCAGACCGATCAGCCTCATGTCTTTTCTACTAAAGACACTGGAGAGGTTGGTGAGGCATATGAGGGATGGGGTATTGAGAGATAACCCGCTCTATACAAATCAAAACGCATACATGGCTGGGAGATCTGGTGAGTCGGCTCTCCATAGACTCGTCACGAGAGTCGAGGAGACGATTCGGCAGAAGGAGCTAGCCATGGGTGTCTTCACGGACATAGAGGGGGCGTTAAACAATGTCTTCCTGCAGTCTATGATCGCTGCTGTTGCTAGGACGGGCGCCAATGGTACAATTACCAGATGGATCGAAGCTTACCTACGCAGCAGAACGGTTGAGGCATCACTGAACGAAGCGACGGTTCAGGTTGTAGTCAGAAGTGGTTGTACCCAAGGGGGTGTCCTTTCCCCTCTCCTGTGGTCCCTGGTGGTTGATGAACTACTAAGAGGGCTGAACGGGATGGGGGTATATGCTCAGGCATACATGGACGATGTGTGCATACTGGGCATTAGCAAGTTTGCCAGCACGGTGTCGGACATCGTCCAGGCTGCCTTGAGATTTCTGGAAAGGTGGTGTAGGGACATGGGACTCTCTCTTAATCCTAACAAGACAGAACTTGTACTCTTCACTAGGAAGAAGAGGCTGGATGGCCTATACATGCCCACCATGGGAAATATGGTGCTAAGAGCTACAGGATCGGTTAAGTATCTGGGGGTCACCCTGGACACTAAACTGAACTGGCTCAAGCACCTACAGGAAAAAGCCAGGAAGTTCAGAATGGCTTTTTGGGCTTGTCGGAGGGCCATTGGGACAACATGGGGCCTTAAATCAAAGATGGTTTACTGGCTATACACGAGGGTACTTCGGCCCTCCTTATGTTATGCTGCAGTTGTCTGGTGGTCGGCCATGGCACAAAACAGTGCAAGGCTAACATTAGATAGATGTCAGAGAAGGGTGTACCTGGGAATTACAGGCGGAATTAGAACAACCCCATTGGCGGCGATGGAGGTCCTCACTGGGCTCCGCCCAATGGACCTGTTTGTAAAAGGGGAGGCTTGTAAAGCGGCCTTTAGAATAAGGACGATTGGTGGCTGGTTGCCTGGTCAACCAGGACTCCATGGTGAAATACTATCTAGGGACATCGGTCTGGACCCGTTGCTCGCGATGGGAACAGACTCAATGATACCTAGGTTTGACAGACAGGTCAGGGCGAGCTGATGATCTCGAAAACTGATATCGTAATGCTGGCGAGAAAGAGGATCCCCACTTTGATACCAATGACGGTGGGGACAGAAGTGGTCCAGACAAAACGGTCCGCAAAGTACCTGGGCGTGTTGCTTTACTGCAAGTTTAGATTCTGGGACCAAATCCAAAAGGCGTGTGACAAGGCAGTGGTAGTGACTGCAAACCTTAACCGCCTGATGAGGAACATCAGGGTTCTTAGCCACAGAACAAAGAAACTCCTGTTGACCGCAGCCCAGTCCATTTTGCTCTATGAAGCGGAGGTCTGGGCAGAAGTGATGAGAGAGCGCAAGTACTGTACGCATATGCTGGTAGTACAGCAGATGGGAGCTTTGCGTGTAGCGAGCTCCTACCACACCGTATCCGAATCGGCAGTGGTGGTCATGGCAGGAGTCATTCCCGTCGACCTGCTAGTGCTGGAGAGGAAAAAAGTCTTCTTCCATCTCCCGGAAGAGCCAAGGGCCGATGTGCTTGAGCTGGCCTGCGCAAGTACGATGGCAGTCTGGCAGCGTCAGTGGGAAGAGGATCCAAAAGGACGCTGAATGCCACTCTCATGGGCCACACTCATGGGGAACTTGGAACCGTGGGTCCAACGATCCCATGGCGAAGTAAGCTTTTACCTCACCCAGTTCCTCACCAACTACTTCCGCCAGTACTTGCAAAGGATGGGCAAAGTCAACAGTCCAGAGTGCAGGTATTACCAGCATGAGACCGATGATGCTCGCCACACGTTCTGGGTATGCAAGAGTTTCTCTGTGCACAGGAGGGGTCTCGACACGAAAATTGGTAGTTTCAGCCCCGATGACTTTGTCGAGAAAATGCTAAGAAAAGCGGTGGACTAGAACACAGTTCTGGTGTTCGTCACATACCTCCTCAAACAGAAGTGAACAAAGGGACGTATGACTGACCTGTGAAAGACCTGGCAGGTCAGAATGGGTCCTGAAACCCAGAAAACCACGTCCCTGAAACGATTATTGAGCATTGAAACTCGGGAGTCGTTTCCGGGGACATATGTGGAGCAGATAGGGGTTTTTTACCAAGTCGGGTGCTCGTCCCGACCCTGGCAGATCCGTCTGAGGGAAGGATCTTGAGTAAGCTGCAAAGCTGCTCAGGTCAGTCATTGCATGTCTGGGAATGTGTTTGCAAATTTTTCCCCTAGAAAAAAAATACAGCTACATATAGGTAGCATGCAACCATATTCAACATTTGATTGGATGTTGTAGCCCAACTATGGAGTAGACAGCTGATTTATTGCAGTGCATACATCTTTCACCTCAGTCAGTTTTTTATTTCTCTATTCCATATATTCATTCACTCCACAAGAGAATGTGTCTGCATTCTTAGCCTGATGTCCACTTCTTTCTGATTCTGATCTGTTTCAATTATGTGATACATTCAAAAGGGCAGATTCTTTGACCTTGCCTATGCCTAAAAATTATAAATGTTACAATCTCTCATTTTATTATAATTTTAAAAATTCATGAAAGTTACAACACTGAAAGCTAGCTGCTGATAGTTCCAGCCACCTACCATACATATTAAACCATATTTATTGATATTTTTATTCTCAAAATAATATTTTCTTATTATTATAACCACTTTAAGAGTTATAAAATATTTCTGTTTTTAAATTTTATAAGTTATGATGATATTTTTAGTACACTGAATTAAAATATTGATGCCGCTGACAGTTTAATAATTTTTTAAACAAAATAAAAACAGTATTTGTACAGCATTTTATGTTATTACTTTTACCACAATTATAATTATAAATCAATGAAATACTGACACAAATAACTATCTATAATACATAACGAGGAAGAAAGAATATGCTGTCTACAAACTGTGCAGACATAATTGCTCTATTTATGAGAATTTAAATGTTAAAAGACACAACAATCAAGTATTGTTGTTCCACAATGTATGGGTTACCAAAATAATTCCAAGTCAGTCAGACTGTAAGAAGATAACAATATTGAGCTGGGAGGAGATATGTTAGTGGCCTGTAACACTGGACTTCTGAGTATCCAGCTTACTCATATTATGTAGCTGACAGAGAAGCAATAATGATCATCATTGCTGTGCTAATGGGCCCAAAGAGTTAAAAATATAATTTAATTGAAAAAGTACAATATTTATAGCCTTTTTCTGTAGATAAATAATGCAGGGAACAGATGAGCATAGCAGAAAAACAATTGGTCACATTCAGTATACTAAGGAAGTTTGTTTTAATAGAGCATTATGTTGTGTACCATATTCACTATTCATGATAAACAAAGGTTTGGAAAAATTAATAGTTTATATGCCAATTTAAATATTAACATTAAAACTGCAAAATGCTATAAAATTGATTTCTTGTTATTAAAACTAATATTAAGATATTTATCTTATAATCTAAAAAACAATACAAAAACAGTGTTCTGTACCTTTCAATCATTGCAAAGAATGTGTTCATAATAAAGATCAAGGTAAATGAGAAAAAACTTATTTAATTTAAGAAAAATTGAAACTAACCAATGAGAATATCATGAAGGTCAACATGACCTTCACGATGGCTCTTGCGATCTCTCCCGTTGCTTGCTCCTCCGTCATTCTGTACAAAGTCTGGTCGATGTTGAAGCATGTTACTGGAAAAGTCAACTTGAACCTGTAATAAATTGATCCTATTTGAGGTAGGTTTCATGACAATGAAGTGTGATTTTGATCAAAAAATTATGTCATCTCTCAAATTTTTTGACAGGCATAAGATAACTTTAAACGACGCTCTAAGCCACCATTCTGAATAGTTGATGGTTTGTACATATGTATTTCTATGCATTATCCATGGCTTTAGCCTCTGAGCTGTAGGGTAAAATAATTGTATGACTATATCAATTAATTGTATTCTGTCCAGTCAAACTGGTTCTTGAAAATAAATTAATAGTACAACTGTCTGTACTTTTATACCAAAACATGTACTATTAACTAATCTTTATTTTCAAATTACTTATTAAAGTGGTTGAATTTAAAGAGGTCAATTGAAAAAAAGTTTACAAGCGAATTGGAACCAATACATACTTCGGCAAGTACTTGCCAATCAATCAATATCCAAAGACAATGAAATGAATCAGTACAAGACCTATCCTTAAAAATATTTAACAAGGAGTTAATTTTAAGTAACATACTATAACCAATCAAGTAGAACTTTGAAAAACAACTTGTCACTTAACATATTTAAAAGTATAGGTCTTATACTGATTTATTTCATTGCCTTTGAATTGGCAAGTACTCGTCGAAGTATGAGTTGTTTCCAATTCACTTGAAAATCTTTTTTTCAATTGAACTCTTAATTTTATGGTTTTTTTTTGTCAGCTAACATTTATTTATTTATTTACCATTTAAAAATATATAAAGGCCGTGGTAGATACTTGGAAAAACTCCAAAATTCATTAGATATTAATAAAAATAAAACAAAAATATCAATTGATCTGTCACAAAACTAAATCCAATCCATCAAACTATTTATGACCTGCCTCACTGATTCTGTTTGTGCTGGCTAATCTCTCCATAAAACAGTGTAGGAGACACTTTAACTATGTGATCCATTGTTTGGGTAGACTCCCCACAATCACATGACTGATTCAGTGTCAATCCCCATTTGTACTTCCAGTAGTTACATTTGCCCATGCCAGTTTGGTACCAATTCAACAGTAATAATTATTTCTGATGAGGGAGGCTCATCCCACGTACAGGTATTGACGGATCATTAATAAGGAACTTATTTAGTCCATCAAAACTGTTCCACGCTATGATATAGCTAGTATTGGGCAAGAAATTTTATCTGCTCAACTGGAAAGCAGTACGTAGAGGTGGGTTTCGAGATTTTAAGCAACTATTTTGACATGGAAGATCCTGCATAATGAGGAGATGTGGCATTCAATATCTTATTGAATTCTTTAAGTAGTGCCTCCTGACGTCTTAGCTCTTGAAGAGCTATTTTGCACAGCACCAGGAGCCAATGTAGTGAAGTTGTTATGAGAGTTCCACTAATAGCTCTAATGCTCTATTAAGTTAGACATTAATAGCTTTAGAATGTGCGCTATTTAGCCATACAAGAGCATTGCATTCAGCATTTGAAAAAAACCAATGACAAAGCAGTTGTTAGGGGTGATGTTAACGTCCACAGCAAATCTTTAACCAAGGATTAAAAAAATCCCCTGGGTAGTTCTAAACTAGCAACAAACTTCATAGCTGGACCGTAATGAATTTGTGATCTCCCAGCTATGGCAGCTACCACAAAAAAAATTACTGTCATTCAACATTGTTATTTTACACTTTCTATTAGCATAGTATTGACTAAAAAATAGCCTGTTTCTATTTTTTGGGCCATGGGCTGGTGTAGGCCTGTTATAATTAAAACATATTGAAATATATGCATATATACTCTTATTTAATTATCATTATTTTTATTTAATTGTTTTTATTTTAAACTATTCACCAGACCAACATAAACAAAGAAACCCAAACTATGACTGAAAATGATGTTGAAAGTGTGTCACCTGAGCAGTGGCTGAGACTAATGGGGGCGTTCTCTTGGCAGCTCCTGTACGGCATTCCTCAGGAGTAAGAAGAGCTACTCTCAACAGCTCACCCCGACCTTCCCCAACAGCAATGACTCGAGGGTGGGAGAATGCATTGGGGGCAAATGCCACTACGTCGGGACTTAGACTGTCTACTACCAGAGAGTAATCGGCCAGCGAAATTTCTCGCAGTGGGGTAGTTGATCCATCAGAGAACTCCACCTCCATGTCAAGAAGGCCTTCCTGCCGATATTTAAGAATAAATAAGGACATTTAATCCTTCAATACTGAGATATTTGTATGCATAAATTAAAGGAAATAAAACATATGTTACAAATATTTAAATTGTGACAGTAACAACTGTCTGAGGTTGAAAATATATGATGAAAGGGCATATCTATTGTACATACATGTTTGTACTGAAGAATGAGACAGTTGATGTAGTTATTACTATCAATGTCATTCTGTGAAATGTTAATATTTATGTGTGATATGAGTGTTTAATCTCATAAATTTTGGGTGTTTTTTTTTTATCTAAAATGAAAGTCTAAATTGGAAGTAACATTTAAATTTCATCCTAAGTAAACTGAGATCAATTTCATTTTTATTTCTACACTCATGGGAAAGCGTTTCAACTCCCAAAAAATAAAATAAATAAATAAATAAATTGTTCATTTAGCTTAAGCAGAATCAATATTAACATCACTGACTGCCACTGTCAGCTTAATGCGTCGAGATCGTCTGACTGTTCTATTTCAGTTTCTATCGCGGTCAAGTTAACATAGTTTAATGGATAGCTGCTAGGAAGTGCCTGGCATTCAATCTGAACACAGCTTGAATGTTATTTGCTTTTGTGCTGTAAATACATTTCCCAATAACTAAAATACAAGGAACCGAACAAATTGTAGAACTCTCATCATCTCAATTTATTTGAAAAAAGTTCTCAATACATAGGACTCAAATTTTATAATGAACTTCCAAATTGCTATATAACATCCCAACTGGAACAAATTAAAAACTGAAAGAAATTTTAATAGAAAAAAGTACATTTATCATAAAGTTCCTGATTATCTGGAAACCCCTATTACTTAACCTATTTATTTATTTAATTTGTTGTGGTTATATAATTGTTCATGTATCCAATAAAATACACGTGAACATTTCTTTGGCATATAGTGTAGTGTTTTATTTATAAAGTGTATGACAAAAACCTGTTTATTTTTAAAAATGTTATCAGTTGAGCAATACAGTAAAACCTTGATAGTTCGACACTTTGTGGACTACGGGGGTGTCGAAGTATCGAAATGTTGAACTATAAGGAATGTATGGTAAACATGAAACAACAAAAATGACTTTTTTAAAGAAATTGTAGTGTATTTTCTTCATGAATCTTTAACACCGGGCTGACTCGCACACAACCTGCCATGGACAAAAGTTTTGCAACAGCGTGTCACCATTACTGGTATCAAACTATAAGGACTGTTCAAGAATTGAGTGTCGAACTATCGAGGTTCTACTGTATACGCTGACTAAAATAGGTCTATGATAATTGGATGCTGTCAAAAATATTAGACTAGAATTCTACCATGTATATTTTAAATGAATTAATTGATGCGTTACAATTTTTAATATTGAATTTTAAATAAAAGTTGAAAAGGAAGTTTTTTACATATTCAAAACTCAACACTACAAACCTGATATTGAGCTGTCAGTTTGCGGGTGACAGAGGTCTCTGCAATATACCCATTGTCAATGCCAGTGTCTGGGGAGATGCTTAGCTGGAGTCCGGACACTATATTTACCTTGAGTTTAGCCACAGATACCCTGTCACTGCCCACACGAATCTCTTTGGCTCCAATAACGCGACCAGTAATGGCAGACAGCACCTGAAAAGTTAAAGGTTATATGGTGAGTAACTGTTAAATAGTAAAATCGTATCCATCTACAATTTGGTAGTTTAAATTTTTTTAACAGTACTGCAAATAAAAATAATCAAATAGAAAAGAACATACACAATTTATAAATTGTTTTTTTTTTCAGAAATGATAGAAAACATAGTCTTGTTAATTTATTTATTACAATTATTGTTTAACCCTTTGTGCTAGAAATGGCAGTGGTACTGGCCACGCGAGGGCACAGCCAACTCGCATTTGTTTTGTCGTAATTTGTCCTCGCCGTTTGAATGGCCCGTACAACTGGCCACCCCACTTTCACTGCCGCCTTTGCAGCCATATTTGTTGATTACCTCACAAGGTCTTATTTGTTTTTAAACACCTACTTTAATTTAAATATTTAAAAGGCAATTAAAAGTCAATTTACAAATAATTTTTATTGAAACTTACTAATACTCATATTTATGAAATATAATTTGTCAATGGAAATGATTAACACACAACTATAAAAAATATTGTTATAAAGTAGGGCTTTACAGTAATATGATATAGACTTGAGGTACTTAACTTTTGTCTCAGTCTTCCAATTTTTTGCTGAATGATATTAATTACAATTATTTACAAAAAATAACATTTACAGCTGATTAAGAACATAAAATGTGACTCAGATCAATCGCCAATTACACACTACAATATCACTCGTACAATGTAACCTTACTGTCAACACAGATTTGGCAATGCAAACAGATTGGTTTTAGCACTAAACAGACACTGTAAAACAAATACAATATTATAAAATAAAGTTTGTGTTTATCGTTCAGTGGTACTGGCCATTCAAGCATTACACATATTCTATCTTGGCCAGCCCTGCTGAACATTCAAGCTCTGGCAACATTACAACAAAATTGAATGTGCACATTGCAAGCAAATGGCGGCGGCCAGTACAGCTGGCCATTCGAGCACCGAGGACAAACTAAAATTACTCCTTCGGGCACAAAGGGTTAAAGTATCAGTAGAAAAAAATGCTGCCTCAATAAAACAAATCAATAAATATAATTTTAGTAACTTTGTTTAGTAATGTTTACAAAATTATCATTGAATTTTGAATGTTAATGAGTTGTATAACAAATTCGTTGGTACAATTGTTGGTAGGGTAATTATAATAGAAACTATTTCACTGATTTTAAAATTAATTAGTCTAGTTTACAAATATACCTAACTAAAGAGGATGCTGCCTCTAGTTGATTACATATTTAAAAAATACACTAAATCAATAGGGGGAGCAAAAGCAGCAAACCCAGAGCTACTCAAACAAGGGATGAGCCCTTTCTTTGTATCAGTATTATGTCTTCTGACTGCAGATGTGGGAAGAGGGCACACATGTGATGTCACTGGCCTTATCCACCATTCTCAGGAATGCCACAACTGTTAGTTTAGTGCTTTGTGATAATTTTCATATCTCTGATGTACTATTAAAATATTATATTATAAATAGCTTTTTAATTAACATAATATGTGTTGGTACATATAAAGTACAAGTACACGTCACACAATACAAATTTATTACAATATAAGCACAAAATGCACAATTATATTACAATACAAGTACAAAATGCACAAATATTATGGTGATCGATTTCAGTGAAGAATTCATCCTGATTCTGAAGAAGCTCTAGAAATTGAGAATAAATCAAGTAACTATGATGTACTACTCTAAAATTGGGATACCCACCTTCCCACCCATACACATACAATGGTATTGACCCACCCACCCACCCACCCATATACGTACAGAGGGTATTGACCTACCAGACCACCCATACACGTACAGTATATTAACCCACCCGCCCACCCATACACGTACAGTGCTATTGATTGGCGTAAGCTGTAGATCTCGTGTAAGATTTAGGTTACTACTAAATTCATAAAGAAAAATGCTTCCATAGAGTTCAACTCCTGCAACAGTGCGTTAATTACAACAAAACATATCACAAACACAAATATGGAATTAAATGCGAATTTCATCACCGTGTAAACATAAGCCTACGACACGAGATCTTGGGATCTCGTGACGCAGTGACCTGTTAACGTCTGTTGGTCGCCGTCTTTTGCGGTGACAACACAATGGCCAATTTGATTTCTCTGGATTCCTGACGTCAGTTAGGAACTATTACAAACAGTTGACTTTGCTTTGTAGCCTACAGTTAATTCTTTTATCTAGATAGCAAAATGAATCCTGCTAAAGTAGCTGTGTTTTGTCAATAATGTATACTTTTCTTGTTAATATAATATATTACCAACTTAACTGCAAAATTTAATTTATATTTAATTAACTGCAGGGATTTACCTATAAACTTAAACTGACTTGCAATATGAATTATTAAATTTATCTATTCATACTATTCATATTTGCACCAATATACATTTATTTTAATACAGTTAAAGTTTTTAGAATGTATTAAGTTTTTCACTTCAATTGACGGACATTAAAGTTTGTTAACAAACTATCTAACATAGCTCTCAATGTTGATTAAGTTCATAAATTTTGGATGGAATAAATATATTTACGGATTATAAAGGATTATTGATTTTATTTATCAGTTATTTCCTGTTAATTCACAATCACGAGTTATGTGCTGTTAACCCTTAAGTGCCCGCGCAGGGTATTAAAAAACCCCCCAGTGAAGGAAATTTTGTCGTTATTCAAAGTGGGAATTGGCTACCCAGCCCATCCTTACAGTACCTTCAAACTACAGCCTGAGAGTCATGCCAAACCGGTTTTCGTTATTTTTTGGTTAGTTATTAATCCGTCATTTGCTGTCGTAGTTGTATGGGATGTCTGTGACACCCCTTGCGGGTACAGTGTCATTGTTTGAGAAGCATTTATGTACCTACTATTTATATACCAAATAAAAATATATTTAAAAGTTGGATTGTAGATCAAAATTTAACTTTTATTATACATTTAACTTATATTTAAAAAATAAAACAAAAATTTATTAGCCTATTATATTAGACCTTATATTAGCCGACTACGTCTATGGTTTTCATTCGATTACGCCAGGTTTTCATGAATTTCTCATTATGAAATAATTATTTATCTGTTGTTCAGGGTAGCCTCATGTATCGAAGTAGTTTCTAATTGCACACATTTCATTTCAAATCATAATTTAAAAACTAATTCATCCTAAGCGACTTTAAAATTTATTTTTAGTAATCCTGCTTAGTTATTATTATCAATTGATTGAACTACAATGTTTGTCATCCAGATTTTCAAATTTGATTATATAATTCACAGCTTATTTCCGGTTAGTTGTAACCTTGTTATTACTGAATTAAATACCTACAGAATACAGATCCACTCTTCTTGGCGTGTACACAATCAATTTTTTGTTGAGAGAAGGCAATTCTGAAAGCAAATGACTGCATTTGATGATAACGCCTGAATTTTAGCATCAGTTTGGTTGGATGCAGCTTTTGCCAACAAGCTTCGCTACATTTTCGCGGTACCCTTTGAACTGAACCGCCAGATAAACATATCGGCCGGCTGTGGAACTGTATAATTGGCTTGCATAGAAAATATGATCTGTGATATGTGTGAACAGATTAAATCTTTATAATCCACGTTGTTTAAATTAATAATATACTTTCTTAGTTTCTTAAATCATATTGGCTATGAAAAAAGGAAAAAGGTTAAACAAAACAATGCCACATAAAAATATCGGGAGGCAGGAAATAAACAGTTTTATTTATCAAATGTTACAGTTACAAACAACAAATCAAAATTATTGTGCTCAGTTTAGATGTATATGTTTACGAATCTGGCAAAACTTAACATAGGCTTAGGTTGGTGTCTGTCTCTTTACAGTTGTCTTGGGTGAACAGGAAATCCTTCTGTAAATACTCACTCGAAAATACTCGATACTCGAAAAAATTCCAACTACTCTACTCGACTCGGCTCAAACTCAAAAATCACTACTCGCACACCCCTAGATATAACAAAAACTAGCTAACATTTATATGATAAAAAAATGTATGTTTTAAATTATCTTTCTTTGTACTAGCAAGATACAGTACCTGTAACAAAGGGTATTATTGTTACTCAACCGCTTCTAAAATTTAATAAAAACCATACATATTTTATGTGCGCATCAAATAGAGTTGCATCGAATCGAAATTCTTTTAATCGCACCGCTACATCGAAAAAAATTTACTGCATCGCACACCTCTATAAATCAATCCAAAGTAAAATAAGTTAAATAAATAACATAGTAAAATAAAAGTTTTTGAAGTAAACGTTAAACAATGCTCATACTTAAATTAGATTACCAGCAATATACAAATGGAATAAAAAAAAAGATTTTTAATTTAATGTAAAAATAGGCCAATTAAAATTACTTATTTTTTAATACTACCTCTTGTACGAATAGCATCACAGTACTAAATAAACTTAACCAAATCATAAAAATGGTTTCAATTAAATGTTCTTAAATACAAAAACAAGCTCTATTCTCCAATAAAGTTTTACTGATAAAACGGCAGTCTCAGACAACATTTTTAGCAATGCAAGACTTTCTTACCACCCCTTCTCTTCCTGTTAACCACTGTTTGCTAATTATTTTGAAATCCTAAATTAAAACAAGAGCACTTTAAAATATAAATTGATCCGACAAATGTTCAATTCACAAAATTGTTTAGATAGAGGTATAATCAAGTTGAGTTGTTGAAAAGGTACTCCTGAATGCTTTTTCACCGAACCATTAAAATTATACTGCCGCATCTGCAAGTATTTTGTTTTAATGTGGTAATTGAATCATAAACAATAACAATAAATTAATCATAAATCTTCACAATGAAAGTGTGTAATATGAACTATTTACAGTGATAACTGTAGTTTACCTGTACTTCAGTGCGTCCTGTGCTTCGGCCTTGGACCACTTGTCCATGTAGAGATGCTATCCTTGGATCAGAAACTCGCAGAAGGCTCAGTACCAGGTCTGTGACTCGCAGCCATGTGCGGCGAGACACAAAGTAGCTTACTCTGCCTGAATCATGATCAGCTGCCAGAAAGCGAGCATATACCTGACAAAATATTAATATTTGGTAGTTGGAAAAGATTTTCTTATTAAAAGAAAAATATTTTATACTCCTAATTATTAAGATATTATGAACACCATTTGAATACTTCCATTAAATACATATCACGATAAAAATATATATTATCAATTAAAAAAATTAGAATGAAACATACTATGTACATTGAACTGTTCAGTATATCTGCAGTTCTTGAGAAAATGGACAAATTAAAAATTCTCCGACTGAATATAATGATATTTTGTTTTAAATGTCTGTTTTGTAATTCACAGTCCTACCCCTTTACTCTTGATAAAAACAAACCAATAGCGGTTATTATTCAAAGGCTTTGCCATTTTTGTAGTGTCTGATTGGATACGTTCCATTTTAAAACATAGGGTCCGTCCCTAAATTACATAATACCTGAAGGGAGGAGGAGGGTTTTTGGCAGTGTTATGTACCGTTACAGGGGAGGGTAGGGGGCTCAACGCAGCATTATGTAACTATTAAATCTCAAAATTTTGTTTACAAAATTTGATTGTTTTTCCCCCAAAATAAGGGTTTTCAAAATGATTTTAAAGTTAGTAATATATTCTCCCCCATTAGAAAAGAAATGGAATATACAATTTAAACAATGACTTTATCATAAATCAAAACATGCATGAAAGTGAATGAAAACATAATGGTGGGGTGTTGGTGACAGCGTTACATAATTTTTGAGCATTAACGTTACATAGTTTCTTAAATCATATTGGCTATGAAAAAAGGAAAAAGATTAAACAAAACAATGCCACATAAAAATATTGGGACGCAGGAAATAAACAGTTTTATTTATCAAATGTTACAGTTACAAACAACAAATCAAAATTATTGTTTGATCATTTGTTTGTTTGATCATTTGTTCAATTTCTAGAGTTACTGTTTTATGAGCAGCCCTATAAGTCTAACTAACAAATACTAACAACATTGATGTACAAAATTGTGCAGTTGAAAACATGCCACTTATATTCTCATCTTATAGGCCTCTGTCACCATCATATACAAAGTGAATGGTCTTCCTTCCCTTCTACACTAAGACGTATTAATAACTTCTCACACACCAAATGAATACTGCTCTGTCATGAGAAATTTTTATTTGTTGTCATGTGTATGGTTTTTAGTTAAAGTGTATATTAAAATATCAAAGATTAATACAGTAGAACCTCTTTAATCCGAACTAATTAAAACCTGGAGGTGTTTGGATTATCAAATGTTCAGATTACAGAACATATTGTTATTTTCACATAAAAATATAAAATATGGCTATAATAAATCATACTTAAGGTTTAAAGAAAAGAGAGAAATGCTTTACAGTGTAAAAGATTGTATTGTTTAATCAACATCGTACATACAATATAAACATTAACTACAGTAAATAAAAATTATCCTGCTTATTATATATTTGATAATGTTGTTTTATAATAAAAATGAGAAACTGAACCTGGTAAATATTTATAAAAAACTGGAAAAATAATCAATACATACTACAGTAATTACATAAATTATTTTTAAAAGTCAGAAATTTTCTTCTGAATCAATGAAGATATGTACATGCACATTTTTTTTCTTTCTCGTGGTGGTGTTCAGATCAGTGGACGTTCGGATTACAAAAGTTCGGATTAAAGAGATTCTACTGTACTGCGCCAGTATTAATCCTGGATGGTGAATACTAGGTGACCCATTATGAAATCCCAACTGCAAAGTGCTTCTTTTCAGAGCTTCGCAAGCTTTTTTTGTAAAAATCATAAAAAATGCTAAATATGCTCCAAATGTCAATTTTATCATTTCATTTTTCTTCTCAAGAACTATACTTTCACATACTACCATCAAAACTTACATAAAAAAATATTGTCAAAAGAGATTGACAAAATGTGTTGAGCCCCTAGTACCCTCTCCGCTGTACGGGCGTGTTGAGCCCCCAGTACTTTTTTTTCCCTCTGTCCTTTCCACTGGACAGGTGTGTTGAGCCCCCATTACCCTCTCATCTGGACGGGCGTGTTAAGCCCATAGATCCTTATCCCCTGGATGGGTGTGTTGAGCCCCAGTACCTTTTCCCTCTGTCCTTTCCACTGAACGAGCGTGTTGAGCCCCAGTATCCTCTCCGCTGGACGAGCGTGTTCAGCCCCCAGATCCTTTTCCCCTGCAAGGGCGTGTTGAGCCCCTAGTACCCTCTCTGCTGGACGGGCGTGTTGAGCCCCCAGTACCGTTTCCCTCTGTCCTTTCCACTGGATAGGTGTGTTGAGCCCCCAGTACCCTCTCCGCTGGACAGGCGTGTTGAGCCCCCAGAGCCTTTTCCCCTGCATGGGCGTGTTGAGCCCCCAGTACCCTCTCCGTTGGACGGGCGTGTTGAGCCCCCAGTACCTTTTCCCTCTGTCCTTTCCACTGGACAGGTGTGTTGAGCCTCCAGTACCCTCTCCGCTGGACGAGCGTATTGAGCCCCCAGATCCTTTTCCCCTGGATGGGCGTGTTGAGCCCCCAGTACCTATTCCCTCTGTCCTTACCACTGGACGAGCATGTTGAGGCCCCAGTATTCTCTCCGCTGGATGGGCATATTGACCCAGTTCCTTTTCTCCTGGATGGATGTGTTGAGCTCCCACTACTCTCTCTCTGCTGGACGGGCATGTTGAGATCCCAGTTCCTTTCCTCCTGTATGGGCATGTTGAGCCCCTAGTACCCTCTTCGCTGGATGGCCATGTTGAGCCCCTAGTTCCTTTGCCCCTGGATGAGCATGTTAAGCCCCCAATACCTTTTCCCTCTGTCCTTTCCACTGGATAGGTGTGTTGAGCCCCCAGTACCCTCTCTGCTTTACGGGCGTGTTAAGCTCCCAGTTCCTTCTCCTCGGGGGACGGGCGTGCTGAGCCCCCAGGTAGATTTCCCTCTGTTCCCATGCACCAGACTTTTAAAATTAATACTTTTAACGTCTTTCTTGTGGATACTGTAATACTGTCCTAGCCTAATTCAAAGCAATCTGTCTGTCTCCAGTCTGTATTAGGGATATCACTCTAATGTGTGCCCCAGGATCCTTAGAATTACATGATGTAAATATGAGGATCCGGTCATGGAAATAATTTTTTCCATGGCTTCTGTTCAGTTGCCAGTTTCACGAGGGCCCGTGACTGGTATCGTTGTGGGAGGTTTGGGGAACCCACCTCTGTTCGACACATATAACTTGTTGTCGCCTGTTACAGATCTATTCTGCAGTTGGTAGTATGACCAACCAGACTTAGCTGGAAGATCTCTCTGTGGACGTCTATGTTATGTCTGCAATCTGACACACTTCGGGACACAGCTCCAGGCTACACCAGGACCAGCTGCCTGGCCTGTCAAATAGCAGCTTCCCAGTAAGCCAACCAGAACTCCGTACTTTTTCAGGAGGAATACCGATCTCAAGAACCACCAAGTGTTCTGCAACCATTGGAAGATGACTGTTCTGCAACCATGGAATAACGTAGTACCCGGTGCAGGGGAATAAGGGTTAACTGTATATATTGAACATTTAATAACTGTACATTTAATATTTTTGTAAATAGTTCTCTTTTCCTTTAAATAAAAAGACCAGTGTTCAAACATAAAGTGTACTTTTGTAACTTAAGAACCCAGAGTAGACTACCTTTAGAACAGTCTTATATTCAACAAGGGAAAAATCCCTTACAACATTTTTAATTCAAAGAAAAATGATATATTAAAGCTCAGTAATTTCATCTGAATGTTTTGGACATTAATAGGTTATATGTTTTCCTAAAGACTACCACAATGCTAGTTTACCTCTACTGGACTCTGCTGATATCGCAGCCTGCAGACTGGGTTGTGTTTGTCCTCGTCCACACCATTGTCCAAGTCATCTGTGACCATGGCACTGATACCTGTTCCTGACCATCTACTCTTGACGTCTTCCACACTTCTTTTTTTTATCTTATTGTGGCTCCTGAAAAAAACAATAAACAATCTCAAACAATAAAAACCCAAATACTGTACCGGGTCTTTTGACCGGTACATTTCGTTTTTTTTGTCGTTGGCTGCCGGGCTGCCTGAGATCGCTCATGCCCTGCGTTTCGCGTACTTTGGTGGCCGTTGGCCCGGTTCCGTTCGTTCCTGGGTCCAGCTTCGGTCAGGTTGGCCTGTCTGTTCAGTTGTCTTGTGCTGCCTGCAGAAATAGACATGTTCGGCTAAGGCTCCTAAAACTCCAGGGTCCTTGAGTAGGACGTTTCTACCCTCAGCCTGCCGTCCGGGGATTGTCTACCATCTGCACTGCTAGCCTGGCCTGAGGACCATGTTGGAGCCTGGAGTTACTCGCTCTACATCTCTGTGGTATAAGTCTTCTGTCCTCAGGTCAGTGTATTCCATGTTGTTTTTCCCGGCGGCTGAGCTGGGGGTTTTGCTGCTTAAATATTTACATGAAAAAAATAACAAAAAAAAAAAAAAAAAAAAAAAAACAGTGAAATACAGGAAATATAAAAGAAGAAAAAATGTTTGTGGAACAATTTAATGTGGCCTAGGCCTAAAGTGAACGGACCAAAGTGATTTATGCAACACAGCCATGGGGACCTATATGTGTATTTTTTTTATTTAAAGGGGAAAAAAAAACAAAATACAAACAAAAGGAACGTTTGATGTTAATATTTATTTATATTTCTTGTTATTTAGTTTAATTAGTTTATTTTGTTGTTAGATATTTTAGAGTTTATATTTGTTAGGTCCCTATTGTTAAATTGTGTTGTTATTTATTTTTATGCTTTAGGCCTAGTGATTTAGTTATTTATTTATTTATTTCGTGTTTGGTATTATTGATGTCAGGGGATAATAGAACGGTACCGTGTTAGATTTTCTTTTTAATTGTTTAATTTTTAAACTCACCAAAAGGGGATTATTGTACTTTTATGTAACTTCTAATTCGGAGCTGCCCAGGGATTCCGGCTTACTCCCTGGCCCGGTGGAATCAAGGGGATGTGGGCTAAATTGCCGGGGTTTTTTGGGGGGGTTATCTAAATTGTTTCTAAATGTTCATTTTTAAATTGTTAATAAATTGTCTTACGTTTTGGGTGGCTAGGCTGCAGATAGGCCATGTAGTTGTTTATTGGCAATTTTGGTATTTGTAGAGTTTGTGGTATTTACAGCGTTTGTTATTAATGTGTAGTATCTTGTTAATTTTAGTGTTTATTGTTATTTATTGAAGTGCGAATTGATTTTGTGGCCTTCTGCCGTTTTTGATTATTTAATATTTGCTCTTTGGTAATAAACTAGTTTTGCTCAGCTGCCGAGTTTTATTTTGACCCTCCAACTGCCACCCGTGATCCCATCGCTCAACTTGTTTTGAGCCATCCCCCGGTTGGCACGCTTACCAGCTTTGGTGGGGGGATGGGTCTCAATACATTTTTAATTAAATATTATTTTAAGTGTTTGTAAACTGGGACTTGTAAGCTACTGAAAGTGAGGAGAATTATAAATTTTACTGTAATAAACAATTTTCATATAGTACTAAGAATGTCAAAATAATATGTTCAAAAAACTTAAAAAGGTTTCTGCACGATGTGCATCTACCAACTCTTTGCCATTATTTGTATCGCTCTTTTTTACAGACAGACACTCTTTTGATTAGTTAAGAAATATTAAAATAAATATGATAGTGAAATTTCCATAGTAAATAGTAAATTAAGTGTAAAATAACTACAAAGCGGTCAACAACAGCATCATACTGTAATAGTATAGTATTATCTAGTACTTGGTATGTTTATATAATAGTGGCTGGTTGCTGACACATGGTAAGAACCACAGTATATTTGATAAAACTGTTGTACTTCCATTACATTTTAGGCCGGCTTTCATGCTGATCACTTTTCAAATGTTCCTTTCAAAACAGATATAAATTCTAAGCAGTGAGTGCAAATGGTTCATAATAAGAAGTGGCAATCCTCTACACCCCCCTCTATTTCAGATCACTAAGTTTAACCGAGATAAAATATGTTAATATATACTCTGAGTAAATTTATAGAATAAATATATACAGAGTGGATAAGAATATGTAAACGCTTTGATATTTTTTAAGCGAAATGATGGAGACACATACAATGTTCCTCAAAACTGTATACCAGTATCATCAAAATTCCATTACACTTTTAATTGATTTTTACCATTTAGGGCATGTCTCATTCTGGGGTTTGTTGGAATCTTCAATAGAAAGAAGCATAGGTTGAGTTTGACATCAAATGAAAGGTCAATTAAAGAGACATCAAACTCCGCAAACCGGATCTCTAAACCCAAATGTACAGAGTTATGGCCATTAGAATTCCATAACTTAGAACAAGGAACCTATAATTCTGGATAGTGGAAACCTTTTGACATCTGGTTTGTGGTATTTAATGTCTCTTTAATAGACCTCTAATTTGATATCAAACTCAAGCTATGCTTCTATTGGAGAATTTTAACCAGCCCCTGAAAAGATGGGATATATCCTAAATAATAAAATCAATGAAAAGTGTAATTAAATCTTGTTAACACTGGTATACAGCTTTGTGCAACATTTCATGTGTCCGCGTCATCTTGCTCAAAAATATCAAATCCTTTCCATATTTTTTCCACCCTGTATATTAGGAGATGTAAGTAACAGCAAACTCATCTGAGGCGATAATTACATTAAACACAAACTCCTGACTCAAAAAGTCGCAATTATTTAATGTCACTGACATTACGTTCAATCTTTCTAAAATCACTTGAAGATGATATATGACATGGAAATGTTGTGCCCAATTGTATTAAGTTTTTTATGAGTCTTATGTTTGTGGTTAGAAGGCTTAACTGATCTGGTTAGTTAACTGATGTCACACCTATCTTATTATATTAATTCTTGGCCTCCTACTTTGTCGGTAAAATTGGTAAAATTGGTAAAATTGTAAATTGGTTGGTAGCGTAGTTGGTTCAATCCCAGCTTCATGTGCTAAAGGTTCTCAGTTCGATCCCAATCAGAGTCAATACATTTTGAGAAGGATCAGCTGATAATCACCGGCTGTTCATTTGTCATTAGGCTATTAATTAATGACACTTTCTAAGGAATAGTCGGCCTTAGTTTGTAACAATGACTACATTCGCTCATCTACACTCATCACACTCATTCGAAATCCATATTCGCCCATATCTTGACGATCGGCGTCTTACGAATAAATAAAAAAATAAATATGACATGTGGCGTCATAAGTTATTTTTACATAATGGCTTATTTTAATTAAATATTTTCAATAATTTTTAATTTAACTTATTGGCATATATTTTAGCTTTTTACTTTGCCATCGATCAGTCCAGATATTGATCAATCTGTTACAATATAAATTAAAGTCAGTTTAGTGCAATCATGCACTATAAAAATAAAATAATTGCTTTGTTTGTAAATAAGTACTTTTAAAGACTTTATCTTAAATGATAGTTCTTACATGTAAATTATTTTACTAAAATCAGAATTGCAAAAAAAATCAAAAAGTAAAAAAAACAAATTAAAGCTGTTCTATTAATCAATTATTGTCCTTTCAAACCGTAAACAGTAACGTAATGCTCAATTCAATTCAATTCAAAATGCTTTATTTGTAAATGTACAAAGGTACAATAAATAGCGTCAAATTAGTTAAAGCTAGTTAAGGCTATAAAGCTTATTAATAGTTAGCTTAAGGCTTATTAAGTTGGTTAAAATCTTTAGCAGGCTAAAAATGTGTTAGAGATTTTAATTCTTAATTGAGAGAAAGCATGAATTTGTCACCAAAGTGCTGGAGTGACCGGGCATTCTATAAATTCCCATGATGGTGGTCCATGAACTCACCAACCGTATAGAAAGCATTAGACACAAGGTGACTTTTCAGCCGAGATTTAAATAATTTTTGGGAAGTTTGGGATTTAATTCGTTCAGGGAGAACATTGACCAATCTGACTCCCATCTGCGAGGGAAGGCGTTCAAACGCCACCGTCTTGTGTTGTTCGATGCGGTAGGCGGCCCTCGCCCTTGTCTCATATCCATGGACGTCACTGCCGCTAGTCAAACTACATTTGTAGCGACAGTACACCGCCGTCTCAAGGATGTAAAGACAAGGAAGAGTCAGCAGTTCCAACTCCCTGAATGCTGTTCTGCATGACTCTCTGCATTTTAATTTCAAAATGACTCTCACCGCTTTTTTCTGGAGTTTAAAAATTCTTTCAAAAAGGGTGTTTGCACTACTGCCCCATAATATTATGCCGTACGAGAGATGGGGGTACACGAGGCCATAATAGGCCATTAGTAAAACTTCTAAAGAGCAGTAGTTCGAGAGATTGCGCAAAGCAAAGATGCTAATTTGATTTGTTTAGAAAGGATAAAAAAAATCTAATTTATGTTTCCATTTCATTAAACTACAGAACTGATTTTAAAACTACCTAATAATAAATACAAAATCCTATCATACTTACTTACATTACAATGTACATTCTAAAAACGTAGTTAAATTTAATATAAACAAAATTAAGGTTTATAGAAAGATGGTAAGCTTGATGATAACAATTAAATAAACAAGTTAGAAAAGATATTTGACAAGATGGTGTGATATAGATTAAATAAAAAAAATTAAGTACATATAAAACTGTATTAACTGCACTACAGTTTTTAGCTCAAATATAATCTAATTGATAAATGGACTCCAAAAATGCATTTGCAATTATTTTGTTATAGCTCAGTATAATTCCATAAAAATATCTTTGTTTTGTTTATTTATAGTTTAAATGCTGGAATAAATCATTATTTCACGATAGCTCCTGTAGTCCCTTGCAAGCCATATCCTTGGTGACTATGTAGAAAACGAGCAGCACAATCTATAAGTGTTAAAAACCCAAAATATGTTTATGTATTATTTGTTGTTACCTAAGATGTTCATCAGGGACACGCCATCCTTTAATCTGACTCAGTCGAAAGTCTGCAACATTCACCTCCAGAGGAAACTCTGGCATCCAGAGAGTGAACCGTGCAAGTCCTGTATACGTCCCATATTTTACCAGAACTGATGCATTCCAGGAACCTCTGATTTCTGAACCATCCACATAAACAGAGCTGCAAGATGATGATACCTGAAAATAAATTTTTCTTACAATAACATCTTGTTAACCATTAGATTAATTGAGTCGCCATTAATTAAAAATGAATAATTAGCCAACAGGACCTAAGTAACAGTGGCTGTGATCAGAAGCAATATTTAATATCTATTTGTAAATTGATAAATAATTGATTAAAATGCAATAAACTATGTAATTGACGTTGTTTATGGTGGTATCAAACATTTTTATTACCTTCCCATAAAATAATAAACAGCCAAGAAAAATAAACAACTATCTAAAATGAATCATCCACTGGTTTGTGACATCTTTTGAAAATTAATAGATAACTCACTACAATCAAGCTGCACAGAGTTGTGACAATTAGAGAAAAAAATACTCTTCCCCATTACAAGACTATGCTGCACTACATTTTGTTATCATGGATACTAGAGAAGATCATGAGGTAGACCATAAGCTGGTTATGCAGTAGCAACCCCACCTATTACATTAATGGTGGAAGGTGACCATTGACTGACCAGGCATGCAGTCTAGCACAACTGGAAGACTATTTGGCCACTTGTTGACAAGAGCCGTGAGGAGTGAGACATGAGCTGATATAAGGTGGTTTGTTGTCATTACCAGGTTCTATTGAGGTTATATTATATTTGGCCACTTGTTGACAAGAGCCGTGAGGAGTGAGACGTAAGCTGATATAAGGTGGTTTGTTGTCATTACCAGGTTCTATTGAGGTTATATTATATTTGGCCACTTGTTGACAAGAGCCGTGAGGAGTGAGACGTAAGCTGATATAAGGTGGTTTGTTGTCATTACCAGGTTCTATTGAGGTTATATTATATTTGGCCACTTGTTGACAAGAGCCGTGAGGAGTGAGACGTAAGCTGATATAAGGTGGTTTGTTGTCATTACCAGGTTCTATTGAGGTTATATTATATTTGGCCACTTGTTGACAAGAGCCGTGAGGAGTGAGACGTAAGCTGATATAAGGTGGTTTGTTGTCATTACCAGGTTCTATTGAGGTTATATTATATTTGGCCACTTGTTGACAAGAGCCGTGAGGAGTGAGACGTAAGCTGATATAAGGTGGTTTGTTGTCATTACCAGGTTCTATTGAGGTTATATTATATTTGGCCACTTGTTGACAAGAGCCGTGAGGAGTGAGACATGAGCTGATATAAGGTGGTTTGTTGTCATTACCAGGTTCTATTGAGGTTATATTATATTTGGCCACTTGTTGACAAGAGCCGTGAGGAGTGAGACGTAAGCTGATATAAGGTGGTTTGTTGTCATTACCAGGTTCTATTGAGGTTATATTATATTTGGCCACTTGTTGACAAGAGCCGTGAGGAGTGAGACATGAGCTGATATAAGGTGGTTTGTTGTCATTACCAGGTTCTATTGAGGTTATATTATATTTGGCCACTTGTTGACAAGAGCCGTGAGGAGTGAGACGTAAGCTGATATAAGGTGGTTTGTTGTCATTACCAGGTTCTATTGAGGTTATATTATATTTGGCCACTTGTTGACAAGAGCCGTGAGGAGTGAGACGTAAGCTGATATAAGGTGGTTTGTTGTCATTACCAGGTTCTATTGAGGTTATATTATATTTGGCCACTTGTTGACAAGAGCCGTGAGGAGTGAGACGTAAGCTGATATAAGGTGGTTTGTTGTCATTACCAGGTTCTATTGAGGTTATATTATATTTGGCCACTTGTTGACAAGAGCCGTGAGGAGTGAGACGTAAGCTGATATAAGGTGGTTTGTTGTCATTACCAGGTTCTATTGAGGTTATATTATATTTGGCCACTTGTTGACAAGAGCCGTGAGGAGTGAGACGTAAGCTGATATAAGGTGGTTTGTTGTCATTACCAGGTTCTATTGAGGTTATATTATATTTGGCCACTTGTTGACAAGAGGGATGAGGAGTGAGACATAAGCTGATATAAGGTGGTTTGTTGTCATTACCAGGTTCTATTGAGGTTATATTATATTTGGCCACTTGTTGACAAGAGCCGTGAGGAGTGAGACGTAAGCTGATATAAGGTGGTTTGTTGTCATTACCAGGTTCTATTGAGGTTATATTATATTTGGCCACTTGTTGACAAGAGCCGTGAGGAGTGAGACATAAGCTGATATAAGGTGGTTTGTTGTCATTACCAGGTTCTATTGAGGTTATATTATATTTGGCCACTTGTTGACAAGAGCCGTGAGGAGTGAGACATGAGCTGATATAAGGTGGTTTGTTGTCATTACCAGGTTCTATTGAGGTTATATTATATTTGGCCACTTGTTGACAAGAGCCGTGAGGAGTGAGACATAAGCTGATATAAGGTGGTTTGTTGTCATTACCAGGTTCTATTGAGGTTATATTATATTTGGCCACTTGTTGACAAGAGCCGTGAGGAGTGAGACGTAAGCTGATATAAGGTGGTTTGTTGTCATTACCAGGTTCTATTGAGGTTATATTATATTTGGCCACTTGTTGACAAGAGGGATGAGGAGTGAGACATAAGCTGATATAAGGTGGTTTGTTGTCATTACCAGGTTCTATTGAGGTTATATTATATTTGGCCACTTGTTGACAAGAGCCGTGAGGAGTGAGACGTAAGCTGATATAAGGTGGTTTGTTGTCATTACCAGGTTCTATTGAGGTTATATTATATTTGGCCACTTGTTGACAAGAGCCGTGAGGAGTGAGACATAAGCTGATATAAGGTGGTTTGTTGTCATTACCAGGTTCTATTGAGGTTATATTATATTTGGCCACTTGTTGACAAGAGCCGTGAGGAGTGAGACATGAGCTGATATAAGGTGGTTTGTTGTCATTACCAGGTTCTATTGAGGTTATATTATATTTGGCCACTTGTTGACAAGAGCCGTGAGGAGTGAGACGTAAGCTGATATAAGGTGGTTTGTTGTCATTACCAGGTTCTATTGAGGTTATATTATATTTGGCCACTTGTTGACAAGAGCCGTGAGGAGTGAGACATGAGCTGATATAAGGTGGTTTGTTGTCATTACCAGGTTCTATTGAGGTTATATTATATTTGGCCACTTGTTGACAAGAGCCGTGAGGAGTGAGACATAAGCTGATATAAGGTGGTTTGTTGTCATTACCAGGTTCTATTGAGGTTATATTATATTTGGCCACTTGTTGACAAGAGCCGTGAGGAGTGAGACGTAAGCTGATATAAGGTGGTTTGTTGTCATTACCAGGTTCTATTGAGGTTATATTATATTTGGCCACTTGTTGACAAGAGCCGTGAGGAGTGAGACGTAAGCTGATATAAGGTGGTTTGTTGTCATTACCAGGTTCTATTGAGGTTATATTATATTTGGCCACTTGTTGACAAGAGCCGTGAGGAGTGAGACGTAAGCTGATATAAGGTGGTTTGTTGTCATTACCAGGTTCTATTGAGGTTATATTATATTTGGCCACTTGTTGACAAGAGCCGTGAGGAGTGAGACGTAAGCTGATATAAGGTGGTTTGTTGTCATTACCAGGTTCTATTGAGGTTATATTATATTTTTTCGCTATCATTTTGTGCTATTGCTATATTATATTTTCAACAGTCATAGTGTGATTAAAATTTGAAGTGTTCTACCTTTAAATTGAAAATATCTTTACCTTTAACCCTGACCGCTGCATCGGTCCTTCTGACCGACGTTCAACACTTTTTACTGAATCTGGGAATTCTCCATCAATGGTGCCGCCGATCCTGGACTTTGTCACTGGTTAAATCTGGATGGGGTTGCTGCAATGGAAGGGGGAATCTACCATCTTAGTTGCCTTAAGAACGTCAACTAGTGAATAGTTGTGTCAAACGAGTAATTGTGTTATGTGCGTTCTGTCCTTTTGACCAAATGCAAGTATTTGTGCCTTAGTTTTTGTAAATAGTAAATGTTAGATATTACTGTGTTTTAACATATTATATTTAGTTTTACTCATTTTTCATATTGTTATTAGTAATAACAATACTAACTTTTTTAGTTCAATATATTTTTCTATGTTGAATTATAGAATAAAATGGTGGTGGAATAAACAGCTACATTATTTATAAATATGTTATGTTCAATACATTGGACAGGAAACAGTTTTTGAACTGTTTGACAGTTTGGCAACTTTGTGAAGCTCAAATGAAAGAGAGGGTACATATACAAACAATGCCGGTTTTCGTTTAAATGAAAATGAAACAGCTATTTTCAGCTAGAGGAATACCAATAGACAATAGACAATTTTCTTTATTGATGAACAGTGATAGGGTCATATTGTAAAAACTAGGGGTGTGCGAGCAGTGATTTTTGAGTTCGAGTCGAGTAGTTGGCATTTTTTTCGAGTATCGAGTATTTTTCAAGCGAGTATTTACAGAAGGATTTTCTGTTCACCCAAGACAACTGTAAAAGGCAGACACCATCCTAAGCCTATGTTAAGTGTTACCAGATTCGTAAACATACACATCTAAACTGAACACAATAATTTTGATTTGTTGTTTGTAACTATAACATTTGATAAATAAAACTTGTTACTTCCTGCCTTCCTATATTTTTATGTGGCATTGTTTTGTTTTACCTTTTTCCTTTTTTCAGAACTAATATTATTTAAGAAATTAAGAAAGTATATTATTAATTGAAACAATGTGGATTATAAAGATTTAATCTGTTTACTCATATCACAGATCAGAATTTCTATGCAAGCCAATTATACTGTTTCACAGCCGGCCGATATGTTTATCTGGTGGTTCAGTTCAAAGTGTACCACGAAAACATAGTGAAGCTTGTTGGCAAAAGTTGCATCCAACCAAACTGAGGCTAAAATTCAGGCATTATCGCCAAATGCAGTCATTTGCTTTGAGAATTGCCTCCTCTCAACAAAATACTGATTATGTACATGCCAAGAAGAGTGAATCTGTATTCTGTACGTATTTAATTCAATAATAACAAGGTTACAACTAACCGGAAATAAGCTCTGAATTATATAATCAAATTTGAAAATCTGGATGACAAATACTGTGGTTCAATCAATTGATAATAATAACTAAGCAGGTTTACTAAAAAAATTTTAAAGTCGCTTAGGATGAATTAGTTTTTAAATTATGATCGGTAATGAAATATGTGCAATTTGAAACTACTTCGATACATGAGGCTACACTGAACAACAGATAAATAATTATGTCATAACGAGAAATTCATTAAAACCTGGTGTAATTGAATGAAAACCATACACGTAGTCGGCTAATATAATAGGTCTACCTGATATTAGCGACGAGATGCAGTCTGAAATATCAGCTAAGTGCCAACTAGTGATACAGTGAAGATTTTGGGCAGCTAAACTATAAACTTATGAATAAAAAACCAGACGTTTGATAAGGCTTCGGTTCAATAAAAATGATTTTCTGAATCTCTAAATTCGTCGTTTAGAAAAAGTCTTCCAACATGTTTCTCCCTCACTTTGGTTGATTTGTGATTGTTTTACAGTTTACATCGACGTCAATGTGAACAGGGGACCGTCAAGTACGATAATGAAAATTATCGTACTTTACCACCTTTTACACTCCAACTGTGTTATTGTCTAACGTAGTCAGAAAACCGTTCAACAATTTGACAGGAAAAAATATCTTATGCGCAAATATTACACACAGTTTTGACGAACTAAGGTGTTTTCGGAATAATAATTAATAGACGTTCACCATAGATATAAATCTATTTTTTATTTGACAGAAAATAAATCAATAATGTTGTGTCACACGTTGCTAGAATGCCATTACCATATTTTATATAATATGATACGGTTTTTTCTTACATCAAATCATTGGACGATTCCCTGCTCAGATTAAAAAACAAAATAGACCTCAATCGACTAGCGAGAAATGTACGATAATTTCAGTTCTGAAAAGGAGCTGAATGGTTCCTTGCACGTACGTATACTACAACCGAGATGAACTTTCACCTAGAAAAGATGGGAAGTTCGATTATTGGGATGTAAAGTGATCCGTTCTCAGGACCCTTTTGATTGAACGGTATTACTGATATGAACGAAAATATGCATAATTTCCACAGTGCACAGACTATTAGATTTGTAATGGTAACAGGTTTTTTGAGGATTTGAACCGGATCTCTCGTCCCCTTTCTTGAGTCATAAAGACACTAACCAGCACTTCTGTTTTATTCACGCTATTTTAGGTTAGGTTACAAGTGACTAGTAGACTTGACAACCAACATGTGTGATCGCTACATTCTCAGCTCTGTTGATCACTTTGAACTGAACTAGTTCAAATCATAATGAATGAACTCGTTCACTACGTCGACTAGTTCATTTGACTGACGTCGTGTACTACCTATTCTTAGGCGTATTGTTTAGCTCATAATTACACGTACCAAACTGATAACGTATGATTAAGGGTAAAATAAAACACAAACATTTTTATTGATAACTTATAAAACTGTTTACCCTTAAAACTAAATTAAGATGTAAAGCTGATATTTCGTGGAATACAATTACTTGATCGAACTTCAAGTAGTTTTAGGAACTTCGAGCCGAGTTCGAGTAGTAAAATACTCGATCAAATACTCGAAGTTTCGAGTACTCGCACACCCTTAGTAAAAACATGTAAATGAGATTATCAGTGGTTTTTAGTTGTCCTTCCATTATGGTATCAAATCCTGTTGTTACTCGGTCTTAAATTCTTGTATGGTGTAGACTGGCTTGTTTACTATGTAGGCTTCTTTTTAGGTCAGCTCCTTTAAGTTTTTTTATTACAGTTGGTAGGTTGTTCCACAGCTTACGTCCGATGTATGATGTATTTTTTCATACAGAGATATGCGGTGTATTGGAAGTATGTAGCCCCTCAACCGGGTGGAGACTGGATAATTGGTAAACAAGTGACGATTGATAATTGGTATGCTGATAGCACCATTTAGTATAAACTAATTTAAAATCTATATGATATAGCTTTGATGGACTTCAATTGTGGTACAAGTATGATGGCGAAATGGTTGAACGGTTCTTCTCTGCTAGACATTGCTAGAGAAGTCTGGAGTGTCCATGTTGGATGGTAGTCAAGGTTCAGATATTGTGTAGGGAGGGAAGAGAACTGATTGTCAGGCTTGTCAATTAGCTGTAAATCAGACCAACACTACTGGGCTATTAACAATTACCTATTTCTGAGGAACAGTTGACCTTACTTAGTAACAATGGCTACACTCATTCATCTACAATCATCACACTCATTTGTCCATATCTTGACAATCTGTGCTTATGGATAATGAATAATGCTGCTGAAACCCCTATATGTGCTAAATAACACACACAGGTTGACATCTGTCTCTCACAATTAATTGTAAATTTTAGTTTTATGCCACTGTGGCTTATTTATTTCTGAAATTTCATTTAATTTTTTTATTGACTCGAAAAGTGGTTTACAGGTAACATTGTGTTTGCAATATTTATTACAAAATTATTATTTATTTTAAATTAGGGCCTAATTAAATTAAAAGTGTTCATAAGAACAAACAAGTCAGAAACCTAATAAAGGCTTTAAGCATCATAAACACTAATAAAAAAAAGTGGAGATGAACACATTAGAGTAGGCCTACCTTTAACTTTAAAAAAATGCTACCGACTTAATTTTAAGGTAAATTATGACCAATTATCAGTTGCTTGTGAATGGTATAGAAGATGTTTAATGCTTCAGAGAGGAATATTTATCAACTATGTCTCAACTTATTTGCACCACTTTGTTCTTCAAACCAAATTTAGTGTGGTTAAAAAACAATGAAATCAGCTTGAAAAGTTTCATCAACCTTTTAATGGTGGTAATTAACTGAGGATAATGATACAAAGTTTTCACATCAATTAAATAGGGATATAATGGCTGCTGTCAACTGACAGGTGACTTTCAGTGAAGGTTCTTCTTGTGGACATTATAATAATGGCTTAGTAGGTAGTAATAAAATCTGGTTTTTAACGATTTTATAATTGATTAGTTTGATCATTAAATATAATTTTCAAATTGTTCTATATTTACTGATCATACTCTAAACAAAAAGAATATAATTTAATTTTTGAGAATATTATACAAAACAATAGTGTAGATATACCTTAAAACATATTTTAACTACTAAATTCTGCTAATGCATCCACTTTTAAAAGAAATTGAGGTGTCATAAACGTTTTTGTACTAAAAAGGATTATACTTTTTAGATGTCTTTAAAACAGTGATTAATGTTGTAATGACATGTTAATCAACTACCGTAAGCATACTACCTTACTGTTAATGAGCCTTTCCACACCAATTTATAATATGTTCCAACATTGTATATTTCACATGTCTTTAGTTAGAAAGCACTAAAACCGACAAAGGCAAATCCACTATATACAAAACATAAATTACAAGAATACACACATTTTTGAGAACCACATGCACCATTCTCAGAGAGAAATCTGTCTTCAAACTTTAAACCAAAACACATGTGTATACTTTTGATATATCTTCTGTTTTCAGAACTTGTAACACAGTTGGGGGCTATAGCCATGGACACCTATCTCCACTTCTGCTTGCTTTGCTCATAAACCTCATTAATTGCTTAACTGTTATTATCAATTTGTATGGCGAATCATGTTCCCCCATGGGTAAGCCGGGGTTAATAGAAACATGATTAAATTAACGTTTCTGGTCAAACACCACAGAAGAATTTTATTTAATTCTATTTCAACAATATTCAATTAGGCCATAAAACCATACAAAAATGTTTACTGGAATTTATCACCATTTACTAAAGGTGTTTTCATGAATGTGGAATTACTAGTTGATTTGTGGTTGCAATATGATTTGCAACAAACTTATAGTATGGTGAATGATGTAATAGATTTGTTATGATTGTAAGTTAAACTTGTTTACATTATATAATGATTTTGTATAGGAAAATAAAGTCATATAATACCTCATTAATGTTTATCTAAATCTGTTACAATCATCACCTTACACTAAAGTCACTTTCTGTAACATTTCATAACTCTCTTGGTAGTATTGTAAAAATGTAAAGTATGTTAAGAAAAATGTTATAACAATTATAAGACTATAATTTTATATAATTACAATGGGTATCCAAAAAATAAGTTTCCTACGTGTGTGTCACCAAGCGTGAGTGACAGAGCATCTTTCCGAGAGTGGGGACTTTTAGTTTGGGTGTATTGGTACCGATTCCCGCCGCGCGCTTGACTGTACACCGTTTGACCTTGAGTCACAGGCCATTCGAAATGGAGATTCCACTGTGATCTGCCGCCAGTTGTGAAGTGCGGAGTGTTATTCGTTTTTTGACTGCTAAACGTGAATCTGCCATTGAAATTCAACATCAGTTATGTGAGGTATATGGTGAACATGTACAAACGGTTCGATGTTGGCGATAATTGTTTTTGGAAGGAAGAGAAAATGTTCATGATGAACATCGAGATGGACGCCCAGCTACCACTCACCAAGGTGGCGTCATTTCTGTGGTGCACAACGTTATTGATGCTGACCAGCGATTGACACTTGACGAAATTATGGATCAGCTTCCACCAAACATTGAAATTTGCCGCGTATCTCTTCACAACATCATCACTGTAGAGCTTCAGCTGTCGAAAGTGTGTGCAAGGTGGGTTCCTTGTTTACTGTCTGACGGCCATAAGCAACAACGTGTGGCAGCTGCTCAATCTTTCTTGCAATCTTTTATGGACGAAGGTGATGATCTGTTTTCAAGAATAGTCACTGGTGATGAAACGTGGATTCACCATTCAACACCCGAAACAAAATGACAGAGTATGGTATGGCTAAAAAAAGAGGAGAAACCTCCACAAAAAGCCAAAGTGATTCAGTTAGCAGGGAAAGTGACTTATTGATCGATTACCTACCTCCGGGTGAAACAATAAATGCAGAACGGTACTGTGACGTTCTCCTAAGACTTTGTCGGACAATCCAAAACAAACGACGTGGGCTTTTGTCACGAGGGGTGTTTTTTTCTTCATGACAATGCCCGCCCACATGCTGCTCGTGCAACAAGGGAGCTTCTCGAAAAATTTGAGTGGGATATCTTTGATCACCCTCCTTACTCCCCAGGCCTTGCTCCTAGTGATTTTCACTTGTTTCCTGAGCTCAAGAATCACCTCGGCGGTCGACGCTTTGCTAACAATGATGACTTGGAAAGTGAAGTACCTGGTTTAAAAGTATGGCGGCTGATTGTTATGCAGATGGTTTGAAGAAACTAAAGCTTCGGTATGAAAAGTGCTTGAATAGGGATGGAAATTATGTGGGAAAATAGAATATGATGTGAGATCATAAAATACATGTGTTTATTGTGGAATTATGTTTTTTATTTATGGAAATAAAATTAGGGAAACTTAATTTTTGGACCCCCTCGTATATAAGATATTGAAATCAATTGAGCTGTAATGAGGTCTAATGTACATATTGTTTATAAGATTAGTTAGTTATCAATTATTTCAAAATTCAACTAAAATCTTATTGCTTTGCATTTAAACTTAAACAATTTCCCATGTATTATTTTATCTGGATAATGATAATGGATTGTTACTAATTTGAATAATATCTCAACAATCCTATCTCTATTCTAACCTTTAATAATGTTCATAGGGTTAAATGTGAATAATCTGAAAAATTAATTTACCCTAGCTGAAAATTCTTATTTTAAATTCTTACTAGCAATTAGACGCTTAAAATTGTAGTACCTATTCACCATGTGAAAGGGTAATCAACCCCCAAATAGTACACTCCTTCAACCGGCACACAGGAGTCTACTGGACCCCATTTTAAAAATGTTAAAAACATAATTATAATTATTTTTCATTTAAGTTAGGTTTTTTGACCGTTATGTTTGAATTTATTTATATATTGATTGATAGTAAAATTTTTTGAAAATTATAATATGTGCTTGGCAAAAAGATAGTTTTTTCGAACAAATCTAAACTTTTTGAAAATAGGAATTTTTATGAAGGTTTTACAAGTTCAGAGAAAACTATACATTATATTATACTTAAATATGTGTGGAGACAATATAAAATGTATTTATTCATCAACAGTTATCTCCTATCTTACAAATAACTAGAAATATAGGCAAGTGTTTACCATCAAAATATAAGTTCATTTTTCATAACACTAATTTATCTTTTTTTATCTGATTTGCCAATGATTTACATTTTAAAACAAAGACTTCTATAACTAAAGAAAGGATAGTGAATTAAACGTAGGTTTTGAAAAATTCTGGTTGAGGTCAGAGTTGTCAGTCCCTCCAAAACTATAGCCACTGTCATCATGCATAGTCTAATTTTGTTTTCCGGAGGACTCATTTTGTAGTTTAACAGTGAACAATTACATGAGAAAATAAAGTCAGTTAGGTCCCTACATCAAATATAACTAAAAAGTGAAGTATCACAACCTATATATCCAATACACACAATGAGAAAAAAATAACACCTCCAACAACACACAGGGGTAAACTGGACCCCAAGATAAATAAGCATGATTACTACTTAGTTGATTACTACTAGACAGCTGACAACTGGTGTGGCCGATGGTGGGGGTCTATACCCAGAGCTACTAACTAAATGTTCATAATTACCAAATATTACTGCAACAAACTTAAACTTAGAAACATAAATAACACTTTTGTTTTGATGGAACTCATAGTGCTCGTTAACCTATGGTCATCAAACACTCAATATATCAATGGCAGTATGAGGTGAACCAGGTGTTGATATATCAACCAACAACAGAGCTTCTAGTTTTGATGGAACTCATAGTGCTCGTTAACCTATGGTCATCAAACACTCAATATATCAATGGCAGTATGAGGTCGCAATGTGAACCAGGTGTTGATATATCAACCAACAACAGAGCTTCTAGTTTTATGCATTTATGATTTTGTGGCATTTGTTTATTAACTATTATTGGCGCAGAAATTATGTGTGCCCGAGTTTGAAGGTAGTTTTCTAAAGGACTAAAAGGCCTAAGAAAAATCTAATTACACATTGTTTTACTCATTTAATTGTATGTTATGACACATGCATTTTAAAATTTTATTAGAAGTTTTAATAATTTTTAACCTAGTTTGAACAAAAAAAGTTTCAGAATTTCAACTTTTTCACAAGAAGAAGTTTGTATCAATTCCCTAAAACATTATTTTCTTGGCTTCTAGAAGTCATAAAATTAATTACTTGGTCTTGTTGTAATCTTTATGATATGTATATTTACAATACATCACTTTCATATGTATAAGTAAATGCAGTGATTTTAAATTGATTATATTATATTTACTTACTCATATGAAAGTAATGTGCTGTAACTATACATGTCTTAAGGATTACAACAAGACCAAGTAATTAATATTACGACCTCTAGAATCCAAGGAAAATATGTTTCAGGTAATTGATTAGAACTTTTTTCTAGAAAAGTTTAAAATTTATAAAAATTATAGAAAACATTTCTATCAACCAGGTATTAAAATATAAATGTGATACATTTACGAGTTTTGAAGTAATAACGGTCTAAATTTGATGTAACTAGGATAAAAATTATTAAAATTTGAAATAAAATTAAAAAAAGCATATGTCATAACGTACAATTAAACAAGGAAAACAATGATTAGATTTTTCATAGGCCTTTTAGTCCCTTAGAAAACAACCTTCAACTCAGGTGTACATAATCTTTGCGCCAACAGTAAAATGTAATTTACTATAATTTTTTCAATGATAACATTTCTAATTTATTTTCAGTTCAAATACTCTCAATGTTATAAGCAAGTATCACAGAATGAGTCAAAGAGATATTCATCTATTTTGTGAGTCACTGTTGCGTTCAATGTTGTGCAGTGCAATTTGTTTACATTTCTGATGTTGGACATGAATCATCAGTAGTGTTTAGTGACTTATTGTTTATAAAACATTCTAGTTTTTAAAATATGGAAGAATATTTGTAAATGGTTAAAGAGCTTGAAAAAGATTTAGATTTAGGTTTATACATGTATTAACAGATTTCTCATACAACCTGAAATTTTGTCCATATTTACAAAAATAAATTGACTAGTTTATTGTATTGAATATACAATAAATATAATATTTTTAATCTGATAAGTGCACTGTTACTTTTTTCTTATTTAATTTCTAATAAAGTTCATTTTGATACAAAGATAACATAATATTACATATTATCAGTAATATCATTAAGTTTTTCAAAGTTGGGGTTGTTTCAAAGTTGTTTTTAAAAAAATCTATGTTTGTGGCCATTGGTTGTTATTATCAATATAAAAAAATAGCAATCTATCAAAATAAAAAATTGATGGAAGTACTATTTTTTACCCAAAGAGTTACTCACCTTGAGCACACTTTCATCCTCTGAGTGGCAGGAGGACTGAAGAGTGACGTCTGCTACTTTGCCTGCCTGGCTCACGATAAATACTTTCATAGCTTGCGAGACCTGCCGTCCAGTCAGCACAGCTGTATTTATCACTTCCCAGTTCTATTGAAAGACATATGAATTTGATCAATTTGATCATTATATTGTTGGATGAAGTTAATTATGAACTTAAAAATATTATTGAAAACTGATAATAAGATAAGACTAAAATATTTACATAGTTGTTTTTTTATACTAAACCGAAATAAATTATTTAGTTCAACGCTATTTTTTCAAAATTCCCAATTCTTCTACTCCATTTAAATAAATTAGCTATCAGCTAATTTATAGCTTCTGATTTCATCTTCCATTGAGAAAAGGCCAATGAAGAAAATTTCGATCACAGTATGCAACAAGGACTACTTTAGCACTTTCCCACTTATTTACAATTAGTTCATATTCAATCATACCTTGATAATTGTTGTTTTAATTATAATAGTAAATACTTCTAAGAAGATGGACTGCCTAACACTTAATATGATGTATACTAAGAGGTAGGGACTAAAAACCTCTAAAACAATTAAAATGATAATTTAAGGCAATGATTATTTATATTTATTTATATACTATTATATACTATTTATTTATAGTAATCTCGCAATCTTCAAATTAAAAAAAAGGGTTATTTTTCTTTAGTTATCAAATTTTAATTGCACAAACTAGCACTTCCTAAGAATTGATTTTTTATCAGTTCATAAAATAGCTAATAAAAGTGAAGGGCGTTAAACATAGCAAATGTTTGGCATCGATAATTAGCCATAATGAGGCTTTGGCCTGTTCCTACATCCTTGTTAGAAAGTGATGAGTTTCAAAGATTACTTATTTTAAGTGGACCAGATACCTAACTAGATTCAACATAATATAGGCATGCAAAAAGTATATGTTAATGGATACAAGAGCAGGATATATTTTTGTTCAAACAGCAAAGTTTTACTGATTTTTAATCAATATACAATAGCCACAGTACATCTTGAGCTGTGGCTTACGTCACGGTCAATGTCGGGGGATCTCCACCAACAAACAGCGTTTAGCGTGCTACTAAAATTGCTGTAAACATCAACTCACCACACCCACAAGTTATCTTTTTCATAACACAACTCCCATATGATTAGTCACTGATACTCATATTTATTTACAATCATATTACTTGGTATTATGTGTTATCAGGTTATGATTATAAGCCATTATTATCTTTATCAAAACTTTAATGAGAAAAATAAATCATATGGAATACCAAATAATAAAATACTAGTTAATTTATAGAATGTAGGTTATGTTAGTAAACAACTAATGTACTAGTTTTGATTGTGCGTAGTCCGTAATTTAATCTTATAATAAGAAACTCATACTCGTGAATGACTTTCTGAACAATATTCAATTGAATCTCTTTACAGATATACAGCTGTTTTAAATAAATATTTAAATTAGAACATACGTGGCTAAGTTATTAAATACATAACAACTAATTGTTATTATAAACAAAATATGCACTAATATTTGCAATAACAAAACGTTTCCGATACAAAAAGAAGGCAGTGACACTCCACTCTCCAATCAGCTGATCAGCAGCGGTAGTCAATGTCTATATGTCAGGTCAGTACAAAGGTACGCAAGCGTATGCCGTACCCTTCCCTCCACTAACTACCAAGCATTTGAAAAGTAACGGTTTTCACATCTCAAGATATTCCATGGCTACTGTATAGTTTAAATAGTTATTTATCATATTGCATTTGAAATATTATTTCCTCATAATTTTCAGATTTACAAAGTTGTGCTATTTATAACAAAAAATTTTAATTTTCTTCCAAATTCTGCTGATCTTTGTTTTGGATTAAGAGGGTTTTCAGATTACCGAAGTTTGTATTAGCAATTCCACTGTAGTAATGACACTGGCTGGAAATCAAACTTTATCAATTCCCTTGGCATTCTCTTAACATTTTAACATCTTATCTCACTGGTCGAAGTTTGTATTAATGACAATTTGCCTCAGGAAACCACTATTACATATGTAGTCTAAAAGGGTCTGAGCTTGGACCTTTGATTTTCTTTTAAATGTATAATTTAATGAGCCTAGGTTCAGATACTACAACAAGTATTTTATATGAAAGAAGTAAAAATTGGATAAACGTTAATGAAAGTACACAGTGCCCTAAAATTGTTACCAAAAACAGAATAAAATGCTTGAATCTGTGTTTTTACTGCTTATGTTGCTTATTCCCAGTTACTTATGAAATATAGTATGATTTAAGTGGGAACTATAGTAGAATAGATAGTATTTTACTGTTGAAAGAACTGTCAGGGTAGTCTCTAATGCTGAGCATAGTCAAAGATTATTGTATGCTCTGTTTTTCAACAGAGAAGTAATAGAAAGTAATACTATAATAAACCTGAATAAATATTAACATAATATCACTTTGAACGTAATGAAATCCCACATCTATTATAACCTACCTGTATTATCCACATGTTTATGTTTATAAATTGTTGTTGTGGCTAAAATGTTAGTGTAATGTTACTTTAATTAATATACTATAGTTTATTTTGATATGTAGAAAAAGTACGAGGGTTGTCTGTAAATTAAGGTCTCCAACTAGCTCTTGTTGCAACAGAGCAAGATAGCATAACTCTGACAACAGTAACATCTACCTTCCTTCCCCTACCCCTATTTTGGTCAGTCCTCACCTCTCTGCAACAAAGTCTTGGCTTCATAGCCATTAACGATGGAAGGGAAAGCCGAAGCTCCCGCCAAGTATAGATTGCAGTCTGTTATTAGATTTCTGTAGTTTAAGGGGTCAACCACTTTTGAAATCCATCACCAGTTGACCTTTATAAGTGGAGAGAACTGTATAGACATAAAATATATGCATAATTGGTGAAGGGAGTTTGCAAAAGGCTGAAGAAACATGCTCGACAAGGTCAGCTGCAGCCATCCATCAGTTTCAGATGAGACAGTAACGAAAGTTGGGAACTTTTGCTTGCGGGCCTGCGTATGACTATGTGAGAGATTGCCGAACAGATAGAGGACATCTCTAACACTACTGTGAACAAGATTTTGTTGGGCCATACAGAACAAAAGTCATGTTTGCATCATGACAATGCCCGCCCTCACGTCGCCCGAACTATGATGGATCTCATCGCCAAAATAGCTATCTCAGACATTTGTCTATGATTTCGGAAACTGTGATTGGTTTTGAAATAAAATGATGTTTACTATGTGAAAAGCCATTGGAGACCTTAATTTACGAACAACCCTTGTACAATTTTACGTATTTTTAAATTAGCCAATCAGGGACGTACCCAAGGGGGTGTCCGCACACTCCCCGAAATTTGGAACCTTTTTTTTTGAGCGAGTGAAGTGAGCATCTGTGAGTTACACACCCGTGCTGTGACATTATTGGCCTGATACACAAGTTCTCAGATAGGCCATGAAACTACTAGCTTAATGCCGCGTGATCATGTCTCTACTGCTTTATTGATTATTCAATAATAATGGAACTAATGCCATTTCAATGAATATTTTATGAAGAATATAATCATACTACATTTTAGTAATCATTCAGTTACATTGTACAGTGAACTCTTTAGAGGAAAAAATTATAAAATTAACTACGTGAAAAATTAGAATAGGAGAGTTTTTGACAGTGAAGCAAGGCGAAGTTGACATTTCTTTGTTATTTACAAATTTAGTAAATTTGATTTGAACAGAAATATACCATTTAATTCGCCCGAACCTGTTTCGTTGTAAGTTTAGTTCAGAAAGGTTAGAACGCCTTTACCGCAAGTGCCAAACGTACGGCAAATGGTAATTGGTAACTAGGTTATTGTTCAATGCAGATAGAATAGGATTCCATGGTTAGGTTAGTATACAATTAAATTTATTTGAATGAGTCTTAATTGTTATAAATACTTTCTAAAAGTAAAATTTTTCTTTTATAAACTATTTTAAAATATTTCATCACCACAGTATTCCTTAGCAAAGATGACAAGGAATACTTAGCAAATATGACAACAATCTTTACCCAATGTATAAGAATAATTAAAGTAATAAAAATCTAGCCAGTCAAATCAAAACGCAAGTGTAAAAACTCTTCCGTTCGGATTGAGCGCTAAAGAAAGAACGAAGAGATAGGTATGGGGAGGGTGGATCAATCAGTAATATAGACCAATTATTACAGATTGATCATAGAAAAGCGCAAAATACCGTTGATTTTATATAAGAAATAGGCCTAATATAATAAAGGACAATACCTAGACGTAGCACTGAAAGATGTAGGGCCTACAAAATTGTTCCATATTTATGAAAAATGTTTAATCACCTATTTATACTCATGAATACAAACTATCATTTTACAAAATTTAATGTAATGGTAGATTACCATGGTGAGAACCATCCCTCACCAAAATATACTGGTCAAAGACACAGTGCAACGGTATCTAGAATAAAAAACGTTAGGGATCACACATCCTCGCCGTGATCCCCACTGTATTTTGATTAGTTACCGTGGATTGTATTAAATATGAAGAATTGGATTGACTTATATATAAATAAGTTATATTAAAGGCATGCTTTAAACGTCTCTCCTTGTTTATAATATATATAGTATGTTAATGTATATTAGTATTTTTCTCAAACCTAGCAAGCACTTTACCACTTTAAAAAATTACAATTCATAAATATGGAATCGTTAATTTGTTATAAGTTTAATGTTAATACATTAAATTGTCATCATAACCTTTATATATATTATAATAAAGAGTTTACCGACTTACCGTAGATTACTATAAAACGATTACTCAATTTACATATTGTATACTCGTCATGAAACACATATTGAAATGGTATAGATTTCATTATATTTTAATGTTTTAATAAAACATCAGAGATGTAAATATGATCATACAATACTAAATTAATAGTTGTGGCATTCCTAAGAATGGTGAATAAGGCCAGTAACATCACACTCGTGTCCCCTTCCTTCGTCAGTTTAATAAATTGATCAAATAAATTAAATCAATTAATTTAATAAAATCATCATAGTATAGTGCAAAATACCGTTGATTTCTCTAAGCAATAGGTCTAATATAATAAATGACAATACCTAGACGTAGCACTGAAAGATTGTTCCATATTTATACATGAGGAATTTTTAATCACCTGTGTATACTCATGATTACAAACTAATTATTCAATTTCATCGTACAAAATTTAATGTTATGGTAAATTATATCACGGTGTCTAGAATAAAAGACGGTAGGAATCACGCATCTTCGCCGTGATACTTCCGTATGTTGATTAGTTACCGTGGATTATATTAAATAAGAAGATTTGGATTTATTTATATATAAATAAGTTATATTAAAGGCATGCTTTAAACTTCTCTCCGTGTGTATAATGTATATACTATGTTAATGTATGTTAGTATTTTGCTCAAACCTAGCAATCACTTCATCATTTTTTTAAATTACAATTTACATGTATAGAATGATAAATTGGTCCGAAGTTTAATGTTAATACATTATATTGTCCTCGTAACCTTATCTTACGAATCCACACAATTTATTGGTCCTTCGTAAATTAGTAAAAATTTTGAAAATAGCTTTAATGTCAAAAATATTTTTTTCATTCCATGAGTTCAGATATTTGTTTTGATAAATATATTTTCACCATTGTAAATAGATAAATCTACAAAATAACAAGTTTCTGTATGGACACATGTCACAAATAGGAACAGGCGTTGATAATTGAACCAGATTCAGGATAAAATGAAACCAATTTTTAAACAAATGTATAGAAATTATCGATTTCACCAAATACAGTACAACCTCGATTATTCGACCTCGCTTTATCCGGCAATAGCCAATTTACAAGATACAATTAGAATTAATCGGAAGCGTCTCAGTTTTCAAACGCAAATGTCATACACGAGTGTTTCAGTTATGCATTTTGCAAATTGCAGGCTCTGTATTGACTAGTCCCCTTCTCTCGAGAAGCGGTAGCTTTTTTTTATTCAGTCGGAATTAAATTTAAATTTAAGTATAAGATTTAATATTTAAGTAAACATATATAATTTACATAACATTTACCTTAGAATTGTTGATAGCCTAATTAAAACACAGTTGCATTTTTAAATATCTTTCGTATTATATTGTAAAGCAGCGTCAAAGTTGGCAATCGTGATAAACATTGTTCGTTTCATTACAATAGCTGCAGAGCGTGTTGCGTCACGTGCAATTGTAGGCGCTCCACTTACGCATGCTGTTCGTTATCAGTTAGTTACTAAACGTGATTCTCCAATAAAACCAAATTATTTATGACTTATGTTTTATCCATCTTTTATCGTATCAGACTTGACCTTCGCCACATTAGGACGGATAAACAAGGTTGTACTGTAATCTATAAATTAAAAGATTTAATTAACTAAATATCTTTTCAATTTAGTTACATTCACACTTTAATTTTTTTTCTGAAAACCAACAATTAAAAATTTGACCTTAATCTGAATTTTTCATGTCCTTAATTTTACAAGGGTATTTTTTCATAGAGTTCACTATACATTACAATAAAACAATTACTCAGTTTACATATTGTATGCTCGTCATGAAACACATATTGAAATAGTATAGATTTTATTATAATATAATGTTTTAATCCTCGCGTCTACGACTCATTTTTGGCCTGTGTGTAATAGCAGCGTCTTATTTCATGACTCATTTTACATTGCATGCTTATTACGTAATTTTACAAACACTCAACTAATAAATCGGACTCAACATTATACCATTTTATTCGGCAAATTATGCGCTTTCTTTTCGTATGTTCACTTCTTATAATATATAGTTTTTCGTTTTTATTTATTGGCCTTCGCCAAAAGGTCACTTGTGGATTTCAATAGATCAGCTGGCGCCAGTCACACTCGAGTCGGCTATAAATTTCTTTTTTTACAAATAATTTACAGAAATGAGTTTTTTCAGTTAGTATTTTCTTTTTTAAAACAAACAATTTGCACATTTTGTATATCTTGGATTTGGATATTGATCATTTTTAGTGTTTGCTACATGGTCACTAATTAGAAAATTGTTTTTCGGAAAATAAAAATTCTAACTTCAAACCAGAAAAAAATTTGTTACTAAATAATTTTGAACTTTTTTAGCTTTTATGAGCTAGAACGTAAACTTTTGAAAACATTGATAAATAATACTGATCAAATCCCGATTTTTATAGTAATTTTCAAACAAATGTTTGCACAAACTACAAAAATGGCCTGCCAGTCAAGTTTGATCGCCATTGCAAGTATTAATAAAACATCAGAGAGTTAAAGGCGATCATACAATATTAAATTAATAATTGTGGCATTCCTTAGAATGATGAATAATTCCAGTGATGTCACACACGTGCTCCCTTCCCTCATCTGCAGACAGAAGACACAACGCCAATAAACAAAAACGGCTCACTCCTTATTTTCAGTAGCCGTGGGTTTCTCACCCCCCCCCCCCGCGCTCACTAGCCCTTTTTAGATCCCCTGATTGGACACCCCCCCGAAATTAAGTTCTGGGTACTCTCTGTAGCCAATCTGGTTGCATACAGGCGTTAATTCATATGGCAATAAATATGATTTGAGGTGATTAACATGCTTATTATTTCTCATAATGTATATTGATATATAAAACGGTCCATAACGTTAACTTTTTTAAAGTAATTGGCTTACCTATCAAAAGGCAAAACAAGGTAAAAAATACTAAAATTTTGTTAGTACAATTTATGATCAGGCTTTAATGTAAACCTTGGAAATGGGAAGGACTGCTTGGATGTCATCCTTTTGTATTTCCAGTCTAGCTGTGATCTTCTTACGTTGAGGGTCATTCTGAGTGCGAGTGTGAGCATGAGTACGGCCTTCCAACACGTAGCGCACACTCCACACCAGCCGACCTTCATCCCACAGGTCCGCACTGTCTTCCACCACCTCAAGTAGCCATGATAACACTTCCTCCACCCTTCCAAAAAATAAAAACCATTTTTCAATATTTATTTTTCTATTCAATTTATGACAATTTTACAGTATGTCCTTACATAGCATCAACATATAAATTCTTCTAACTGAAATATAGTAAAAACCCGATGTTCTTTACCTTATCTTCTATCAGGTTCTGTTATTCGTCAGTGTCTGGGTTTGTTGAGCCACAGTATGACAGTTGCTTTATGACTCATCCGTCTGGAAGATGACAATTCCCCCTCCAGCCGCCTAACCCACTCCCGTTACGGCAGCTGTTACTGGTGCAGTGCTAGCATTCTCTTATCAGTGTGATTGTGTTCTGTTTTAAATTAATTGTATTCAAGACTACTGTAGATATTAAACAAACCACAGGTATAGACTCTTTATACAGTGTAAGTACATTTTTCCCGTTTGTGGTGATCCTTTTAGGCCTACTTTATTAACTTGATAGATTCTATTATTACAGTGCTGTATAGTTTATTTTATTACTGCTTAAAATGTATCAAAAACAGAAGCACGTTGTTTTAGAACTTTATAAAAAAATTAAATAATGAAACGATAAATGTGAAAGTGCTAGTTTAGCATTGCAGTAATGTATGACTTTGGACAAAGAACTATAAATGATATTAAGTATGATTAAGAAAAAATTGAAGGATTTGGTTAAAAAATGCAAACTACAGAAGTTAATGTAAAAAATAAAACCAGCAAAACTTGATAAGTTGGATACTGTAATGTACCAGTGGATATCCAAGCTTGCAGTCAAGGGATTCCTGTTTCAGGACCTATAATAATTTCAAGAGCTATGGATATGAACCAGGAGCTTGGTGTTGAATGGGATCAACTTTTTAAAGCTAGCATAGGCTGGCTATATAAATTTAAGTGTCGACATGGTATTGTACAATTGAACATTAAAGGGGAAAAGTTTATTATTGTAGTACTGTTGTGCAGCTATTGCTTTGTACAGAGAACAATAGTTGAAAAATGAGTGGCTAGAAGTGAACAATGCAGATGTCGGATTTCAAATCTTAAATGACGCTGAATTAGAGGAAAATTTATTGAAGGATGATACAAGTGATAGAGATGAAGAAGTCGATCCTGAGGAAACTCCTAATATAATTAGCCATAATATAGTAGACACAATCTTATTCAAAGTTATTTACTGGTATGAGTGTAAGAGGAGGCAGACTCTACCAACACTTTTTCTGTTACGAAAGGTACACAATATTGATTCAAAGAAGACGCATCCAGCATTACGTCAAAGTAAGGTGACAGACTATTTTAAGAAACCATAATACATTACAGTGCCACTGCAAACCTTGTTAATGCAGTTCAATTTTAACAGTGTTAATAATTAATTTTTGTGCATTGCCAATAAGCCTAAAATACAACATCAAAATCTAGGCTGTTGAAGATTCAAAGACATTTTTCAGTTAGTATAGAGATCTACGCTGATAGGCAGCCTAATGTACTATGCCAAGTTAATAAGGACATTGCTAGTCTGGTGAAAGGTGTATCAGAGCCAACATTAAATGATGGTCGTAATTTGACTAATGACAATTAACATATGTCCATACCACTTGCAAATGTGTTACAAAAATAGTAGATGGTACAGTGTGTAAAAGCAAAACTCAACTACCAGCAGAAATTACAAATATAAAAGGACGACCTTGTTGTAGTATATTTTTTGCTTTTGGGAGGTAACTAAGCAAAGCTAATTTAGTTTCTTACATCACTAGCAATAAAACTAGGAAGGAAGTGGTTGTTGAATCCACCATGCATTCTGATGGAATATATGAAACAACTGAGGAAGCCTGCAAACCACACATTATAACCTTCTCTATAACAACACTTAACCCTCGATCCGGCAGTCATTTTTGCCCAAAATGTCGGGTCATTTTTGGTGATTTTGCAGTGATGTTTTATAAAATTCATAAAAAATATTATATTACAATAAAAGTACAATTGTGTGGTATTAAACTGTTCACAAGAATGTGGGCTATCATATAATACATAATTCATAACCTATAAAAATTTTATTTATTTTTTATGTTATGAAATATTTGTAAATTTTTTAGAAATCGCGGAAAATAGGGGGGACCACCCCCTATTATCAATATTGTGATGATAAAAAAAGAAATGTGAGATAGCCAAAATGTTTGAAATTTTATCTAGTTTCAGAAAATATACAGTTTATATAGGTTTGTAAGTAAAAATTATTTTTTATAAATTTTTAACTGGAACGTATACAAAAACCTGAAAATTAGTAACCACGGTTACTATAACATTCAAAAATATGATAAAAATTTCCTACAAACACTACAGAGTTCTATTATATACTAAAATTTAGCTAAAAACATGCTCTAATACAATATAATACACTTCTAAACACACTAGAAGTGATAATTACATTGCAAATGATAATTATTTACCGTAGTTGAAATCAGGCCCGGCAGACTAAACAACAACAAAAATGGCGAGACTCAGAGACTAGCTTCCTTCTTCAACTTTCACTACGTTTTAAAATAACGCCGATACAGTGCAGTGTGCGTTGTTGCATACCACTGGAATCTTATGTTCACGCTGAGTACATAGAGTATAAAAACATCGAAGTAGCTCGATTTTTGCGCATTATAAATATGGTAAATCTCCGACGCTGCAATTGTACGAAATTTTGTAAAATGCCGGATCGAGGGTTAAAGCAGAATAGATGTTTTGGACCAAATTAAAAGTGAATATTAAGTTACTTGAGTTGGTAACAGTTGGCTATTCATTGTTTTTTTCCCACTATATAAATGGACAAATAATGTTCAATTTGAACCCTAGATCGCAAATCCTGGTGCTTCACATGCTATTTTCAAACGTATATGCGATCGCGGAAGTAGGCACAAAAGATTCTTTTGTGAATCCCTCTGGTCTGAGGAAGATGAGCGTAGTTCACCAAAATCCATCACCATAATATTCGTGCATTTTGTACTTGTATTGTAATATATTTGTGCATTTTATGCTTATATTGTAACAAATTTGTGTTGTGTGACGTTTACTTGTACTGTAATCTTTTTAAGACAATAATTATTTACTACTTTTTTTTGTAGTTTTGATAGTAGAATGTGAAAGTATAGTTCTTGAGAAGAAAAACGAAATGATAAAATTGACAATTGGAGCATATTTAGTATTTTTTATGATTTTTACAAAAAAAACTTGCGAAGCGCTGAAAAGAAGCACTTTGCATTTGGGAGTTCATAATGGGTCACATAGTATTCATCATCTAGGGTTAACACAAACAAGAAATTGGCACAAAGAAATTTTATAAAAGAACTGTCTTTATCACTTATTAATTATTTTATTGAAATTCGTGCATTGATTCCAACTTTGTCTCTCTCACTCCAAGATAAAATTTAAAATGTCACTGAAAGAGTAACATAAAGGATACACCCTAAATAGATGTACTTCATGTGAAAATCTGTTCTGTAAGAAACTTGTAAAAAAAATTATATGTTCTACAGACTGTTAACTCAGATGAAGAAGACTATAAATAAGTTCAGAAAACAAATTCACTAATTAATTTCCTAAATAAAATTGTATTTTAGTATTTTAAGGTTAGATTTGTAATTGTTATACTTCTAAAACCACTAAAACGTATTAATTTTAGCTTTGATAACAAATATGTCAATTTAATATATGTATTTTTATCTCTAAAAAATCTAAGATCTATTTTTTATCTTTCATTTTTAAAATAGAGAGAAAATATCTCACCATGCGACTAATCATGTAATTTGCCATAACGTGATTGATCGTGGGTTAAAAATGGGGTTCATGAAAATTACACATATGAATTAAAATGAATAAATCAATAATTTGACAGTATATCCTCTAGAATATCTATACACTAAATTTGAACAAATTACACCTTATTTAAAGAAGTTAATTTTATGAGAGTTTGAATATTTCCTATCAAAGCCTCAGCCAATGGAATGCCAATTAAAAGGTCATTGCCTGGCTTGAGTACCCTTCTGAAAATTAGGAACTGACCTCGGAAGAATCCTTTTCTCAGGAGTTTCTGGTCCTAGAAGCCTTCGAAATGCTGTGACCGTGGCAACAGTGTGTTTGGGGTTTACATCTACACTCATGTTCCATGCTTCTCTGTCGCTGCATTCAGCCCCTAGTACTCGTAGCCCACTTTTTACTCGTGCTCTACAATCAACAAGTGTAAGTAGAGTAAATATAATCCATAAAATTTCCATCAGTTTTTGACAAAAAGTTATAATTACATTTCACTTTAAAACAAAATTCTCTTTACACAAAGATACTCATTTATTGCTGGAAAATATTACAATAACATAATCATCAGGGAATGTATAAGTTAATATAATCATCTAGTTTATCATTAATAAACTATTAACTAAATCAATTTAACAATTGATAACATTAACAAAACAATTCAGTCAAACAAGTTATTTTAGAATATGTACAATTAAAGAAGTAATTACTTCATAAGGATGGTCCAGGAGGAACAAACCATTTATTTTTCAAATTGCTTGGATGGCATTATTTTTAAACTTCCTATGATTGCATTCTAACACTTTGGACCAAGACTGAACACATTCAGTGCTAAGGTTGTATTTTCGTTTTCACCATTAAAAACTTATTCTAATGGCTGACATTAAAAAAAAAAACTTTTTTTGTGACTGTGTAGTGTCAATTTATGACTGTCAGAAGTAGTTTGTATATATGGAAAACTCAAAATAATTAATTTTTTTATAATGAATTGCCTGTGGACCACCGTCTAATTATATTAGAGGTTTATATTACCTTATATTCAGTGAAGTGGCCAAACACGTCGTCAGATGGTGACCAGTTTCGACTAACTCATGTAGTCATTTTAAAACGGTAAATAGATAAATCTTCACTCTTGTGAGGTCGTCAGAAGTCTTGAAAAACACTGAACATATACTAACGGACGAAAAACATGTAAGTTTTGTGTTTTTCGTGTTTTGTCCGTTTGTATGGGTTCAGTTTTTTTTTCAGACTTCTGACGACCTCACTAGAGTGAAGATTTTATGTATTTTCGGCTTGAAAATGACTACATGAGTTAGTCGAAACCGGTTGCTATCTGAAGACGTGTTTGGCCACTTGACTGAATATAAGGTAATACAAACCTCTAGTATAAGGCCATCAGCTTCTGGCGAACGACTTTGCTAAAAAACTAATGTCCAAGATTTTGTACACCACTTTATTTCTAATAAACTAATTAGTAAATTAATGAATTAAGTAAAAGACACGAAAAGATTAAAAATGACTATTACCAGGTCCATTAATAACATTTTTCACAATTAGTCTAATCTAAGATAGATTTTTCAAAACATGCTGCTTCAAAACACAATTCAGGTTGTTCATAGAAAACAAATACAGGCTTTTTAATATTTCTTCTGTGCAGTGCAGTCTACATATTTTTCTCTTAATTTTATTCTAATTTCTCAAAAAATAAAACAATAACAGAAATGGAAACTATAAAAATAACCGTGACCGGAAACTGAAAATCACGTCCTACTCGTAGGATACCATAGAAGTGTGATACCTACTATTAAGCAAACCCGGCAAAGGCTGGGCAAAGACTGATTTAATGATGTGAGTGAGGCAGTATGTCCGATTAGACGACTACGTAGCCATTAGGAGTTGGGCCGCGTGACTGACTTAACGTCATGTGTAAAGGTAGCCAGTGAGTATGATCTAGATGGCAGCTTAGTAATTACCGTGTTTTTAACCCCTCTGGTGTTATAATTGTGTTTTAATTAAAGGAACCATACAAATTCGGCACTGGTGGCGCAGTGCTGTTGTCCAGCTACTTGGGGACAAAGTGTTTGGGAGATTGTAGGCGATAGGTTTCATGCTCGGTTCTCTTAATACCGACACATCGTCCACTCAATGGTTGTCATCAACGTGGATACTACTAGAGAAGTCTGGAGTGTCCGTGTTGAATGGTAGTCAAGGTTCAGATGTTGTGTAGGGAAGAGAACTGAGTGTCAGACTTGTCATTTAGCTGAAAATCAGACCAACACTACATGGTTCGGATTCCACGTAAAGCTGTAGGTCCCATAGTTGCCCTGGCTATTGGGCTATTAATAAATAGTCCATTCTGAGCTAAGTCGAACTCAGATAGTAACAATGACTACACTCGTTCATCTACACTCATCACACTCATTTACTCCTCATATTCGCCCATATCTCTACGATCGGCGTCTTAGAGATGAATAATGAATAATAATGAATTTTGTTTACAACTAGAGAAGGTACCGTGTAGATGTTCAGTTCCTACAATTTTTTCTGACAGGGATCTTTGTAGTCAATACCAGATACGTAACTTATTGCTCTTTTTTGAACTAACAGGATTTTGTGAATATTCTTTTTAAATGCATTTCCCCATAACTCACTACTATACACCCATGAATAAAAGAATACACAATAAGCCACTTTTAAAACTTGCCTATTACAAGAACTACACAGTTTGCACAAAATTTTTAAGAAAATCTTGATAATTTTGTAGAAAGTAAATTAATGCCTGCATTCTATATCAGTTTACTATCTAAAATTAACACAACAATTTGATAGCTTCTTTAGACTGTACTTCATAGTCACCAATAAGTATTTTAGATACAAATGAGGAGATGTTAGATGTTGTGAAATTTACAGCAATTGATTACGGTTTAAAAGTTTTCTTTAAAGTATTGAAAACATTACTGACAATATTATTTCTGGGAATTTCAACATTTTCTAATTGTATGTCTTTAAAAATCAAAGATTTATCATCAGCAATGTTATACAGCTCATGCTCAATTCTCAATTGTTTTCCAAGTTATTAAAATAACAGTTCCTTTCTGTTACCTATAACACATGAATTACCTACTATTCATATTTTATTGACAAAGTTATTTCATATTCACTTATTACGGTATTTTCATCATCCCAGAATTTTTAAATTCTCATAACATTTACAAATTCTGTTTACTATTTTATAGTATTAACATTCATACTAGTGATGGGTCGGTTCCATTTTTTTCAGTTCCGGTTCGGTTCTTTACTGAAATTGGTTCTTGGTTCCCGGTTCTCAGTTCTGAGTACTTTTTGAGAAAGTATCAGATAATTTTTCTAATACCTTTAAGCCAGTGAATCAACAAACTATTTGAAATCAGTCAGTAAAAACAGTGCATTTTGGCGATTTATCCAATAAGAATTAAAATACACTCTAAAAATCTATAAAATGACATACAATATTCCCAATAATTAGAGAATTGTTAACACTTTATTTATTATGATTGTTTACGTTGTTTGCACAAAGAAAGTATTTACTTTAAATTTAAAATGTATACAATTTAACTAAATGGAATATAACGCTCAAATTAGTCTATAATTGAAATTTACCTTGAAGAAATTACAAAACTTATAAGCCTAGAGAAAATTAAAAAATAACCTGCCATTTTATGTCTGGTTTAGTAATAAACCTTATTAAAAAACAAATAACAACAATTGATTAAAATTACCACAACTAAATTTAAGAGGTTGATGTAATTTTAATATGTCAAAAATAAACAGCAAAAAAAAAAATAATAATATAACTAATTAAAAAAATATTTTTATTAACTAATGGTTCTTTTCTCAATTGGTGATAATACTGAATTAAGAAAATATAAATGCTACTCACATTCATAAAAAACTATACAGTACAAGTAAATGTCACACAACACAAATTTATTACAGTATAAATTTGTGTTGTGTGACATTTACTTGTACTGTATATGTACCAACATGTATTACGATAATTAAAAACTATTAAAAAAACTATACAGGCAATAATACCATAAATGTTTTTATATTTAAGAAAATGTATAGAAATTATACTATAACTTTTGTTTTAAATTTAAGAAATAATAAACTATTTTGGGTCAGTAAATGTTAAGTCAATGCAATTTAAAACTTTCATCCTTTGTAAAAAAAAATTAAAATTAAATTTTACTATTTTAAAATAAAAATACTAAAGACTAATTTAGTGTGTGTTTTGTTTTGACACAATATTAATCTTAAAATTTTATTCTTAAATCCAATTCCCTAGGTTTTGTACGCATTGTTTTTTCATTATTAAAAATAAGCTTAAAATAATAAACTCTAATATCTTAGATTCATCATAAAAACCTTTTATTTTTCAAAATACACAATAAAACTAGAAGCATAATTAATTTCAGAATGTTAGATGAGTTGTAAACAGAATGGAATGTTTTCAAAGGTGTTTTTATCAGGCAGAAAGTGATAATAAAGGGTCATGATAGATGGAGCTCAGGCGGAAAGGACAACAGTTACTGGACTCTGGAACTCTTGAACAAAAACTGAATGGATGTAATTCACTGCCTTTGGTGTGAATTCCTATTCATTAATGTTATCTGTCTCTTTTCATGTGTGATAAGGAAGTAGCCAGACTATGGGTGAATATTTTCTGACTTAGATATTTTGTTTATCTCATGGCCAAATCACTTACTGATAAGATAAACAAACACTTACTGATATTTTCTGACAAAGAAATATTGTTTGTCTTGTGTCAGGATAGTTTAATTTTTCTGTTTATCAGCACTTTTCACACCTGAATCATTTCTGATATGAAAGCTATCTCCCCATTTTTGTTATTCTAGAACCGAATGCAGAACCAAGATTTCCCCATCGGTTCTCAGTTCCCCTTCTTTTGTCAAGAACCGGTAAATCCGAAAACCGACTTTAGGAACACCCATCCCTAAATTCATACATTAAGTGTGTATAAATGTGAAATTTATTTACTAAAGTAGAGATAAACCCAAAGTAAATGGTGCTTGGGGTGAGTAGTGTGAAGGAGATAGAGAACATCCCACCACAGTTCCCCTCCAATGGAAGCATGCTGCAATGTGCCAAGTAAATGGTGCTTGGGGTGAGTAGTGTGAAGGAGATAGAGAACATCCCACCACAGTTCCCCTCCAATGGAAGCATGCTGCAATGTGCCAAGTAAATGGTGCTTGGGGTGAGTAGTGTGAAGGAGATAGAGAACATCCCACCACAGTTCCCCTCCAATGGAAGCATGCTGCAATGTGCCAAGTAAATGGTGCTTGGGGTGAGTAGTGTGAAGAAGATAGAGAACATCCCACCACAGTTCCCCTCCAATGGAAGCATGCTGCAATGTGCAGTAAAGTCTGTAAGTTTGTCTATTAATGAACATGGACAGCCATGCCAGTTGTATTATTTAGTTCCATTTTATAATTCATTGTTATTAAAAGTTGTGATCTCCATACAAAAAAATGAAAAATCTATGTATACACATACCTATTGTATTTCTCCCATTTTGTTAGGAAATAATATTATCAAAATTGCTAGATTGTAGTATATTTTTATTTAAATCAGCTTTTTTTATTTATTGTAAAATTTCAAATTAATTATTGTTTACATTATGATTAATTAATAATATTTATTTTTCTAATCACATTTACAACGACAGATGAAAATCAATAAATTAATTTGATTTAACATCATAATAGCAAATCTAAAATAAAACTGTGGTATGTAGGAAGAGAATTGTGAAAGCTGGCAGAGACTACATCATCATGTGACTGTGCGTGATGGGGGACAGAATCTGTTGCGCATATGCTGTGCGCACATCATTTACCATGGGTTTAGGTCTACCTACTTCAATATATAACACCATAAATGGAAAAGTCCTTCATAAAAATAAGTCCCTTTCTTTTTAACGAATTGCTTAAAAATGTATAACTGAATCTTAAAAAACGTATCCACTTAATAATGAAGAAAAAGAAAACAATCTTACCATTTTTTCAATATAAACTGTACCTTATAATAAATCCTGTTACAGGGAAGTCTGGCTTAGTTCTGAGGAAAACAGGCACATGTATTCGGGATCTAGGGAAGAGTGCAGCATGAGGCAATAACATTGTTAGTGTATCATCAGAGTGCAGTTCTTGATAAGAGGCTCGAGCATGCGTGAGCGGTATTGAGGCAAGTGGCGTCACAGGCTGTATTTGTACTCGTGGAACACACTCCGCCAAGTCAGAGCCTCGAGGCTCTAGCACAGAGTAGGATACCTGTACAATTCAAATTTTTACTAAAAAATTATCTACTAAATTTGTATCGAACATTTTAAAAAGAATTAAAATCAAATTTAATGAATTATTGAGGATCAAATAATTTGATCCTTATTAATGACCCTTATTGTATCAAAAATTCCAAATAATGTTGAATACATATATGTTTCAAAACAACATTTCTTATTCTAAAAATAATCAAAATACAACTCTGTATTTAATTAAAAAAAAAAAAACTTAATAAATAGGTATACTGTTAAGTTCAAACATTTTGTAGTAAAACAACTCAAGACAAACTATTTCATTCAATTAAAATGTTACCTTAACAGAACGCTGAGGTGTCTTGACAGGTTTTCCAGGGCGACCATCTGCATCAGGTAGAGGTAGGGGGGCCCACCAGGATGCAGGAACTGTTAACTCAGCTAAACACACACCATCCTCGCCATCTGGACTACATGCTGCTGTCAGTGCAGGCCGTGTCCCCATCACAGCATGCACTAAGATACATACCTGCATACATAATGCCTAGTGTAAGAGGAAAAAATGACCAGTTCCACAAAAAAATCAAATTCTTAATGCAGGTTAAACAAAACTATGTTTAAAGTTTCAAAATTTGTACTATTGTTATTTTTAATCTTCCTAATTAAAGGTGCATAGATTGTAATATATGTTGCTCCACCCATAAAAAGGCTTCAAATGGTCCACAAAGATCCAGAAATTGTATACACTATATGTATAGTGCTGATTAGATGTTAACTTTAACATAGTAACACAGAAATACACAATTACAATACCAGACAAAAGGAACACTTTCACATTTTTCCAAATGTGAATAGAATAGAGTTAACAGAAAATAGCCGTTATATTACAGGCACATTGATTTATAATGTCTTTTTTGAAAATAAAACTCTTTAACATAATACATTTGAAAATCAATACAAGTAATCAAACATTATATTGATCCTAAGGCCTTTCGACTACAAAGATACATTTTCGATTCGACTACATAGGATTAGTGACGCTATTCTATGTTATTATTATTAAATTAAATTGTTAAAGGCCTCACAAATAAACTTCAAAATTTATTGGAATGTTTGATTACTTATATTTATTTTAAATTATAATTCCAATAAGAAAATCCTCAAGAACCATGGATAATACGTTTTATTTTTTAGTAAAAAAAATATTAGATATATTGGAATAGAAGCATTTTAGGATGTACCTTTTAGGGAATTTTTTCTTCATTTAGCACATAGAATCAGTTCCTGAAATAGGTCCGTGCATTACACATATACCCTGTATATTATATGTTTTCATAGTTTTTTGCCTTTACGGATTGTAACATAATATTGTGTTGTAAAAAAGATGATCAAAACTAATACAGTTTATATAACACAATTGGGAAAAGATATATAAAATGGCTTTCAAAGCCAGCTACCAAACTTATAAAAATTTAAAATCAGACCAATAAACAAATCTAAATAAAATAAAATCTACAGTACAAAATACTTGATTCTTAGTGTTTAAATATTGATCTCCTATCACTGAGCTAAATCCAGGTTCTCTGACTGAATGAAGACAAGCTAATCTCTCCTGAAAATAACGCAATTGGCAAGCAGGAGAGCAGTTTTACTATTTATCTACAGTTTGAACTTCAACTCCGCAAACACACGACTGATTATTTGCCATTCCCCACTTGAATTTCAACTAGATGCATCTCCCTACACCTGTGTGAAAGCGACCCAACATAGTCCATTCCTTATGAGCAAGATCCATTCCACCGATGACAGCCAAAGAGCCTGATACCAGAAACTTGTTTAAACCATCAAACATATCGCAAGTTGTAGTGTTTCTAAATATGTTATTTCCAATGTGTAACAGCTGATTTTTGTTTTGATGTTGATTATTATTAAAAGTAAACAGAATGTTTTGAATTAATTATGTCTGAGTTTTTTAATACTTATAAATAGAAAAATGGTGACGAGAATGGGATAATAGAAGAAAACAAGAGGAATATACAGACGATTTCAACCAGCCTGTAATACAACCTGTTCTATGTTCGAATTTTGAGAAATTCGGCACCAACCATGAGACTTGGAGTACTTACTTGGTAAGAGTGAAAAATTTTTTCGAATTGAATGGATTTAAAACTGACACAAAGAAAAAACAGTATTTAGTAAATTTACTGACTCCTAAAATATTTCATGAGTTAAGGATCAATTTGAGTCCAATTAATCCATTGGATCAAACTTATGATGAACTATGTAGTACCTTGCAATCTATACTAGAACCTTGTGGTAGCACAATTTGTGAACAACACAAATTTTCAAAACGTGTTCAAAAACCAGACGAGTCAATAGTTTGTTTAGCAAATGACCTTAAATCGTTGTACACTAAATGCGACTTTAAATGTCCAAAATGCAGTGCCTCAACAGCTGATGTCCATTTGCGACAGCAGTTTATTTCTGGGCTCAATGATGGCAAGTTGTTATCAAAATTGATTGAAACTCATGAAAATAAATCGTTTAAACAATGTTAGCTTGTACAAATGAACAAATTAAGGATGAAACCAAAATAATCCAGAAATCAAATCTTTTATCAACCAGTGAGGAGCAGTTTCAAATACGTGGGAAGAAGAACGTTAAATCAGCACAAGGAGAAAATACTAAATTAGTTTGTTTCAGATGTGGAGGGAGTCACCATATTAAGAATTGCTTGTTACCATCAGACATTACGTGTTATAATTGTCACAGAAAAGGTAACATTAGCAGTGTTTGTAGGAGACAGAGGCAGAGTATGCGACAAACTGTCGATGCATTCCGAGAATCAGACGAAAAAGAAATCGGTGATTTTAAAAATATGCCGTTAGTACCTATGGTTTCGATTGGAAAGAAAATTGAGACGCCATATGCGGTATCTAAACTGTCCGATGATGCAGTTCAACCCTAAATGGATGACAGGCCTGGTAGAATAATGTTAGACTGTACTATTGATGAAAAACACAATTCCTTTGAATTAGACACGGGTGCAGCTGTAAGCACAATATTTTTATATTTGTTTAAAAAACTGTTTCCAAGTAAAGTACTTAACAAAACAAGGTTATGTTTACAAACATATACTGGGGAAATTATACGTCCAGTGGGATTTGCTACGGTTGAAATTTGCTATAAAGACCAGATATCTGTTGGAAATTTGTATTTGATTCGTGGTAATGTAGATAGCATATTTGGAAGAGAATGGTTGAAACTGTTCAAAACCGGTCTTCCTATTATGAACCAATTATCAGACAAATGCCTTGATGAGGAAAAAGGTGATTTCATAGGAGAAATGAAAAAGTTGTTTCCTAATGTTTTTCTTCCCGTAGCAGGGAAAGTACCGAATTATGAGGCTCATTTGCATTTGAAACCCAATTCTAAACCCGTGTACTTACCACCTCGACCTGTTCCTTTTGCAATCACAGAGAAATTAAATGATGAAATAGATCGGCTAGAAAGGGAGGGAATTATCACAAAGTTAACCCATGGGGTACATCCGTGGTACCAATTGTAAAACCTAACGGAGACATTAGGCTGTGTGCCGATTATAAGGTATCGGTTAACACGTTTTTAGAATCAGATCACTACCCAATTCCCACCTTAGATGAACTATTATCTCTCATGAGCAGCTGCAAATTTTTCTCAACTATTGACATTTCGCAAGCATACTTAAATATTGTTATGGACAACGAAAGTGCCAAAATACAAGCGATCAGTACTCAAAAGGGTCTATACGCAGTTAATTGACTGATGTTTGGGACAAAAAATGCTCCCGCGGAATGGCAACGATTCATATCTCAAGCGCTTGAGGGAATTTTGGGAGTATCAGTATTTTATGATGACATCAGAATAATGAATAAAACCCTGGAAGAACATAAGCAGCGGCTAAAAGAAGTTTTCAAAAGGTTGTCTGAAAACAACTTGCGGATAAACAGTAAGAAGTGTCAGTACTTTAGGGCTAAGATTACGTATCTAGGCCATGAAATATCGGAGAAGGGTGTCCATAAGTGTAAGGATAAGGTAGAAGCTGTTGTTAATGCACCAAGGCCTAACAATAAGGAATAACTGCGAAGTTGAATAGGTTTGGTAAACTATTACGGACGATTTGTCAACAAACTGTCAAGCTTGCTTCACCCTTTGTATGAGCTCATAAGGAACGTAGTGAAGTTTCTTTGGACTACAGAATGTGAAAAGGCCTGGAATCAGACTAAGAACAAAATTTCGTCCGATACTGTATTAATACCATATGATCCGAGTTTGCCCATAATTTTGTCCGTTGATGCCAGTCCAGTAGGTCTTGGAGCAACTCTATCACACTCATTTTTGGATGGGTCAGAGAAACCATTATGCTTTGCTTCCCGAGCTCTCTCATCGGCAGAACAATCTTATTCTCAAGTAGACAAGGAAGCAACAGCAATATTTTGGGGTGTTCATACATTTTTCCAGTATCTGTTTTCAAAACGATTCATTTTGAGGACCGACAATAAACCACTTGCTTCAATTTTCAATCCCTCAAAGGAATTTCCCCGAATGACTACCCAAAGGCTTCTCAGGTATGCGATATTTTTACAGGGGTTTGATTATGAAATTCAGCATGTGTCATCTCAGAATAATGTAGCAGCCGACGCCCTTTCAAGAATGCCAATATTAAGAAGAAACGATGAAAACTTCATGGATGACATACACAAGGCGTGTATAAACCAAGTTAAAAGGTTAGATGACATGCTACCGGTAAATGTGAGTGAAATTCAGAGCAAAATTCAAAAAGACTTAGTTTTACAGAAAGTTTATGATTGTTTACTGAAGGGTAAACCTCAGGTTTTCAATGAGTACAAAAGGCATACTAGTGAACTCAGTTTAGTAAATGGTTGTATACTCAGAGGTGACAAAGTTGTTGTACCAACATCGCTGAAGAGAAGGATTTTAGAAGACTTACATTCAGCACACATTGGAGTTGTTAGAATGAAAGCGTTGGCTAGAAGCTTTGTCTGGTGGCCAGGAATTGATATTGAAATTGAACGATTTGTGAAGAATTGTAATCCTTGTCAAATTAACCAAAAAGATCCTGCCAAAGTCTGGCATCCATGGGAAACAGAAAATGCTTCATGGAGGAGATTACACATTGATTTTCTAGGCCCCATAGCAAATCAAAATATAATGTTGGTTGTGGATTCTTACTCCAAGTGGCTTGAAGTCTGTCCGATGTCTCAAATATCTTCAAAGAAAATCATTGAATTTTTGGAAGTTATGTTCTCAAGATTTGGTTTTCCTAACACAATTGTAAGTGATAATGCCACTGTATTCACATCAGAAGAGTTTCAGACGTATCTAAGGCGAATTGGAGTTTCACATAGAACAATTGCACCATACAATCCACAAAATAACGGTCAGGCAGAACGTTACGTCCAAGAGGTTTAAAGAAACCTCAGAAAGGTAGTGGAACAAGGCGGTACTCTGAATGACTTAAATTACTTAAATTTCTCGTTTCTCAACATCGAACGCCCTCAACGGTAACAGGAAAAAGTCCAGCAGAGCTGATATTTGGACGGAAAATTCTAACTTCCTTGGATATAATGATACCTACCAGGAATAAAACACCAATTGGAACGCATGAAGATAAACCAGCAATTTCACAACATGGAAACAGAAATGAAAGATCGTGGAGGAAGTTCAAGGAAGGAGACATAGTAATGGTGAGAGATTATTCAAGGCCCGGGAAAAAGGTGTGGAGAAGAGGAGTTATAAAACAAAGAAGGGTGATGTACTGTGTACAAGTTGATTAAATGATTTGGAGACGTCACATTAATCAAATTCAAAAACTAATCATTTAATTTTCACAATGCAAATCTTTCAATTTTCTTTTTACGAGGGAAGAGTTGTAGTGTTTCTAAATATGTTATTTCCAATGTGTAACAGCTGATTTTTGTTTTGATGTTGATTATTATTAAAAGTAAACAGAATGTTTCGAATTAATTATGTCTGAGTTTTTTAATACTTATAAATAGAAAACAAGTTAACGCCCAGATGGTTTTTGGCAAACTGGGATTCATTTGGGATTAACATTGAAGCTAGCCAAAGAGGTGGTTTTCCAGACTTAAGTCACACTGCACGTTGTGGAATATCTTGTAAAATGGGGAGATTCGAAGTAGATAGGATCTTTTTGAACTCTCTGAGATGTGTCTAATAATTGGAGGAGCTATGTAGCGCAGCGCTGGAAGCCATGGTAGAGGGATTGCAATGAGGTAGCCGCTGATAGCCCTCATCGCCCTATTTAGTTGTATATAAACCTCTCGTGCATGTGTATTGTTAAGGTTAACTCGTAACTCTGCTGTTATGGTTGGGTGGAAATCAGTGTCTGGATGTTGTGTAGGGGACAGAGCTGAATATTGGGCTTGTCAATTAGCTGAAAATCAGATCAATACTACATGGTTCGGAATCCATGTAAGCTCCCTTAGTTGTCCTGGATATTGGACTATTAATAAATGGCCTTTCTGAGCATATGTCATACGTCAGTTAGTAACCAGACTATGCAGGTTATCCCCACTCTTTCTACACTCAAGTAATTATTCATAATCACCTTAAAATATGCACAAGCTGTGTTGGCGTTTCATACCTAAGAATAAAAAAGAATATTGTTGCAGTAATCTCTAGTTTCAGTGTTATATTAAGACTTTGAGAGGCACAACTGCTAAATTATTATATTTAAAAAAATAATACAAATAGCATAATTTAAGTTTTTTTTTTTTCTTATAAGCCAGTATAATTGTTCTCAGAATTCTACTAATCTAGTTTATAATCTAAACTTTCTTTGAAAATTTTAATAAAAACTAAAAGTAAAGTTTTATTTTCAAGTAAGAAAGTGTTAACAAAACAACTGGTCAACTGTTGATGAATATAAAAAAATATTGAATTCATTCAATATTTATACACTAACCTGCTGATGGCGTGGCAATCTGGGATCGGCACCAGTGTGGAACAATACACGCAGGACAGGTGAGTCTCTGGGTACTTCAACACGGACCATATGAGCACTCATGTCTAGGTGGTGTCCACTTGACATGTCTGCATCCAGCATTAATGAGGAGGTGTTCACTGGTACTGGATCCGGTACAATATACCTATGGAACAATTATTTTTTTATAAAAAAATTATAATATATTTTTGCAAGGGTTCTGCCATCATTAGAGATATTTACTATCATGGGTATGAGTACGAAGAGTTAATAGCAAAGAAAGTCCAAAAATCGAGAATGATCATCTTATTTAAATTAACCAAAGTAAACCTTGACAATAACCACTCAATCATCATAAATCCTCAGTATTTGATAACAAAACTTTTAAAAAAGAATATATATTTCAACATTCCTACAACTTTAAGCTGCTGAATCATAATAAGAAAAATAATGAAATTTAATATAAAGTTTGATTGTGATCAGTCACTAACATAATATTTGCCCATTTCCAAGTGTCATGAAAATTTAAATTTGAAGTTTAAGTAGATCTCCCAAAAATAATAGTATTTCCAAGAATTTGGGCTTGTTTTGGAATTTGAAAATTGCAAAATTCCCAGAGTAAATAGCATGACCAACTCGTCTGAACAATATAGATAGAACATAGATTTGTTCCAATAGCTATTTAGCAATGGTATGATTTTTTTATTGTTTTTACGAGGAAATGACTATTTTAATTATTACATCGAATTAGAAATCATGAATTTACAGGTAAAAAAAGTTAGCGAAATTCATCAGAAAATTACAACAAAAATGGTTTAAGTGGTGAGGAAACAATTTATTTATACTTAAGTAGGATTTTCCAGCATACAAAATTATCTACTAACTAATTAATAGATCAACAAGAAATCCTCTACAACCTACAGTTTATCTACAGTAAATATTTGCTGTTTAAAACAGTGCATTTCAATGTATGTTGTAATTTGATTTTTTAATTTTTTTTATTTATCAGACTATTTTATTTATTTTGAATATGAGTTGAAATGTACATCGTACAACAAATTATTAAGAAATGTGTTAAAGGTATTCTATTAATAATATTTTATTTTACTATACACTTTCTAGAGGCTTCAATTTAACTAGTAATATTAAGTAGATTATCTAAAATTTTCAAACTAAAAGTTTATTTCCATTTCTTACACATTTTTACAATGTTACTTCTCAAGACACGCAAACTTATGTGTGCTATCAGCAGCTTCTAGCCTGTCCTCACAAGTAAAGCCAGCATAGCATAGCAGCCTAACTGTTATCTAAATTTATCTTATTATTTTTCATAAGTTCAGAAAAAACTACTTGGCCAAAGTTTCGACACAGCCCTTGTTATGTTCTTTAATAAGTGTGTCTTTTTCCTTAAATACCTGTAATGAAGACTTGATACAAGAGGGTAGTGAGGATGATGTAGAATGACGAAATCAAAATTCCTTAGCAACTTCTCACGTAAACTGTTGCACTCCTGTCAGCCAATCGGATTTATAGCTTTTGGAAAAGTAACCCCCCCCCCCCCGGCCAACTGTGTATGGGTTGGAAAAGTAGCCCTCCAGTCTGGCTCTACCTTGAGATTACCGGAGCCAAGTTGCAGGCGTTTGAAAACTACTGGTTGTGGACTGTAGTTTTGAAGGCTTATAATTTATTTATCTAGACACATAAACAATGTGGGTAAATCTACATAAATTAATTTCACTACTAAATGTTAATCATGCGGTTTAATATTTTACATGTTTTTATCAATGCGTAATCTTTATGTATTTACCATTTAACTATTTATCCGATAACAACACAATTTTATACAGAGTCAAATTTATTCTATTAAATATTTTCCAATTCCAGAATTTTATATTTATGACAAGTACACTTGTTGGTTTTTATTTAAGGAAACGTTTATTTTATTCAAGATAGTCAGTAAACTGCGTTCTTAGTTATAATACTTTCGAAATACTTAGGCTATTATATACATGACATTACTGTGGTAAAATGCAGTTACATACATAACAGTTAACATAATTTTGACGTTACGTATAATTTCACTTATCATTTAATACCTTGCGAGGCATCCTAAAAGCTTAGTATAATTTACATAGAATAATTCTCAGTTAGTATTAATTTAATATATTTTAACATTTCATCTCAATTTAAGTTAATTAATATTAGCATACTGTATTACCATAAATCAATTTTTATATTTGAATATTTAAATTAATTAAACAACTCAGACTAAATTATTACAAAAATAATAATGCTTGACCAATTTTCATAAGGTAGACAACTATTATCGTTATTGGATGGTAATAAACTGATTACTTAGTTGATCAGGATTATGTAAAAAAAACTGAAAATATGATGTTTCCTGATTAGTAACGAATGTTCAGGTTATTTAAAATTATAATACACCAACGTACACAGAGTAGAACTGATATTATGTCTATTCCTTGTGCCTAAGCATCAAATACAAAACGCAAACTCCTTCAATATTCCTGATACTGTCCGCTTAACAAGACTTGGGAGGGGGGTACTTTTCCAGGGGCTACTTTTTCAGGCCGTACACCACGGGCGGGGGGGGGGGTTACTTTTCCAGTCAGCAAAAATCCATCCAGTGCGTCCTAATTCTTGCATTATCATCTTAATTCATTACGTAATATCATTCAATGATAATAATGGTACTGTGAGGAATGTTCACGGGTGGAAAAGTACCCCCCCCCCCCCAAGTTGTGACATTCTCCATTGTGACGTATGCCTCTACTGAAGGGGTAATTTTCCAAGTGCTACTTTTCAGGCACCCCAGTAATTAGACATAAGCTAGTAATAAGTGAAGCATGCATGGTTCTCTCCTGGTACATTTTATTCCATTACGTCCTTGGAGGTAAAGACAACCTACCTACCATCAACACCCCAGATTCAAAAGTATACTATTGAAACGACATAGAAAACAGTAAAATAAAATCTTAAACTAAACAAATGTTGTTTTAAAATTGTCTCGCAAAAATCATGAACGTGGATTTTTTATATCATTAATACAGAAAATCATCAAATTAAATACCATGTTAAATTTAATAATTCACACAATTTAATAAATTATATACACAATATAAACATGAAGGAATCCATAAACCAATTATTTACGTTGATTATATAAAGATAAATTTATCTAATTAGGTAGTTTAAGCGAAAAATAATACTAGCGCTGATTTCAGAGTAATTTTATTTTTAAATTTGTTTAATTATTCTTGTTAATAATTATTTCAAAATACAGGTTTATTATTTTGGTTTATTAATTACTAACAACAATTTTGTAATCATTTTATTATTATTATAGTTATTTTCTAAGTCACAATGAACAGAACATGGAATAATGGATGGAAATAATTAAAAAATATTAAAATCCCTTGGTTGCTTTGCTGGATTCATAGAGGAATGTAACTGTACATTACAAATTTGATGATCTTTAATAGTTAACTTAATTATAGGTCAATTAATTGAATACCTTGCTGGTACCGTCTGTTTGGTGGAGAAGGGTCCATAGGTAGCTCGCACTGACATAGGTTGTGAAGTCTGAAACACTGTAAAGCGATCTACTCCGAGAACAGTTACCCCATCTTGTGGCCCTTCCCTGGCACCCAACCCGGAGAGGTCTGCAACTGCAGGAAACTGCTGCCGAGGCGTGTGCTTCAGAAAGAATCCACCATCTTTATTCTCAAAATGTACTTCCACTGTGCCTGCCACACCTGCAAGTAACATAGAAAAATACTTTTAAATTTAAATAATTGCAGTATCAAAGTTGCGTTTTTTACTTATTGTAAAAATAACTTTATAAAAAACTTTATTTAATTTATGTACAAAAGTAATTTGAACAATAAAATTTATAACATCAGTTGTACTTAAATTTGCTAGTATCAACAATTTATTTAATAGGTCATTAGTATAATTGGTTAAATGCCACTCTTATATTCCAGAGGAATGAAATAACTTTCTTATCTCCTATCCCATAGATTGAGCATGTGAAATGAGGGACCTTCCTGATAAAAAATGTTCTTAACTAAATTGTTTCCAAACTGGCATGGAAAGATGTAACTGCTGGAAATTTGAGAATGGACATAAGATTCATCATCTGATTGGGGAGAATATAACCAAACAATGATTCATACAGTTGTAGATTATTGCTCTCTGCACACCTGCTCCAAGGGATTAGTTGATATTTACAGAGTTAGGAAGGGTAGCTTTGTATGTTGGATTTAGTTTTGTGACATGAGATCTTTCTTTAAATTTTATATTTTATTTCAATTGATCTTTTAACAATTTTAAAAAAAGGAATTATCATTCCTACATGCATATTGTTATCCAATAATTTTTTATAATCATCTGCCAACTAGTTCCAGAACCCTTACAAACTATGAGTTCTGTTTAATAATCACTAATTCGTGTTGCACATCTTAAGTTGTTAATCCAATAAAGTATGAGGGAGACAAAGGTAGTTGGACATTTGCCATCATTACGTGAAAAGTAACAATCACGAAGTTTTTCAGGTACCATATATTTATGATTAGTTAATGTAATCTTATTTCAGTCTGATTTGAATATTAATTTTATTGTGTTTTGACATTTTTTGTTGATATCGTGACCTTGACAGCGCCTAATTGGCTATATTAATTTAACCCTGTTAATATTTTTTTTTATTTAGTAGAAGTTCATTTTGTTGTACTCCATTCTAGGATCTACTCGTAGGTTAAAATGTAGATAATTATTAAAGTAGATAAGTTTATTAGTTTAAGAACGTAGTTTTATAACATGTTTGTGTAGATGTAATTTAGTTTTTAGCACTTGAAAAAGGTTTGGGTTTTACCAAATCGAAACGTCGTGATTGTTACTTTTCACGTAATGATGGAAATCATTAACAAATTTCAAAAACAATAAAGTATGTTGTATATTTATTAATAGACATACTACGTAGATTAATCCAAAGAGGTTTGTCATACAACTGGAAATATAAGCAACAGAATAGCCATAATTTATAGTTAGTTAGTTTGGCCAATTTCATTAATCCAAAGAGGTTTGTCATACAACTGGAAATATAAGCAACAGAATAGCCATAATTTATAGTTAGTTAGTTTGGCCAATTTCATTAATCCAATGCCATATATATAATCAATGACTTTAATCACACTTCGAACTGTTTGGCAATGCAAGCATACTACAAACAGAACAGCAAACTGTTGCTAATGCAGATAAGACCGATATTGATTTAGTTAGTGGCCCCAAGTTGACTAATAGAATCTACAGCAGTTGCAGCAAGCGCCAAACTAAACCTTTGATGAGCAAAGTTAGTCAATCACCAAGCGAGAAGTGACAGGTATCAATAAAGGGAAGACAAACTTGTCATCATTACTTCTGAGAGAAACAATCACTATGATTTAGACATTTAGTGTAAGGTTAATTTGTTCTATTGTTTAATAGATAATTGCTTGCTACAATATGAACCTCATTTTCTTACTCACTGTCAACATAAATAAAAAATTAACTAATTACATATTATACAGTTCCTTCTTATGCTATACGCATTGTTCAGAAAATTAAGATATTACTTCTAAATACATAAATTTGTGAGTCTCCACAGAATATACAAATGTAAAATATTTTTCACTACACTACTATAAGTTTAGCTGTTTTCGTTATGTGTTTACAACCTGCGAAACATCATATTTTCAACAGCTGTCTATTGTTTACTACCAAAAGTAACATTGTTTACAACCGAAAATTTTCCACAGTCAACAACACCTGTTTTTATTCCGTAATGTAGTGAAAAGTATCGTTCAAAACTCGAGTGAAAGTGTTTTGTATGTTCTCGACCAATTGAAGTGCTGGACAAGTCTCGCACTTCAAACATATGGTCTCGAACATGCAAAACCCCACTTTCCACTCTTGTTATGAAATATACTATACTTGTCTATTAAAGTTACAATGGTTTCTCGTTCAATAATACTTAACATATTTTATTACAGTATTAAAAACTCCTCCGACACTAAAAGGGTTTTAAGTATTCTTGTTTCATGTTTTCAAAGAAGACCATTTAAAATCAAACAAACAATAATGGTATAAAAATTTTAAATTTTGCCTCAATTTTTTTTTCCTTAGTAAATATTTGGATTGATTATAATATACAGTAAAAGTAAACGTCACACAACACAAATTTATTACAATATAAGCACAAAATGCACAAATATATTACAATACAAGTACAAAATGCACACATATTATAATGATCAATTTCAGTGAACCACGCTCATCGAAATCGATCACCATAATATTTGTGCATTTTGTACTTGTATTGTAATATATTTGTTGTGCATTTTGTGCTTATATTGTAATAAATTTGTGTTGTGTAATGTTTACTTGTACTGTATATATACCAACACATATTATGCTAATTAAAAAACTATTTGATTCTAATATGTATGGTTCATCATGAAGTAAAATTCCCATTTTCCGGCACATACCTCTCTAATCTTATTGATTCTTCTATTGCTTTTCAACTTTCACTTGTTCTAAAAATTCTCTTAGGAAGTATTCTTACAATAGTCTTTCTAAAATTGATCTGTACATCTTGATAATGGTATTTCTTTGGGGGTTTTAACTGTCTTATCATTTTCAAAGTCAATCTCAGCATTCTGTTTTATCTCCTCCTCCTCACATGTCAGATTATTTGTATCATCCCTCTCTATACCAATTCTTCCAGAGTTAATAAATTAAGTCTTCTTTTAACAGCTGCTTCCTAATCCTATCTTACCTCATACCTAATACAGTTTCAATCTAAAAAATCTTAACTTCTTCACATTGTCTACTTATTTTCTTTTTTGTTCATATCCAAGTTTTCAAACCTTACATTAGAACTGATTGGGTGAAAATATATTTTGTGCATCATTACTTTTTTCTCCTTCCCTGTAATCCACTATGACAGTAATAAATTTTCCAAATTCTGTTTCAGTTTGTAAATTGCTATTATTTTGTGATTTTACTTCCAAAGTAATCAAACTACAAAGTCACTCTATCCTCATTACTTATTCCAGTTCAACCATCATTATTTAGATGTTTTTGTATTCATGTCCAGACCATATTTCTTCAACACTAAATTTTACTTTCATATTTATAAAGTTTTTTTCTGACATTTATAAAGTTTTTAAAAAATTACGGGTGTTAGAAGTGATGAGTTTCTTTCATTTCTGTTATGTGTTTTAGATTATTTGAATTAACGATTTATATTATTGTTCTTTTATAAGATTTAAAATTTAATATTTTAAACTAGAACGGCAGCCATCTTAAAATTCAAATGCTGCTGTACGTTTTAAATTACACTGTACCAAAAACATCATAACTCAAAAGAATTTGTAGTTTTTATAGAGGCTTGGCCAAATACTGGATCTTATTTTTACAGGGAACAATATTAGCTAGGGCTTGATCGCTAAGTGATACGATTTTGGAATGAGCTGGATCATTCGTAAAAAGCTGTCAGACATCCAAACCAACTAGTATTGATTGAAAAAAAAATTTTTGAATATCATACATAACTTAAATGTTAAATTTATTGATTTGGAAAGATGAAATATATTGGATGAATTTAATGGAAATATAATATCTAAATTTAAACTATAAAATTTGTTGGACCAACTCAATTGTGTTGTTTGAAGTCACATTTGAACAAATTATTTTAATTGGATATTTATTATATGCATTTTAAACTCTACAGTTATGTAGCTTATTCTTGATTTATTGTTAATACTTAAAATTTCATACATAAATTCTTAAGAGGCATTAGACAAGCTTTTGAAGATAAATGTCTTGCTCAGATCAACTTTATAACAAAAGTAAAGCTTTTGATTAAGTGTCAACTACACTGATATTTTGACAAAACAGTATTATGGAATTTAGAGCTTAAGTCTAAAGTTTTTTCAGTTTTATTTGGATAGTAGAAAACAAAAAGTTCTTATTGATGGAGGTGTGTGGTCCCATGAAGTTTGTGACCATTTGGACTACCATAGTTTCTTATGGACTACCACAATGCTCAGGGCTAAATGGTCTTTTCTATTTTTAATTTCCATTAACGATCTTACAGAAAAAAAGAAAACATATTTGATATGTCCATTAAAATGAACATTGTTAACAACTTTTTATTAAGTTATAATTACAAAAAAATATTAATGTATATGTATATATTTTTTATAATTGGCCATGTTTTTAGTATATTTTAGTACCCAACGCATTTTAGTACCCAAACTGGTTATTCAACATCTCCTGCATTTATTGCACCATTCAGTGTTCACCCATGGATTGTATTTTTTTTTTTTACACAACAATTTCAAAATTCATTTATCAATTATTTACAATTTTTAGTAACATAATTGTAAATGTTACATGTTTACTTTTATTACTCTATTTACTCTAAAAAGTCACATTCTTATCAATTGTTTTGATCCTTAGAGTCATATTCATGTATAATTAAAACATTGAATTATTGTTATTTAAAAGAAAAATATTTGTTTCCTTGCACATAAATTAGTTTTACAAGTATAGATTGTGAGAGTTGTACATGAGGTACTTAAAAGGTAACGAATCATGTTTAAACTTACAGATCACGTGCACGCTTGTGACTTGTATAAGAAGGAGGCAATAAGACAGCATTACGTGCTGGTTGCAAGTGATATGTTTAACTACTAGTTAGGTACTTACAGATCACGTGCACGCTTGTGACTTGTATAAGAAGGAGGCAATAAGACAGCATTACGTGCTGGTTGCAAGTGATATGTTTAACTACTAGTTAGGTACTTACAGAGCACGTGCACGCTTGTGACTTGTATAAGAAGGAGGCAATAAGACAGCATTACGTGCTGGTTGCAAGTGATATGTTTAACTACTAGTTAGGTACTTACAGATCACGTGCACGTTTGTGACTTCTATAAGAAGGAGGCAATAAGACAGCATTACGTGCTGGTTGCAAGTGATATGTTTAACTACTAGTTAGGTACTTACAGATCACGTGCACGCTTGTGACTTGTATAAGAAGGAGGCAATAAGACAGCATTACGTTCTGGTTGCAAGTGATATGTTTAACTACTAGTTAGGTACTTACAGATCACGTGCACGCTTGTGACTTGTATAAGAAGGAGGCAATAAGACAGCATTACGTGCTGGTTGCAAGTGATATGTTTAACTACTAGTTAGGTACTTACAGATCACGTGCACGCTTGTGACTTGTATAAGAAGGAGGCAATAAGACAGCATTACGTGCTGGTTGCAAGTGATATGTTTAACTACTAGTTAGGTACTTACAGATCACGTGCACGCTTGTGACTTGTATAAGAAGGAGGCAATAAGACAGCATTACGTGCTGGTTGCAAGTGATATGTTTAACTACTAGTTAGGTACTTACAGATCACGTGCACGCTTGTGACTTGTATAAGAAGGAGGCAATAAGACAGCATTACGTGCTGGTTGCAAGTGATATGTTTAACTACTAGTTAGGTACTTACAGATCACGTGCACGCTTGTGACTTGTATAAGAAGGAGGCAATAAGACAGCATTACGTGCTGGTTGCAAGTGATATGTTTAACTACTAGTTAGGTACTTACAGATCACGTGCACGCTTGTGACTTGTATAAGAAGGAGGCAATAAGACAGCATTACGTGCTGGTTGCAAGTGATATGTTTAACTACTAGTTAGGTACTTACAGATCACGTGCACGCTTGTGACTTGTATAAGAAGGAGGCAATAAGACAGCATTACGTGCTGGTTGCAAGTGATATGTTTAACTACTAGTTAGGTACTTACAGATCACGTGCACGCTTGTGACTTGTATAAGAAGGAGGCAATAAGACAGCATTACGTGCTGGTTGCAAGTGATATGTTTAACTACTAGTTAGGTACTTACAGATCACGTGCACGCTTGTGACTTGTATAAGAAGGAGGCAATAAGACAGCATTACGTGCTGGTTGCAAGTGATATGTTTAACTACTAGTTAGGTACTTACAGATCACGTGCACGCTTGTGACTTGTATAAGAAGGAGGCAATAAGACAGCATTACGTGCTGGTTGCAAGTGATATGTTTAACTACTAGTTAGGTACTTACAGATCACGTGCACGCTTGTGACTTGTATAAGAAGGAGGCAATAAGACAGCATTACGTGCTGGTTGCAAGTGATATGTTTAACTACTAGTTAGGTACTTACAGATCACGTGCACGCTTGTGACTTGTATAAGAAGGAGGCAATAAGACAGCATTACGTGCTGGTTGCAAGTGATATGTTTAACTACTAGTTAGGTACTTACAGATCACGTGCACGCTTGTGACTTGTATAAGAAGGAGGCAATAAGACAGCATTACGTGCTGGTTGCAAGTGATATGTTTAACTACTAGTTAGGTACTTACAGATCACGTGTATGCTTGTGACTTGTATAAGAAGGAGGCAATAAGACAGCATTACGTGCTGGTTGCAAGTGATATGTTTAACTACTAGTTAGGTACTTACAGATCACGGGCACGCTTGTGACTTGCATAAGAAGGAGGCAATAAGACAGCATTACGTGCTGGTTGCAAGTGATATGTTTAACTACTAGTTAGGTACTTACAGATCACGTGCACGCTTGTGACTTGTATAAGAAGGAGGCAATAAGACAGCATTACGTGCTGGTTGCAAGTGATATGTTTAACTACTAGTTAGGTACTTACAGATCACGTGCACGCTTGTGACTTGTATAAGAAGGAGGCAATAAGACAGCATTACGTGCTGGTTGCAAGTGATATGTTTAACTACTAGTTAGGTACTTACAGATCACGTGCACGCTTGTGACTTGTATAAGAAGGAGGCAATAAGACAGCATTACGTGCTGGTTGCAAGTGATATGTTTAACTACTAGTTAGGTACTTACAGATCACGTGCACGCTTGTGACTTGTATAAGAAGGAGGCAATAAGACAGCATTACGTGCTGGTTGCAAGTGATATGTTTAACTACTAGTTAGGTACTTACAGATCACGTGCACGCTTGTGACTTGTATAAGAAGGAGGCAATAAGACAGCATTACGTGCTGGTTGCAAGTGATATGTTTAACTACTAGTTAGGTACTTACAGATCACGTGCACGCTTGTGACTTGTATAAGAAGGAGGCAATAAGACAGCATTACGTGCTGGTTGCAAGTGATATGTTTAACTACTAGTTAGGTACTTACAGATCACGTGCACGCTTGTGACTTGTATAAGAAGGAGGCAATAAGACAGCATTACGTGCTGGTTGCAAGTGATATGTTTAACTACTAGTTAGGTACTTACAGATCACGTGCACGCTTGTGACTTGTATAAGAAGGAGGCAATAAGACAGCATTACGTGCTGGTTGCAAGTGATATGTTTAACTACTAGTTAGGTACTTACAGATCACGTGCACGCTTGTGACTTGTATAAGAAGGAGGCAATAAGACAGCATTACGTGCTGGTTGCAAGTGATATGTTTAACTACTAGTTAGGTACTTACAGATCACGTGCACGCTTGTGACTTGTATAAGAAGGAGGCAATAAGACAGCATTACGTGCTGGTTGCAAGTGATATGTTTAACTACTAGTTAGGTACTTACAGATCACGTGCACGCTTGTGACTTGTATAAGAAGGAGGCAATAAGACAGCATTACGTGCTGGTTGCAAGTGATATGTTTAACTACTAGTTAGGTACTTACAGATCACGTGCACGCTTGTGACTTGTATAAGAAGGAGGCAATAAGACAGCATTACGTGCTGGTTGCAAGTGATATGTTTAACTACTAGTTAGGTACTTACAGATCACGTGCACGCTTGTGACTTGTATAAGAAGGAGGCAATAAGACAGCATTACGTGCTGGTTGCAAGTGATATGTTTAACTACTAGTTAGGTACTTACAGATCACGTGCACGCTTGTGACTTGTATAAGAAGGAGGCAATAAGACAGCATTACGTGCTGGTTGCAAGTGATATGTTTAACTACTAGTTAGGTACTTACAGATCACGTGCACGCTTGTGACTTGTATAAGAAGGAGGCAATAAGACAGCATTACGTGCTGGTTGCAAGTGATATGTTTAACTACTAGTTAGGTACTTACAGATCACGTGCACGCTTGTGACTTGTATAAGAAGGAGGCAATAAGACAGCATTACGTGCTGGTTGCAAGTGATATGTTTAACTACTAGTTAGGTACTTACAGATCACGTGCACGCTTGTGACTTGTATAAGAAGGAGGCAATAAGACAGCATTACGTGCTGGTTGCAAGTGATATGTTTAACTACTAGTTAGGTACTTACAGATCACGTGCACGCTTGTGACTTGTATAAGAAGGAGGCAATAAGACAGCATTACGTGCTGGTTGCAAGTGATATGTTTAACTACTAGTTAGGTACTTACAGATCACGTGCACGCTTGTGACTTGTATAAGAAGGAGGCAATAAGACAGCATTACGTGCTGGTTGCAAGTGATATGTTTAACTACTAGTTAGGTACTTACAGATCACGTGCACGCTTGTGACTTGTATAAGAAGGAGGCAATAAGACAGCATTACGTGCTGGTTGCAAGTGATATGTTTAACTACTAGTTAGGTACTTACAGATCACGTGCACGCTTGTGACTTGTATAAGAAGGAGGCAATAAGACAGCATTACGTGCTGGTTGCAAGTGATATGTTTAACTACTAGTTAGGTACTTACAGATCACGTGCACGCTTGTGACTTGTATAAGAAGGAGGCAATAAGACAGCATTACGTGCTGGTTGCAAGTGATATGTTTAACTACTAGTTAGGTACTTACAGATCACGTGCACGCTTGTGACTTGTATAAGAAGGAGGCAATAAGACAGCATTACGTGCTGGTTGCAAGTGATATGTTTAACTACTAGTTAGGTACTTACAGATCACGTGCACGCTTGTGACTTGTATAAGAAGGAGGCAATAAGACAGCATTACGTGCTGGTTGCAAGTGATATGTTTAACTACTAGTTAGGTACTTACAGATCACGTGCACGCTTGTGACTTGTATAAGAAGGAGGCAATAAGACAGCATTACGTGCTGGTTGCAAGTGATATGTTTAACTACTAGTTAGGTACTTACAGATCACGTGCACGCTTGTGACTTGTATAAGAAGGAGGCAATAAGACAGCATTACGTGCTGGTTGCAAGTGATATGTTTAACTACTAGTTAGGTACTTACAGATCACGTGCACGCTTGTGACTTGTATAAGAAGGAGGCAATAAGACAGCATTACGTGCTGGTTGCAAGTGATATGTTTAACTACTAGTTAGGTACTTACAGATCACGTGCACGCTTGTGACTTGTATAAGAAGGAGGCAATAAGACAGCATTACGTGCTGGTTGCAAGTGATATGTTTAACTACTAGTTAGGTACTTACAGATCACGTGCACGCTTGTGACTTGTATAAGAAGGAGGCAATAAGACAGCATTACGTGCTGGTTGCAAGTGATATGTTTAACTACTAGTTAGGTACTTACAGATCACGTGCACGCTTGTGACTTGTATAAGAAGGAGGCAATAAGACAGCATTACGTGCTGGTTGCAAGTGATATGTTTAACTACTAGTTAGGTACTTACAGATCACGTGCACGCTTGTGACTTGTATAAGAAGGAGGCAATAAGACAGCATTACGTGCTGGTTGCAAGTGATATGTTTAACTACTAGTTAGGTACTTACAGATCACGTGCACGCTTGTGACTTGTATAAGAAGGAGGCAATAAGACAGCATTACGTGCTGGTTGCAAGTGATATGTTTAACTACTAGTTAGGTACTTACAGATCACGTGCACGCTTGTGACTTGTATAAGAAGGAGGCAATAAGACAGCATTACGTGCTGGTTGCAAGTGATATGTTTAACTACTAGTTAGGTACTTACAGATCACGTGCACGCTTGTGACTTGTATAAGAAGGAGGCAATAAGACAGCATTACGTGCTGGTTGCAAGTGATATGTTTAACTACTAGTTAGGTACTTACAGATCACGTGCACGCTTGTGACTTGTATAAGAAGGAGGCAATAAGACAGCATTACGTGCTGGTTGCAAGTGATATGTTTAACTACTAGTTAGGTACTTACAGATCACGTGCACGCTTGTGACTTGTATAAGAAGGAGGCAATAAGACAGCATTACGTGCTGGTTGCAAGTGATATGTTTAACTACTAGTTAGGTACTTACAGATCACGTGCACGCTTGTGACTTGTATAAGAAGGAGGCAATAAGACAGCATTACGTGCTGGTTGCAAGTGATATGTTTAACTACTAGTTAGGTACTTACAGATCACGTGCACGCTTGTGACTTGTATAAGAAGGAGGCAATAAGACAGCATTACGTGCTGGTTGCAAGTGATATGTTTAACTACTAGTTAGGTACTTACAGATCACGTGCACGCTTGTGACTTGTATAAGAAGGAGGCAATAAGACAGCATTACGTGCTGGTTGCAAGTGATATGTTTAACTACTAGTTAGGTACTTACAGATCACGTGCACGCTTGTGACTTGTATAAGAAGGAGGCAATAAGACAGCATTACGTGCTGGTTGCAAGTGATATGTTTAACTACTAGTTAGGTACTTACAGATCACGTGCACGCTTGTGACTTGTATAAGAAGGAGGCAATAAGACAGCATTACGTGCTGGTTGCAAGTGATATGTTTAACTACTAGTTAGGTACTTACAGATCACGTGCACGCTTGTGACTTGTATAAGAAGGAGGCAATAAGACAGCATTACGTGCTGGTTGCAAGTGATATGTTTAACTACTAGTTAGGTACTTACAGATCACGTGCACGCTTGTGACTTGTATAAGAAGGAGGCAATAAGACAGCATTACGTGCTGGTTGCAAGTGATATGTTTAACTACTAGTTAGGTACTTACAGATCACGTGCACGCTTGTGACTTGTATAAGAAGGAGGCAATAAGACAGCATTACGTGCTGGTTGCAAGTGATATGTTTAACTACTAGTTAGGTACTTACAGATCACGTGCACGCTTGTGACTTGTATAAGAAGGAGGCAATAAGACAGCATTACGTGCTGGTTGCAAGTGATATGTTTAACTACTAGTTAGGTACTTACAGATCACGTGCACGCTTGTGACTTGTATAAGAAGGAGGCAATAAGACAGCATTACGTGCTGGTTGCAAGTGATATGTTTAACTACTAGTTAGGTACTTACAGATCACGTGCACGCTTGTGACTTGTATAAGAAGGAGGCAATAAGACAGCATTACGTGCTGGTTGCAAGTGATATGTTTAACTACTAGTTAGGTACTTACAGATCACGTGCACGCTTGTGACTTGTATAAGAAGGAGGCAATAAGACAGCATTACGTGCTGGTTGCAAGTGATATGTTTAACTACTAGTTAGGTACTTACAGATCACGTGCACGCTTGTGACTTGTATAAGAAGGAGGCAATAAGACAGCATTACGTGCTGGTTGCAAGTGATATGTTTAACTACTAGTTAGGTACTTACAGATCACGTGCACGCTTGTGACTTGTATAAGAAGGAGGCAATAAGACAGCATTACGTGCTGGTTGCAAGTGATATGTTTAACTACTAGTTAGGTACTTACAGATCACGTGCACGCTTGTGACTTGTATAAGAAGGAGGCAATAAGACAGCATTACGTGCTGGTTGCAAGTGATATGTTTAACTACTAGTTAGGTACTTACAGATCACGTGCACGCTTGTGACTTGTATAAGAAGGAGGCAATAAGACAGCATTACGTGCTGGTTGCAAGTGATATGTTTAACTACTAGTTAGGTACTTACAGATCACGTGCACGCTTGTGACTTGTATAAGAAGGAGGCAATAAGACAGCATTACGTGCTGGTTGCAAGTGATATGTTTAACTACTAGTTAGGTACTTACAGATCACGTGCACGCTTGTGACTTGTATAAGAAGGAGGCAATAAGACAGCATTACGTGCTGGTTGCAAGTGATATGTTTAACTACTAGTTAGGTACTTACAGATCACGTGCACGCTTGTGACTTGTATAAGAAGGAGGCAATAAGACAGCATTACGTGCTGGTTGCAAGTGATATGTTTAACTACTAGTTAGGTACTTACAGATCACGTGCACGCTTGTGACTTGTATAAGAAGGAGGCAATAAGACAGCATTACGTGCTGGTTGCAAGTGATATGTTTAACTACTAGTTAGGTACTTACAGATCACGTGCACGCTTGTGACTTGTATAAGAAGGAGGCAATAAGACAGCATTACGTGCTGGTTGCAAGTGATATGTTTAACTACTAGTTAGGTACTTACAGATCACGTGCACGCTTGTGACTTGTATAAGAAGGAGGCAATAAGACAGCATTACGTGCTGGTTGCAAGTGATATGTTTAACTACTAGTTAGGTACTTACAGATCACGTGCACGCTTGTGACTTGTATAAGAAGGAGGCAATAAGACAGCATTACGTGCTGGTTGCAAGTGATATGTTTAACTACTAGTTAGGTACTTACAGATCACGTGCACGCTTGTGACTTGTATAAGAAGGAGGCAATAAGACAGCATTACGTGCTGGTTGCAAGTGATATGTTTAACTACTAGTTAGGTACTTACAGATCACGTGCACGCTTGTGACTTGTATAAGAAGGAGGCAATAAGACAGCATTACGTGCTGGTTGCAAGTGATATGTTTAACTACTAGTTAGGTACTTACAGATCACGTGCACGCTTGTGACTTGTATAAGAAGGAGGCAATAAGACAGCATTACGTGCTGGTTGCAAGTGATATGTTTAACTACTAGTTAGGTACTTACAGATCACGTGCACGCTTGTGACTTGTATAAGAAGGAGGCAATAAGACAGCATTACGTGCTGGTTGCAAGTGATATGTTTAACTACTAGTTAGGTACTTACAGATCACGTGCACGCTTGTGACTTGTATAAGAAGGAGGCAATAAGACAGCATTACGTGCTGGTTGCAAGTGATATGTTTAACTACTAGTTAGGTACTTACAGATCACGTGCACGCTTGTGACTTGTATAAGAAGGAGGCAATAAGACAGCATTACGTGCTGGTTGCAAGTGATATGTTTAACTACTAGTTAGGTACTTACAGATCACGTGCACGCTTGTGACTTGTATAAGAAGGAGGCAATAAGACAGCATTACGTGCTGGTTGCAAGTGATATGTTTAACTACTAGTTAGGTACTTACAGATCACGTGCACGCTTGTGACTTGTATAAGAAGGAGGCAATAAGACAGCATTACGTTCTGGTTGCAAGTGATATGTTTAACTACTAGTTAGGTACTTACAGATCACGTGCACGCTTGTGACTTGTATAAGAAGGAGGCAATAAGACAGCATTACGTGCTGGTTGCAAGTGATATGTTTAACTACTAGTTAGGTACTTACAGATCACGTGCACGCTTGTGACTTGTATAAGAAGGAGGCAATAAGACAGCATTACGTGCTGGTTGCAAGTGATATGTTTAACTACTAGTTAGGTACTTACAGATCACGTGCACGCTTGTGACTTGTATAAGAAGGAGGCAATAAGACAGCATTACGTGCTGGTTGCAAGTGATATGTTTAACTACTAGTTAGGTACTTACAGATCACGTGCACGCTTGTGACTTGTATAAGAAGGAGGCAATAAGACAGCATTACGTGCTGGTTGCAAGTGATATGTTTAACTACTAGTTAGGTACTTACAGATCACGTGCACGCTTGTGACTTGTATAAGAAGGAGGCAATAAGACAGCATTACGTGCTGGTTGCAAGTGATATGTTTAACTACTAGTTAGGTACTTACAGATCACGTGCACGCTTGTGACTTGTATAAGAAGGAGGCAATAAGACAGCATTACGTGCTGGTTGCAAGTGATATGTTTAACTACTAGTTAGGTACTTACAGATCACGTGCACGCTTGTGACTTGTATAAGAAGGAGGCAATAAGACAGCATTACGTGCTGGTTGCAAGTGATATGTTTAACTACTAGTTAGGTACTTACAGATCACGTGCACGCTTGTGACTTGTATAAGAAGGAGGCAATAAGACAGCATTACGTGCTGGTTGCAAGTGATATGTTTAACTACTAGTTAGGTACTTACAGATCACGTGCACGCTTGTGACTTGTATAAGAAGGAGGCAATAAGACAGCATTACGTGCTGGTTGCAAGTGATATGTTTAACTACTAGTTAGGTACTTACAGATCACGTGCACGCTTGTGACTTGTATAAGAAGGAGGCAATAAGACAGCATTACGTGCTGGTTGCAAGTGATATGTTTAACTACTAGTTAGGTACTTACAGATCACGTGCACGCTTGTGACTTGTATAAGAAGGAGGCAATAAGACAGCATTACGTGCTGGTTGCAAGTGATATGTTTAACTACTAGTTAGGTACTTACAGATCACGTGCACGCTTGTGACTTGTATAAGAAGGAGGCAATAAGACAGCATTACGTGCTGGTTGCAAGTGATATGTTTAACTACTAGTTAGGTACTTACAGATCACGTGCACGCTTGTGACTTGTATAAGAAGGAGGCAATAAGACAGCATTACGTGCTGGTTGCAAGTGATATGTTTAACTACTAGTTAGGTACTTACAGATCACGTGCACGCTTGTGACTTGTATAAGAAGGAGGCAATAAGACAGCATTACGTGCTGGTTGCAAGTGATATGTTTAACTACTAGTTAGGTACTTACAGATCACGTGCACGCTTGTGACTTGTATAAGAAGGAGGCAATAAGACAGCATTACGTGCTGGTTGCAAGTGATATGTTTAACTACTAGTTAGGTACTTACAGATCACGTGCACGCTTGTGACTTGTATAAGAAGGAGGCAATAAGACAGCATTACGTGCTGGTTGCAAGTGATATGTTTAACTACTAGTTAGGTACTTACAGATCACGGGCACGCTTGTGACTTGCATAAGAAGGAGGCAATAAGACAGCATTACGTGCTGGTTGCAAGTGATATGTTTAACTACTAGTTAGGTACTTACAGATCACGTGCCGCTTGTGACTTGTATAAGAAGGAGGCAATAAGACAGCATTACGTGCTGGTTGCAAGTGATATGTTTAACTACTAGTTAGGTACTTACAGATCACGTGCACGCTTGTGACTTGTATAAGAAGGAGGCAATAAGACAGCATTACGTGCTGGTTGCAAGTGATATGTTTAACTACTAGTTAGGTACTTACAGATCACGTGCACGCTTGTGACTTGTATAAGAAGGAGGCAATAAGACAGCATTACGTGCTGGTTGCAAGTGATATGTTTAACTACTAGTTAGGTACTTACAGATCACGTGCACGCTTGTGACTTGTATAAGAAGGAGGCAATAAGACAGCATTACGTGCTGGTTGCAAGTGATATGTTTAACTACTAGTTAGTTACTTACAGATCACGTGCACGCTTGTGACTTGTATAAGAATGAGGCAATAAGACAGCATTACGTGCTGGTTGCAAGTGATATGTTTAACTACTAGTTAGGTACTTACAGATCACGTGCACGTTTGTGACTTGTATAAGAAGGAGGCAATAAGACAGCATTACGTGCTGGTTGCAAGTGATATGTTTAACTACTAGTTAGGTACTTACAGATCACGTGCACGTTTGTGACTTGTATAAGAAGGAGGCAATAAGACAGCATTACGTGCTGGTTGCAAGTGATATGTTTAACTACTAGTTAGGTACTTACAGATCACGTGCACGCTTGTGACTTGTATAAGAAGGAGGCAATAAGACAGCATTACGTGCTGGTTGCAAGTGATATGTTTAACTACTAGTTAGGTACTTACAGATCACGTGCACGTTTGTGACTTGTATAAGAAGGAGGCAATAAGACAGCATTACGTGCTGGTTGCAAGTGATATGTTTAACTACTAGTTAGGTACTTACAGATCACGTGCACGCTTGTGACTTGTATAAGAAGGAGGCAATAAGACAGCATTACGTGCTGGTTGCAAGTGATATGTTTAACTACTAGTTAGGTACTTACAGATCACGTGCACGCTTGTGACTTGTATAAGAAGGAGGCAATAAGATATCATTACGTTCTGGTTGCAAGTGATATGTTTAACTACTAGTTAGGTACTTACAGATCACGTGCACGCTTGTGACTTGTATAAGAAGGAGGCAATAAGACATCATTACGTTCTGGTTGCAAGTGATATGTTTAACTACTAGTTAGGTACTTACAGATCACGTGCACGCTTGTGACTTGTATAAGAAGGAGGCAATAAGACAGCATTACGTGCTGGTTGCAAGTGATATGTTTAACTACTAGTTAGGTACTTACAGATCACGTGCACGCTTGTGACTTGTATAAGAAGGAGGCAATAAGACATCATTACGTTCTGGTTGCAAGTGATATGTTTAACTACTAGTTAGGTACTTACAGATCACGTGCACGCTTGTGACTTGTATAAGAAGGAGGCAATAAGACAGCATTACGTGCTGGTTGCAAGTGATATGTTTAACTACTAGTTAGGTACTTACAGATCACGTGCACGCTTGTGACTTGTATAAGAAGGAGGCAATAAGACAGCATTACGTTCTGGTTGCAAGTGATATGTTTAACTACTAGTTAGGTACTTACAGATCACGTGCACGCTTGTGACTTGTATAAGAAGGAGGCAATAAGACAGCATTACGTGCTGGTTGCAAGTGATATGTTTAACTACTAGTTAGGTACTTACAGATCACGTGCACGCTTGTGACTTGTATAAGAAGGAGGCAATAAGACAGCATTACGTGCTGGTTGCAAGTGATATGTTTAACTACTAGTTAGGTACTTACAGATCACGTGCACGCTTGTGACTTGTATAAGAAGGAGGCAATAAGACAGCATTACGTGCTGGTTGCAAGTGATATGTTTAACTACTAGTTAGGTACTTACAGATCACGTGCACGCTTGTGACTTGTATAAGAAGGAGGCAATAAGACAGCATTACGTTCTGGTTGCAAGTGATATGTTTAACTACTAGTTAGGTACTTACAGATCACGTGCACGCTTGTGACTTGTATAAGAAGGAGGCAATAAGACAGCATTACGTGCTGGTTGCAAGTGATATGTTTAACTACTAGTTAGGTACTTACAGATCACGTGCACGCTTGTGACTTGTATAAGAAGGAGGCAATAAGACAGCATTACGTGCTGGTTGCAAGTGATATGTTTAACTACTAGTTAGGTACTTACAGATCACGTGCACGCTTGTGACTTGTATAAGAAGGAGGCAATAAGACAGCATTACGTGCTGGTTGCAAGTGATATGTTTAACTACTAGTTAGGTACTTACAGATCACGTGCACGCTTGTGACTTGTATAAGAAGGAGGCAATAAGACAGCATTACGTGCTGGTTGCAAGTGATATGTTTAACTACTAGTTAGGTACTTACAGATCACGTGCACGCTTGTGACTTGTATAAGAAGGAGGCAATAAGACAGCATTACGTGCTGGTTGCAAGTGATATGTTTAACTACTAGTTAGGTACTTACAGATCACGTGCACGCTTGTGACTTGTATAAGAAGGAGGCAATAAGACAGCATTACGTGCTGGTTGCAAGTGATATGTTTAACTACTAGTTAGGTACTTACAGATCACGTGCACACTTGTGACTTGTATAAGAAGGAGGCAATAAGACAGCATTACGTGCTGGTTGCAAGTGATATGTTTAACTACTAGTTAGGTACTTACAGATCACGTGCACACTTGTGACTTGTATAAGAAGGAGGCAATAAGACAGCATTACGTGCTGGTTGCAAGTGATATGTTTAACTACTAGTTAGGTACTTACAGATCACGTGCATGCTTGTGACTTGTATAAGAAGGAGGCAATAAGACAGCATTACGTGCTGGTTGCAAGTGATATGTTTAACTACTAGTTAGGTACTTACAGATCACGTGCACGCTTGTGACTTGTATAAGAAGGAGGCAATAAGACAGCATTACGTGCTGGTTGCAAGTGATATGTTTAACTACTAGTTAGGTACTTACAGATCACGTGCACGCTTGTGACTTGTATAAGAAGGAGGCAATAAGACAGCATTACGTGCTGGTTGCAAGTGATATGTTTAACTACTAGTTAGGTACTTACAGATCACGTGCACGCTTGTGACTTGTATAAGAAGGAGGCAATAAGACAGCATTACGTGCTGGTTGCAAGTGATATGTTTAACTACTAGTTAGGTACTTACAGATCACGTGCACGCTTGTGACTTGTATAAGAAGGAGGCAATAAGACAGCATTACGTACTGGTTGCAAGTGATATGTTTAACTACTAGTTAGGTACTTACAGATCACGTGCACGCTTGTGACTTGTATAAGAAGGAGGCAATAAGACAGCATTACGTACTGGTTGCAAGTGATATGTTTAACTACTAGTTAGGTACTTACAGATCACGTGCACGCTTGTGACTTGTATAAGAAGGAGGCAATAAGACAGCATTACGTGCTGGTTGCAAGTGATATGTTTAACTACTAGTTAGGTACTTACAGATCACGTGCACGCTTGTGACTTGTATAAGAAGGAGGCAATAAGACAGCATTACGTGCTGGTTGCAAGTGATATGTTTAACTACTAGTTAGGTACTTACAGATCACGTGCACGCTTGTGACTTGTATAAGAAGGAGGCAATAAGACAGCATTACGTGCTGGTTGCAAGTGATATGTTTAACTACTAGTTAGGTACTTACAGATCACGTGCACACTTGTGACTTGTATAAGAAGGAGGCAATATGACAGCATTACGTACTGGTTGCAAGTGATATGTTTAACTACTAGTTAGGTACTTACAGATCACGTGCACACTTGTGACTTGTATAAGAAGGAGGCAATATGACAGCATTACGTACTGGTTGCAAGTGATATGTTTAACTACTAGTTAGGTACTTACAGATCACGTGCACACTTGTGACTTGTATAAGAAGGAGGCAATAAGACAGCATTACGTACTGGTTGCAAGTGATATGTTTAACTACTAGTTAGGTACTTACAGATCACGTGCACACTTGTGACTTGTATAAGAAGGAGGCAATAAGACAGCATTACGTACTGGTTGCAAGTGATATGTTTAACTACTAGTTAGGTACTTACAGATCACGTGCACACTTGTGACTTGTATAAGAAGGAGGCAATAGAACAGCATTACGTACTGGTTGCAAGTGATATGTTTAACTACTAGTTAGGTACTTACAGATCACGTGCACACTTGTGACTTGTATAAGAAGGAGGCAATATGACAGCATTACGTACTGGTTGCAAGTGATATGTTTAACTACTAGTTAGGTACTTACAGATCACGTGCACGCTTGTGACTTGTATAAGAAGGAGGCAATATGACAGCATTACGTACTGGTTGCAAGTGATATGTTTAACTACTAGTTAGGTACTTACAGATCACGTGCACGCTTGTGACTTGTATAAGAAGGAGGCAATAAGACAGCATTACGTGCTGGTTGCAAGTGATATGTTTAACTACTAGTTAGGTACTTACAGATCACGTGCACGCTTGTGACTTGTATAAGAAGGAGGCAATAAGACAGCATTACGTGCTGGTTGCAAGTGATATGTTTAACTACTATTTAGGTACTTACAGATTACGTGCACGCTTGTGACTTGTATAAGAAGGAGGCAATAAGACAGCATTACGTGCTGGTTGCAAGTGATATGTTTAACTACTAGTTAGGTACTTACAGATCACGTGCATGCTTGTGACTTGTATAAGAAGGAGGCAATAAGACAGCATTACGTGCTGGTTGCAAGTGATATGTTTAACTACTAGTTAGGTACTTACAGATCACGTGCACGCTTGTGACTTGTATAAGAAGGAGGCAATAAGACAGCATTACGTGCTGGTTGCAAGTGATATGTTTAACTACTAGTTAGGTACTTACAGATCACGTGCACGCTTGTGACTTGTATAAGAAGGAGGCAATAAGACAGCATTACGTGCTGGTTGCAAGTGATATGTTTAACTACTAGTTAGGTACTTACAGATCACGTGCACGCTTGTGACTTGTATAAGAAGGAGGCAATAAGACAGCATTACGTGCTGGTTGCAAGTGATATGTTTAACTACTAGTTAGGTACTTACAGATCACGTGCACGCTTGTGACTTGTATAAGAAGGAGGCAATAAGACAGCATTACGTACTGGTTGCAAGTGATATGTTTAACTACTAGTTAGGTACTTACAGATCACGTGCACGCTTGTGACTTGTATAAGAAGGAGGCAATAAGACAGCATTACGTACTGGTTGCAAGTGATATGTTTAACTACTAGTTAGGTACTTACAGATCACGTGCACGCTTGTGACTTGTATAAGAAGGAGGCAATAAGACAGCATTACGTGCTGGTTGCAAGTGATATGTTTAACTACTAGTTAGGTACTTACAGATCACGTGCACGCTTGTGACTTGTATAAGAAGGAGGCAATAAGACAGCATTACGTGCTGGTTGCAAGTGATATGTTTAACTACTAGTTAGGTACTTACAGATCACGTGCACGCTTGTGACTTGTATAAGAAGGAGGCAATAAGACAGCATTACGTGCTGGTTGCAAGTGATATGTTTAACTACTAGTTAGGTACTTACAGATCACGTGCACACTTGTGACTTGTATAAGAAGGAGGCAATATGACAGCATTACGTACTGGTTGCAAGTGATATGTTTAACTACTAGTTAGGTACTTACAGATCACGTGCACACTTGTGACTTGTATAAGAAGGAGGCAATATGACAGCATTACGTACTGGTTGCAAGTGATATGTTTAACTACTAGTTAGGTACTTACAGATCACGTGCACACTTGTGACTTGTATAAGAAGGAGGCAATAAGACAGCATTACGTACTGGTTGCAAGTGATATGTTTAACTACTAGTTAGGTACTTACAGATCACGTGCACACTTGTGACTTGTATAAGAAGGAGGCAATAAGACAGCATTACGTACTGGTTGCAAGTGATATGTTTAACTACTAGTTAGGTACTTACAGATCACGTGCACACTTGTGACTTGTATAAGAAGGAGGCAATAGAACAGCATTACGTACTGGTTGCAAGTGATATGTTTAACTACTAGTTAGGTACTTACAGATCACGTGCACACTTGTGACTTGTATAAGAAGGAGGCAATATGACAGCATTACGTACTGGTTGCAAGTGATATGTTTAACTACTAGTTAGGTACTTACAGATCACGTGCACGCTTGTGACTTGTATAAGAAGGAGGCAATATGACAGCATTACGTACTGGTTGCAAGTGATATGTTTAACTACTAGTTAGGTATTTACAGATCACGTGCACACTTGTGACTTGTATAAGAAGGAGGCAATATGACAGCATTACGTACTGGTTGCAAGTGATATGTTTAACTACTAGTTAGGTACTTACAGATCACGTGCACACTTGTGACTTGTATAAGAAGGAGGCAATATGACAGCATTACGTACTGGTTGCAAGTGATATGTTTAACTACTAGTTAGGTACTTACAGATCACGTGCACACTTGTGACTTGTATAAGAAGGAGGCAATAAGACAGCATTACGTACTGGTTGCAAGTGATATGTTTAACTACTAGTTAGGTACTTACAGATCACGTGCACACTTGTGACTTGTATAAGAAGGAGGCAATATGACAGCATTACGTTCTGGTTGCAAGTGATATGTTTAACTACTAGTTAGGTACTTACAGATCACGTGCACACTTGTGACTTGTATAAGAAGGAGGCAATATGACAGCATTACGTACTGGTTGCAAGTGATATGTTTAACTACTAGTTAGGTACTTACAGATCACGTGCACACTTGTGATTTGTATAAGAAGGAGGCAATAAGACAGCATTACGTACTGGTTGCAAGTGATATGTTTAACTACTAGTTAGGTACTTATAGATCACGTGCACACTTGTGACTTGTATAAGAAGGAGGCAATATGACAGCATTACGTACTGGTTGCAAGTGATATGTTTAACTACTAGTTAGGTACTTACAGATCACGTGCACACTTGTGACTTGTATAAGAAGGAGGCAATAAGACAGCACAGATCACGTGCACGCTTGTGACTTGTATAAGAAGGAGGCAATAAGACAGCATTACGTGCTGGTTGCAAGTGATATGTTTAACTACTAGTTAGGTACTTACAGATCACGTGCACGCTTGTGACTTGTATAAGAAGGAGGCAATAAGACATCATTACGTTCTGGTTGCAAGTGATATGTTTAACTACTAGTTAGGTACTTACAGATCACGTGCACGCTTGTGACTTGTATAAGAAGGAGGCAATAAGACAGCATTACGTGCTGGTTGCAAGTGATATGTTTAACTACTAGTTAGGTACTTACAGATCACGTGCACGCTTGTGACTTGTATAAGAAGGAGGCAATAAGACAGCATTACGTACTGGTTGCAAGTGATATGTTTAACTACTAGTTAGGTACTTACAGATCACGTGCACGCTTGTGACTTGTATAAGAAGGAGGCAATATGACAGCATTACGTACTGGTTGCAAGTGATATGTTTAACTACTAGTTAGGTACTTACAGATCACGTGCACGCTTGTGACTTGTATAAGAAGGAGGCAATATGACAGCATTACGTGCTGGTTGCAAGTGATATGTTTAACTACTAGTTAGGTACTTACAGATCACGTGCACGCTTGTGACTTGTATAAGAAGGAGGCAATATGACAGCATTACGTACTGGTTGCAAGTGATATGTTTAACTACTAGTTAGGTACTTACAGATCACGTGCACGCTTGTGACTTGTATAAGAAGGAGGCAATATGACAGCATTACGTGCTGGTTGCAAGTGATATGTTTAACTACTAGTTAGGTACTTACAGATCACGTGCACGCTTGTGACTTGTATAAGAAGGAGGCAATATGACAGCATTACGTGCTGGTTGCAAGTGATATGTTTAACTACTAGTTAGGTACTTACAGATCACGTGCACGCTTGTGACTTGTATAAGAAGGAGGCAATAAGACAGCATTACGTGCTGGTTGCAAGTGATATGTTTAACTACTAGTTAGGTACTTACAGATCATGTGCACGCTTGTGACTTGTATAAGAAGGAGGCAATAAGACAGCATTACGTGCTGGTTGCAAGTGATATGTTTAACTACTAGTTAGGTACTTACAGATCACGTGCACGCTTGTGACTTGTATAAGAAGGAGGCAATAAGACAACATTACGTGCTGGTTGCAAGTGATATGTTTAACTACTAGTTAGGTACTTACAGATCACGTGCACGCTTGTGACTTGTATAAGAAGGAGGCAATAAGACAGCATTACGTGCTGGTTGCAAGTGATATGTTTAACTACTAGTTAGGTACTTACAGATCACGTGCACGCTTGTGACTTGTATAAGAAGGAGGCAATAAGACAGCATTACGTACTGGTTGCAAGTGATATGTTTAACTACTAGTTAGGTACTTACAGATCACGTGCACGCTTGTGACTTGTATAAGAAGGAGGCAATAAGACATCATTACGTGCTGGTTGCAAGTGATATGTTTAACTACTAGTTAGGTACTTACAGATCACGTGCACGCTTGTGACTTGTATAAGAAGGAGGCAATATGACAGCATTACGTTCTGGTTGCAAGTGATATGTTTAACTACTAGTTAGGTACTTACAGATCACGTGCACGCTTGTGACTTGTATAAGAATGAGGCAATAAGACAGCATTACGTACTGGTTGCAAGTGATATGTTTAACTACTAGTTAGGTACTTACAGATCACGTGTACACTTGTGACTTGTATAAGAAGGAGGCAATAGAACAGCATTACGTACTGGTTGCAAGTGATATGTTTAACTACTAGTTAGGTACTTACAGATCACGTGCACGCTTGTGACTTGTATAAGAAGGAGGCAATATGACAGCATTACGTACTGGTTGCAAGTGATATGTTTAACTACTAGTTAGGTATTTACAGATCACGTGCACGCTTGTGACTTGTATAAGAAGGAGGCAATAAGACAGCATTACGTGCTGGTTGCAAGTGATATGTTTAACTACTAGTTAGGTACTTACAGATCACGTGCACGCTTGTGACTTGTATAAGAAGGAGGCAATAAGACAGCATTACGTGCTGGTTGCAAGTGATATGTTTAACTACTAGTTAGGTATTTACAGATCACGTGCACGCTTGTGACTTGTATAAGAAGGAGGCAATAAGACAGCATTACGTACTGGTTGCAAGTGATATGTTTAACTACTAGTTAGGTACTTACAGATCATGTGCACGCTTGTGACTTGTATAAGAAGGAGGCAATAAGACAGCATTACGTGCTGGTTGCAAGTGATATGTTTAACTACTAGTTAGGTATTTACAGATCACGTGCACGCTTGTGACTTGTATAAGAAGGAGGCAATAAGACAGCATTACGTGCTGGTTGCAAGTGATATGTTTAACTACTAGTTAGGTATTTACAGATCACGTGCACGCTTGTGACTTGTATAAGAAGGAGGCAATAAGACAGCATTACGTGCTGGTTGCAAGTGATATGTTTAACTACTAGTTAGGTATTTACAGATCACGTGCACGCTTGTGACTTGTATAAGAAGGAGGCAATAAGACAGCATTACGTGCTGGTTGCAAGTGATATGTTTAACTACTAGTTAGGTATTTACAGATCACGTGCACGCTTGTGACTTGTATAAGAAGGAGGCAATAAGACAGCATTACGTGCTGGTTGCAAGTGATATGTTTAACTACTAGTTAGGTATTTACAGATCACGTGCACGCTTGTGACTTGTATAAGAAGGAGGCAATAAGACAGCATTACGTGCTGGTTGCAAGTGATATGTTTAACTACTAGTTAGGTATTTACAGATCACGTGCACGCTTGTGACTTGTATAAGAAGGAGGCAATAAGACAGCATTACGTGCTGGTTGCAAGTGATATGTTTAACTACTAGTTAGGTACTTACAGATCACGTGCACGCTTGTGACTTGTATAAGAAGGAGGCAATAAGACAGCATTACGTGCTGGTTGCAAGTGATATGTTTAACTACTAGTTAGGTACTTACAGATCACGTGCACGCTTGTGACTTGTATAAGAAGGAGGCAATAAGACAGCATTACGTGCTGGTTGCAAGTGATATGTTTAACTACTAGTTAGGTACTTACAGATCACGTGCACGCTTGTGACTTGTATAAGAAGGAGGCAATAAGACAGCATTACGTGCTGGTTGCAAGTGATATGTTTAACTACTAGTTAGGTACTAACAGATCACGTGCACGCTTGTGACTTGTATAAGAAGGAGGCAATATGACAGCATTACGTGCTGGTTGCAAGTGATATGTTTAACTACTAGTTAGGTACTTACAGATCACGTGCACGCTTGTGACTTGTATAAGAAGGAGGCAATAAGACAGCATTACGTGCTGGTTGCAAGTGATATGTTTAACTACTAGTTAGGTACTTACAGATCACGTGCACGCTTGTGACTTGTATAAGAAGGAGGCAATAAGACAGCATTACGTGCTGGTTGCAAGTGATATGTTTAACTACTAGTTAGGTACTTACAGATCACGTGCACACTTGTGACTTGTATAAGAAGGAGGCAATAAGACAGCATTACGTGCTGGTTGCAAGTGATATGTTTAACTACTAGTTAGGTACTTACAGATCACGTGCATGCTTGTGACTTGTATAAGAAGGAGGCAATATGACAGCATTACGTGCTCGTTGCAAGTGATATGTTTAACTACTAGTTAGGTACTTACAGATCACGTGCACACTTGTGACTTGTATAAGAAGGAGGCAATATGACAGCATTACGTGCTGGTTGCAAGTGATATGTTTAACTACTAGTTAGGTACTTACAGATCACGTGCACGCTTGTGACTTGTATAAGAAGGAGGCAATATGACAGCATTACGTGCTGGTTGCAAGTGATATGTTTAACTACTAGTTAGGTACTTACAGATCACGTGCACGCTTGTGACTTGTATAAGAAGGAGGCAATAAGACAGCATTACGTGCTCGTTGCAAGTGATATGTTTAACTACTAGTTAGGTACTTACAGATCACGTGCACGCTTGTGACTTGTATAAGAAGGAGGCTATAAGACATCATCACGTGCTGGTTGCAAGTGATATGTTTAACTACTAGTTAGGTACTTACAGATCACGTGCACGCTTGTGACTTGTATAAGAAGGAGGCAATAAGACAGCATTACGTGCTGGTTGCAAGTGATATGTTTAACTACTAGTTAGGTACTTACAGATCACGGGCACGCTTGTGACTTGCATAAGAAGGAGGCAATAAGACAGCATTACGTGCTGGTTGCAAGTGATATGTTTAACTACTAGTTAGGTACTTACAGATCACGTGCACGCTTGTGACTTGCATAAGAAGGAGGCAATAAGACAGCATTACGTGCTGGTTGCAAGTGATATGTTTAACTACTAGTTAGGTACTTACAGATCACGTGCACGCTTGTGACTTGTATAAGAAGGAGGCAATAAGACAGCATTACGTGCTGGTTGCAAGTGATATGTTTAACTACTAGTTAGGTACTTACAGATCACGTGCACGCTTGTGACTTGTATAAGAAGGAGGCAATATGACAGCATTACGTGCTGGTTGCAAGTGATATGTTTAACTACTAGTTAGATTTAAACTAACATTTTGAATTAGGAACAAAATTTCTGTACTATCTAGTCACTAATTATGCTTTATCTTAACCTCAAGGAATTTAATTAGTTCATTATTCTTTAGGGAATCCAGTTGATACGATGCTTACAATATGTTTTTGTAACTGTACTTGTTATCTTTAAAGTAACAAATTTAATAAAGGATATAATATGTGAAGTATCTTGTAACCACTAAACTTTCGTTAGGTAAAAGTAGGAGATAAGACTAACTTGCCTTCTATGATCTGGGTTAGTTCATCTGAGACTAGAACTGACACGGGACCGGACGGTACCAAACAATCCAAGATTCTTACAGTGTACAACAATTTACATGAAAGACACTTATACATCATACAAGCCTTTATAAATAAATACTTACAAATAGATAATCAATTTCAATGCACTCTTATTATGATGCCTTATTTGTCATATTTTTGTAAGTATAAGTGAAAGAAAATATTATCCCAGCAACACGTGAAAATGCTAATAAAGAAAAAAAGATCTAGCAAACTCTGTACTTCTGATAGTATGCGTGGCTAAATTTATTTCTTAATAATTATAATCTTAAATATATTATTGGCATTTGCAACAAAATCTTATATAAAATCCAAAAATGATGTACTCATTGATCACAAAATCTCTGGGACTAATGACAAAATTGTAATATAATTTGAAGGAAAGTTAGCTTTCATATACATCCTCTAAAAAAGGATTTCTAAAAATTCCATTCTTAAAGTGTATGAATAGCCCTCAATGTTTCCTTTTTTCCATAATTAACATTGGCATTCATGTAATTCAATAATTTATTTCAAACAGGTGATAAAAAAATAATAATAATAATAAACCTGACATAAAAGCTTGGCTAGTTTGTTTTTCATTGTGCTTAAGCTTTTAGTAATTTTTACTAACTCTGACATGATTAAATTACTTTTAATACCCCTAAAGTGTACTTATAGGGGTTTATAAACTGTAACAGACTCAGGGTGTCCAGTAAACCTCCTTAAACAAATTCCCTGACTTTTCCCTGACCGATCCGTGATTTCATACAAAATTTCCCTGACCCCAAATCGACATAGCACTATTAAGTTAATATTACTATTTTACTTAATAGTAATATTATGTACTACCATGTACATTCATTATGTTATTTACAGTCAATTACAATTATTAATAACCGAACTATCTATATTTCACAAATATATTATTATTGATAACCGAAATAATTAAATTCAAAACTATTACCTAAAATAATTATTCTTTTTAAAATACTTAATAAAAGTAGAGGTAGAATTAAAAAAATATTTATAATTAGCCTTGAGTAAAAAACAAACATACCTTTTATTCTATTATTAAATTATGACAATCTTGAAAAACGGTGCTAAATTATAATTTCCCCAAAACCAGCATAAATTTTAGGTCTATGACTTATTTAACAAGTACTAAACAGAGAATTATTTCAGTAAGCTTTAAGCTTTTAGCTATATTAAACTAGTTGTATGAGGCCGAACAAGCATAAGTTTGTTGGCTTCATAAAAGGTCGTAGCACAATATCAGCAGCCTCAGAATTTTATGACACAGCACTTGAAAAAATAAATGATAGCTTTAAAGTGGCAGGAGTTCTATTAGATCTGACTAAAGCTTTTGATAGAGTTCATCATGGGATCCTTTTGTCAAAATTAAATAAAAGTGGAATTACAGGAAATGTTTTAAGATTAGTTAGCTCTTACTTAAACAATAGGAAGCAATGTACAGAATTAATGTATGACAATGGGGACATGGTACAAAAAGTAAGGTCTAATATAAGAAATATAAACTATGGAGTTCCACAAGGATGTGCTAGGCCCTTTTCTTTTTATTAACTATATTAATGATTTTAGTCTTGGGCCAAGTAACACGTCCTCCTCAACTATGTATGCAGATGACACTTCATGTTTAGCCTGGGCAAAAAATTTGGATGCTCTTAGCAATAATGTAAACATTTTATTACGAGATGCCAAGTGCCATTTTGAAAAGGATAATCTAAAATTAAACATGGTAAAAACATAATTAATATGCTTCAATCCAAATAAATCTTCAAGCGAGCTGCAGGCAATTATAGATGACTTGAGAATAGAATCAAAATCAGCACGTAAATTTTTGGGTTTATATTTAGATGAGAATCTAAACTAGGGCCTACATATTGATCATACATGTAAAAAGTTGTCATCCTCTATATTTTTACTAGGAAGAATCTCATCATACTTAAATTCCGATGCACTTAGAATGGTTTATTTTGGGTTAATTCATCCATATATCTCATATGGTATTGTCTTATGGGGGGGTACTTTTGAAACATATTTAAAAAGAATTTTTGTATTACAAAAAAAGTCATTGAGAATAATTGCAAATGTCTCATATCGAACTTCATGTAGAAATCTATTTGCAAAGTAAAATTTACTAACTGTTTATGCAATGTATATATATCAGGCAATCTTATTAGTTAGAAAGGATAAGAAGTTTACATGTACAAGTGCCAATATTCATGCCCATAATACAAGAAATAGATTGGATTATCATAGAATACAAAGAAGAACAAATTTTACTCAAAATAGCCCATATATCAGAGGCGCAATATTTTACAATATGCTCCCAAAAGAGCTAAAGAACCTTAAAGGTAAACGTTTTGAAACCAAGTTAAAAAAATGGCTAATTAACCTTTGTCCTTACTCATTAGATGTCTTAAATTAGGTTACTTGAACTATTCGTTAGCTTATTTATTTATTTTTTATTTAAGTATTTTGTCAGCATTTAGAGAAAACTGTGTTTGTTATTTATATGTTTGTGTATCATTAAATAGGGCAATTCATAAAATTTTATGATTTGTTTTTTTGCACAACCATCATATATATATATATATATATATATATATATATATATATATATATATATATATATATTTCTTTGTTAAGGAAAACTGTTTGTTGTGAATGGGTAATCATTAACGTAAATGTGTATGGGTATGTTTTGTGCTTTTGTACAACGTTTTTATTTATTTTGTCTTGTTTAGAAAACTCTGTTTGTTATGAATAGGTAATCCATAACTTAATATAGGTGTATGTTTTGTGCTCTTGCACAACCTTTGTATAAATTTTATCTTTATTTATATAATACTGTATTTGTTATGTATAGGTAATTATTAACTTAATATATGTGTACTTTAGTAAATAGGCTAATTCATAAAATTGTAAGTCTTGTGTTCTTGCACAACCTTTGTATATATTTTATCTTTATTTATATAATACTGTATTTGTTATATATAGGTAATTACTAATTTAATATATGTGTACTTTAGTAAATAGGCTAATTAATAAAATTGTAAGACTTATGCTTTTACACAAACTTTGTATCCATTTTATGATTATACATAGAGAAACAATTTTGACAATGTTTATGCATGTATTGTAACATGTTACGGACAATAAAGTATTTCATTTCATTTCATAAGCAAAGGAATTAAGTAGCTTTTTCATAATTTAGAATATTAAATGGCATGTAAAATTAACATTTAGTACTGAACAAAGTAAAGGATTTTTTGTAGCGCACCCAAGTATATAGTGTTTTAAGTGACTATTACAAATCACAACAGACTTGTGTTCTTGTTAGGATTTCCAGGTTTTGTTTCAAATTCCCTGATTTTCCCTGACTTTTCCAGGTCATTTAAAATTCCCTGACTTTTCCAGGTTTTCCCTATTTTCCCTGTTGCTGGACACCCTGAACAGTTTGTTATCTAGAAGAACAGCAACAGGCTGACCTTTTAAGTTAATGTGATAGTTTAGAGAGAACAACGGAGGGAATGGTAGAGAACCACCCTGTAGCGAAGCAAGGGATGTCGGCTAGTTGTTTATATCTGTCCTTCTCCAAGAAAAGAATTATAATTATTACCTACAGCAAAAATTGTTAACGGAATATTTTATAATAAAAGCAATTTATAAACTTTCTTTCAGTAAACATATATACCTCCCACAGTACCAATTCTTCTCAAAATTAGTTAAGGAGCCAATAAAATATTCTATTACCCCATCAAAACTTAATTTCATCAATGAAACACTTAAAATGTTTAAATTTATTTTGCTTCCATTCATTCAAATCCTAATTACCTATGTAACTGATAATCTGTACAACAATAATTTTGGTATTTTTTTATAAAACTGACTAAAATATGATCAAAGAGTTGAAAATTGGAGTAATTTTGTTGAAATCATAATTCAAGAATATTGATACACAGAAAGTGGTGCTATCTGTAAAACTTGCGTGTCTAGTCTTGATAGAGATTGGATGTTTGTAAGAATTGATTCTTATAGGTTTATAATTGTCGTTCGTTTTACTTCATTATTAAAAGAATTCCTTGTGTTTTACTAAGAATAAATCTGCTGCTTGAAGAATAGATTTTTTTTGAGATACTCAGAAAACTAGCCTAAGTACATATAATGTTTAAAATATTGCTATGGAATCAAAAACCTAACAAAGTTACGAATTTTAAAAGTTAAATATGGTAAAAGAACAATACACAAATCTTAAAATGGGCCATAAACTACAAACAATGAAAATGGTGAATGTACTACTGAGAATTGTTGCGGCCGTTTGGATGTGAGAGGCTCAGACTGAGGAGACAACTACTGGAGCTAACGTATAAGTTGGTCTGTGGAGAGGTGGACGACCGGTCCAGTCTGGGATCTCTTTCTTTTAGACTCCCAAATTTAAATAGTAGAAATAAATATATTTTTAGTTTGCCATATTGTCGAACCGTGTCATATGCCTCCTTGTCATTGTTGCAGATGATGGGGTCATACAGTTCTGTTCTGAGTACTAGTACAACAATATTGACATTTTTAATGACAGTTTAGCAGTTTTTAAAAAGGAATATGTTCGCTATTTATCTTAACTTATTTTTTACAACTTGTTCTTTCAATCTATTTCATGTCGATTTTGGTTCTGAATATGCATGCACTGTATAATATTTTGGTTCTGAATATGCATGCACTGTATAATATTTTGGTTCTGAATATGCATGCACTGTATAATATTTTGGTTCTGAATATGCATGCACTGTATAATATTTTGGTTCTGAACATGCATGCACTATATAATATTTTCATACTATTCTTATTTTGGTATGAGATGCATGCTTTACAGAATTGTATAGTTAATTTATTTATAATTAAATGATTCTTGTAGGACTGTAATGGAATGTGAATGGAAGTTTGTCTTATGGAAGTATGATCGTTGACCTTGAATGTTGTAAATTTGCTTTAGTATTTATTATCATGATGTTATTATATATTTCTAACACATATTATTAAATATTTATTATTTATCATATTGTTTATTATATTCAATACTGTAATTTGTTCTTATTTACTTATTTAAACATATACTTATTATTATTTATTATTGGAAGTGAAGCATGAAAGACCACAATGAATACTTTATATTTGAAGTACTGTTTTATCGTAACTGAGTTAAAATCTGTAATGAAGCAAGAAAATAAAAATAAAATAAATCTAGCTTGTTAACATATTAATTATGTAGGCAGTGTGTTATTATGACCTTGGAACTTCATTAATCCGGACTTAAAAATCTATGTCTTAGAAATGAATATTTAGGTATTTTGGTAGGTAAAAAGTAAATATTTTCACACATAGTATATATGAAGTGCCTTATTTTGCAATACAGGATTCTTTGATAATCATTTGCTTAGTAATTAGTGGGAAATCCTGTTAAATAAAAAATACTAAAGAACTTAATTACTTAAGAATTATGCTACTCTAGTAGCATAATAAAGTAAATATGATAACGCATTATTTGGTAATATTATGAGCTATATATTCAAATTTTCATGGGGAATATTTCAAACATTTCACAGATTTTATTGGTTTGAATTTTCTATGATGTCTAGATAACAATTGGATGACGCTCATAATGTGGATAGTATTTTTTCTTCTCATTGAATCATAAGGGTGTTATGTCACAACACAATGACCTGTTGTGTTCATTTTCCATAAAATTTGGAGATCACGTTAGGAAACTTGTGATTAATAAAAAACTTAAAAGTATTGATACACTATTTTGAAACTGTGTATCTACGTGAGGGTTCATTAAGCCATGACTTGACCGTTGTGGTACATATATTATTCATGAGAGCCATGTGTTGTGCTTTGTACTCCACTAACCTCGTTGGTATTCATCCACTCAAGCATCCCAGCCTAATGTGGAATTTCCTCACCCTTTTGCCTTGAATAATTAATGGACTCACTAATGTTCTGGTAGAAGGTAAAAGCGTTTTTAAGAATAACCAAAAGTTAATTTTGAGAGCAAAACTTAAGTAATGACTTTGGTAATAAATGAAAGTTGTGCTAGGTTAAATAAATAACACAATTTTTCAAATTTACATATTTCTGATTTTATATTTATTTTCATAAATCTTAATTTTGAAATTAATAATGGTATTGCTTATGAAACAGGTTGTATAAAGTTGGGAAATAGATTTGAACTTTAGAGATATTATTGAAAAGGAATGTTTCTAATAGGTTCTAATAACTTAACACAAATAAATTTTGAATTTTGAAACAACATTTCTAACACGAAGTATTTATTATGTGGTTGTTAAGGAATTTACAACATCATGTGTTTTGTTAGTAACTGTAATATATTTTTAGTACATTTTATATAACATTATTAGAAGATAACTATACAAAATAATGCAACATATTATTTTTTAATATATTTTTGTTACATGATATGGTAAGACGCCAGTCATTAGGGTGAAAAAAGCATCCTCTAATTAAAAAATGTAAATGAAAACTATTTTTGTCACAAATCAAAATAACAGTCACCTGTGCAATTAGCACAAATAACAAATTTCTTAAATTCTTTAAAACATCCTGATGCTTATGAGGGTCTTATAACAACAATGAAGTCTTCGTTTTTTTTAATTTTTTATGGATATCTTAAGGTGCCACAGTACAATTTTGTAAAATAAATCTTTAAATATTTCATAATACATACTTTGAGATCATAAGGAGTATTTCTGTCCCAAAAAATTGTGTCCATAGGTTAGGTTGATGAACCTCCAGATCACATAGGCTATGTAAATGGCTTAATGGATTGGATTTAGCTTTTCTCTATTAATAAATAACATGGCTTTTGAATCTTTTTTTGAAATATATATATTGCTAAATTAATATCTATTTTTATATTAATAATTGGTAGCTGTCAAAGGGCCATATACAATACACACATATACTTAGTTTTCACCAGTTTTTTTCTTAATGTTATAGATCCCATTTCTAACTTATGGATGGGGAATTTGAATTAAATTATTTCAATTCAAAATATTTTAATTCACACAACCTGTATGTTTAGATATTTTTTCATTGGAACATAAAGGACTTGATAAGCAAATTTGTTTATACTTATCATCCACGGTAATTTTCAATTCTTTCAATGGGTCTGCTTTGCACAGAGTCCTCTCCACCATTGCTATTCCAAATATTCCATTGCTCCAGTCCAATCCTCGCCTCTTCTTTCCACTCCTTCTCTCACTCCCCTAATACATCTATCTTCCTCTTGGCCTAAGTCCCTCCATTATTCTCTCAAGGAACTTTCTTGGCAATTGTGCTTCCTCATCCTCTTGACTTGCTCAAACCACTGTAGTTTATTTATCTTTATCCTTTCTTGGGGTGGCTCTTCTCAAACCTCCTCTTTAATGATCTCACATTTCTTATCCTGCCTCTTCTGCTCACTCCAACACTGCTCCTCAAAAACCTCATTTAACAAGGTTGCACTTTATTGTTATCCTACCTTCCCATTGGTATGCCTCCGATCTATATGTTAATATCGGTGCAAAATAGGCTTTGAACAGTACTTTTTTGCATATCTAGATGGCACATATTTACTTCTCACCAACTCTCCGGTTGACCTACAGAACGCTCCTGCTCATCTTCCTCTCTCAAACAAATGTGTACATACACTTCTCTTAAAATAAACTAAACTGGCTTTTAATATAATTCTGTTTGTTTTTTGAGACTGCCAAAGAACGTAATCACATTGACAATATATAAAACCTTTATTTATGTATATATGTTTAGTATAATGTGTCTATTAGTTTATAAAAGAGGGTTTAGTCTTATGTATAAAAAGAAAATCACAATCTGATAACAGGCTTTTAAACAAAGAATTATTCTGATGGATAGGAAGAAATGAAGGAGAGGAAATTAAATTCTTAAAAATGAGAGTATGTTAAAATCTTGAGAATATTTTACTCAAGTTCCAAGTAACATCAAAATCATTACCATCAATCCCAAGCTGCAGCTATTCCAAACCAATTGTTCCATCACTATTTTGAAACAGCCATGTTATTAAATATTGTGTGTTTCTAATTTTGTTACCTTGCCTCTGTAAACACAATATAGATTTATGAACTTAGAATACGAGGCAAAATTGGTGTTACAGTCTGTATTCTTTATATTAAAACATGTAGATAAATAAATCAAGATGTGAAAAGTTATAGAATATGATAAGTGAAAGTAATGTGGGAAAATTTGAACCAGATCTGGTAAAATTCTATCGATATAATATCTGCAAAATCTAAGGATTCATAAATAATATTTGTACACAATTTTGTTAATGATGGATGATCTTCAAACCTATATAATTATTACCAATATTTTGTGTGAACACGAAGATATCCGCAGCATTTCAAATTATGCGTTCTACTCTATAATGCATAATCATAACAGGCTACATTCTCTTATTAAAATACAGCTCGTCTTTGACAAATCAGTTTGAATCTAATTTTAACAATCTACATTATACAGGTACTATATGAATGAATACATAACTCTTCAGAAATAGTTTTCATTGAATAAGAAAGGGATGTTGGGGTTACTTTTAGTTCCCCAACAATCTGATGCCCCTTGCCATACCCCTCTGTGACCCATCCCCTTTATCGATTGCTACCAACTTCAACGAGTCAGAGTTTCTCTACACAGTATTTGCTTTTCTCCAAAACCCCAACTCCTATATAAACTTTATTTACTTCTGTGTCGTCAGGTTTTCTCAAGTTTCACTGTAAATCACATTTCTTCAACCTTTTTCACAAAAATGAGGTAACCATAACTTAATTATAGTTGAACTTCTGCAAATAGTTCTTTTTGACGTTGTACGCAAACAATTATAAAAACTTATAACTATGAACAAGCAGTTTACATTGTCTTAATATTTTAAATTAATACATTAAAATTAAATAAAACAACATTTGAAAGTAAATGTAATACACTCCTTATTGTGAATGGACTTAGTTAACACAAGACTGTCTGCTGCCTTCATTATTTATGGCAAATCTATTTTAAAGCAATGTACAATTAATTGTAGCTAGCACCTTCCAGCAACAAACTGTTGAAAGGAGTAATAGTGTTATTTTATTGCCAAAGATAAATATGTGGAGTATGTTGTAATTTTTAAGAGTGTTTTATATTTTAGTAAATTATAGTTAAAGTAAAATTTAAAATTTTTATAAGTCTCGATGCCTTCTAACTAGTTTATTAAGCTTATACAGTATAAAATAAGAGTTTATCAATTCATTGGTTAGAATAATATACTTTTATATGCCTTCTCTTTCAGAACCAAATAATTCAAAATAAGCCTTAATTTCTATCAATCTATCAGCCAATAAGGTAGTAGAGGTGTATTAATAATCATATTTTGAGAGAAAGGATGAGTACAATTTTTCATTACAACTTCATTCTTTATGATACAAATATGAGGTTATTTATTATTGTTATTGTGTTTTGACTCTTAATATAAGCTATTTGGAAATTTAGTGTCTGATCCTTTTTGATCATTGCAAACTGTTAAGATTCTGTAGGAAACCATTACACCCAAATATTTACTAATAAATAAAATGTTAAACTTAAAAAGTAAGTTTTATTGACTATCTTCTGATGTTAATTTGGTTCAACTGTTCTATATTTTAGAGAAAAAACTTGAAAAAACAAGAAAATATTATTTCAGGATGTTTTTTAAATTAAATAGAACAAACCTGCAATAATTGTAATACTTATGGAAAATCAGTATAAACTAGCAATAGAAAGTTCACAAGATGCATTGACCTAGATGAGAGATAGTTCATTATCCCTAAACCTGACTGTTCGGTTTGACCCTTCGTTGACTAACTCCCAAATTTTCTACTCAGGATGCGGATACACAGTTGAAATCTATCAATAACAACAATAATCATCAACAATAATATTTATAAGGAATATGGAGTATCCAAATAAATAATTGCAACATTACAAAATTTCCATGAAAGCTATTACTTTCCATAAACAAGAAATGAAAGATAACAAAGCATCATTAAGAAACAATAGTAGAAAGTCTAATTTCTTGTTTATAAGTCCTATGTCATTCCTTGTACCTTTTTACTGAGATAGTTTTAAATTTATAAGAGACGAAAGCACCAGTCAACAAAGTTACTGAGATGGGTGAATTAATCTGAACTGTTAAATATTTGTTGTCCTGTTTAGGGCTTAAAGATGAATGAATGTAGTTTTGTTCACTTTCAACATAATTTCTATGTGAAAATATCAACACTGACAATGACAACACAATCAGGAAAAAAATCTAAACAGTCAACTTAAAATAATCTTTCAATGATAATATTTTTTCAATATAATAAACAAATTTAAGCTACAAATTGTGTATACAGGAACATAATAAATAATATGTATGCTAAATCATATTAACAATAGTTCTTATAAATACTATTGTAAAGAATCAACAAACAATTAATTTATGTTTGTTTGGTTTAATTTAATGTTAATTTAAAAACTGCATAGGTTTACAATGTCTATGTTATCACAAAAGCTTCTGAAGCAAAATTGAAAATATCTACAGTACTTGAAATATCACAATGCAAAAATCTGTTAACACTGCTAAAATACTGACAAAATAAATTGAAATTTGAGCACTGAATTAAAATAAAGTAAATAACATTTTTAAAACTCTGGCAAAGAGTGTCATTAAAAGTAGTCTATTATTGGGACAATTTATAAAGGATATTTTTTAAATGAAGGGAGTTCACCAAGTTTTTTATGAAGTCTCTTTGAATAACTAAGTTCTTTATTCTTCTTTCAAACTCCTCAAAATTTCTTTTTCTGCTAATTTTTATTGAGCACCTCCATCAATCTAAATTTATGAAACCCAATGGATTTAGCTGGTACATTATGTATAAAGCTTATAAAACGATTAATGCCCTTTTTTATTTCGATCAATTGTAAATATAGTTGAATGCAACTAGGTTGTATCCTGTGCAATTCTATCAATATTCAAATTGTACAGACTTCTAAAGGCATAGATAAGTTCAAAGAGTATTATTTTAAGTGTATTGTGAAGTAAGTGGTACATGCTGAGTAATGAGTTTGGGTGAATCACTTATAACTTATTATTACCTACAACTATTTTCCTCCTAATAGTACTAGGTAAAGTTAAAAGTGGCAGAAAAAAAGCGGTTGATTTTAATATTATTAGAAGCCAAGAAAAAGCTACTTTAGAAAATGAAAACAATCAGATCAAACATGTTCGTATTACAACTTGAATGAGGCCACTGACAGGCAGTGGAAGGTGACGTGATGTAACTACAGTCGTACAATCCCCGGTAACTATTAAGTCTACAGTCGTACAATCCCCGGTAACTATTACGTCTACAGTCGTACAATCCCCGGTAACTATTACGTCCACAGTCGTACAATCCCCGGTAACTATTACGTCTACAGTCGTACAATCCCCGGTAACTATTACGTCCACAGTCGTACAATCCCCGGTAACTATTACGTCTACAGTCGTACAATCCCCGGTAACTATTACGTCCACAGTCGTACAATCCCCGGTAACTATTACGTCCACAGTCATACAATCCCCGGTAACTATTACGTCCAGATTCTGATATAAACTGTTAAAACTCATACAAGGTTTCAACATTTATATTTCCCAATATGAAATAATAATACAATGAAACGAGTTATGTAATTAAATATTTGACAGGTCTAGTATTTTTTGATAAACCGCGTTCAAACTCGTTTATGTCAGTATTAGTGAAATATAACAGTATCAAACAAACACATAATGTTAGATAAACAAACATTACATTTACTTTTAAACGTAAAATTTGACACACAAATTAACTTAAGATATTGTATTGAATCTAGGGAAACTATCCTGTCAGTGAGAGCTTTAAAACCATTTATTCGTGAAGTTCTTCCACCACTTTTAAAAGTAAAACAATGAAAAATTTTGTATCTTTTGTGTCAGTTCACTACCGCTTTAACATATTGCTCTAAAAACTGTTCCCCAATTATATCTACGTCCACTGTGGCATTCCTTATCCGCTAGCAATCCTATATCACTGGCCTTATCTTAGAGTTTTCAAAGAACTTACGCACGGAGAGCAGGGCCGTCCGAAGAGAGGGCGAGCGGGGCGGTCGCCCCGGCTAAGGAAGCACCACGGCCAAGGAAGCACCACGGCGCTTAATTTTTGTAAATAAGTTGTGAAAAATATTATGAAGTGATTAAAGAAAAGCCCTTAAAAAATAATATACACACTAATTCTCACTGCCGATGAGGAATTAAATAGCAATCAACCTCTTCATAGAGCATGTTTAAACAGCGACCAGCATTACGGTAAACTAAGAGTAGATACAGTACTTGCAGACTGCTGCTGCCGTCGAACTCCCATCGGTCGGCAGCCGGCGTATCAAGGCGATACTATAGATTCCTGTCTTCGTCATTGTCGTTCATTATTATTGCATATTATAGGCTACATCTGCTATATATACATCTGTTACCCCTAGCTTATCTGTATATCATCGGTATTATTTGTTTGATATATTAGTTAATTGTCATTATCACAATCACATTTCATTTCTTGTTTATAAGTCTACAGACTAATTATATGAATTTTTATGGATACAAATTGGTAAAAGGTAACTTTAGGTAATTAGGTATTTTTGGTAAAAGCAATGTTCAACTAAACGTTTTTTAAACCTCCTTATGAATTTTTAAAATTTGTCGATCTCAGCTAGCTTAGGTGGTAACATACTTGGGTTTGTTTTAAAATAGTTTCAAATTTTGGTACATTGAAGGACTGACGTTTATGTTTCTGGTGTTGTGGAATGCTGACGTACCTTTACAAGTTGTTGTTCTATAACATAGGAAATCTTCAAACATGTAGACAGCAGATGCGGTTAATAAGCTTAGTTCTTTAAAATTAAATTTACATGATTCTAGTGATTTAGCTTTTAAAATACATCTTACAGCTCTTTTTTGAAGAAAAAATACGTTAGCCTGTTGTAAATAGATATGCACCGGAGTACGATTGAGTACCTTATCAAGCCGAAGTAACCCAGCTTTGACAAAGCAAGGTTATTTAGGGAAGAAATGCTTCTCAGAACAAAAGTGTTGGCAGAAAGTTGTTTTGCCAATTATTTATCATCATGGTCGTTACACCTGAGACCACCGTTCAGCCTCACTCCAAAGTAATCAACAAACTGTGATTCCTCGATCACATTCTTATCAAGTTCAACAGAAGGAAGTTTCACAGTTGTAAGTTACTTAGGTGTACTTTGTGAACCTAATCTGATTAAAGTGTTTTTTATTTTTTTCTATATTGCTATGATATGAAGAAATTGGGACTTTTGTGGATTTATGCGGATATCGATGCTTGAGAACTATTGAGAATTGGCTTTACTGTTAAGGAAGGATTTATGTTATGAGTTATTTTAATTCTTTATGATACGTCAAAATGGAATTCTCATCTGTGAAGATAGTGCAGAGCTTGCCAGGAAGGTAGTCAAATAATGTTATTGATATATAAAAAATATATAATGGGTTCAAGAATGGATCCTTGTGGAACTTTGAATGTAACTGTTTTTGGTTTTGAGTCCTCAAGGGTGTATTATACACGTGAGGTCTTGTTCAAGAGCATGTCTATATCAACATACTCACGAGCAAGTTCTCCCGTGTGATATAGGGGATTTTGGACATAGACATGCCGATGTGGACATGCTCGTGAACATCCAATCGGTTTGATATTTGCGACTTGCCCACAAGCATGTCCGGCGTGTAATTGGTCTCCACCATCGAAGTAAATAAATGTATTATTTACTTGGATGGTCTCCACGCCAACTTAGCGTACTGCGCATGCGTGGCTCGTTTTCCCTGCCAATGTCACCATGCTGTTTATTGTGTTTATATTATATTACTTTTACCTGTCTGCTTGTTGTATTTCACTTGCCCTCACGTGTAATACACCCTAAGAAGATTTTCTGTTTTTACCGAAGTCTACTTTGGTTATTTGAGACCTATCGGAGATATATGACTGCCACACCAAAAGAATCAAGTTTCTGAATGACCAAAAAGACGGAAACTTATTTTTTAAATCTCAGTAATTCATTCCGGCATAACACAGGCTACCCCACAATCAATGATTTTGGTACGAGGAGGGAGGGGGCGCAAAGACCTCTTTTGCCCCGGGTGCCGTTAACGCTCGGGACGGCCCTGACGGAGAGCGCATTCGGCGGCAAGTCAATCATTGGATTTACTAGTTTATGATCAACTTTAGTAGCCACCTAATCTAATCTAACCTGACCTAACCTAACCGTAATTGCGATAAAAAAAAGTAGTGGTAGTGAAGTAACGGAAAAGTAGTGGTAGTGAATTAACGGAAAAGGCCCATTTAAGTATAGGTAATTTACAGAATAGGTTAGAAAATGTTCCGTTAGCGAGTTACAGATAGTAAAAGGTATTTCAGCATAATTCCTTTGCAAAGAGTGAAATATAGCCATACCGAAATTCTAAAAAGGTCAACTAAGAGGCATATTTGATTATAACTTGTGTAATTTGACCTTACAAAGCTACTAAAATTTATTTCATAATTGTACCAGGTACTTTTTTGGTAATTCAGGATTTTATGTAGTCATTGGTTCCGATGACCAGTGTACAAGGAGATCTATTGCAGTGGAAATTAGATGGGCGTTCCGTACCATACGGTTAGCAGCCTTGCTCTGGTGGCATAGTGACGGCTGGGTATCAGAGACGAATGGGTCTCGCGTAGTTCCAACGATCCGTGTAGTGGAAAATTAGACGGGCGATCCGTGTCGTACAGTCAGCGGCCTTGCTCTGGTGGCAAAAATACGTCTGTGTATCATGGACGAATGGGTCTCGCGTAGTTCCAACGATTCATGTAGTGCAAAATTAGACGGGCGATCCGTACCGTACAGTCAGCGGCCATGCTCTGGTGGCAAAGTGACGTCTGTGTATAATAGACGAATGGGTCTCGCGTAGTTCTGATGATCCATGAACAAACAACTAGTGTAGTGGAAAATTAGACGGGCGGTCCGTGTCGTACAGTCAGTGGCCTTGCTCTGGTGGCACAGTGACGGCTGTGTATCACAGACGAATGAGTCTCGCGCAGATCCACTGATCCGTGTAGACATACCTAGTGTAGTGGAAAATTAGACGGGCAGTCCGTACAGTCAGCGGCCTTGCTTTGATGCAACTTCAAACGACCCTTTTGACCCTTCACGCAACAGTACAGCCATTGGACGTTAAATTACATCTGCTCTCTAAATTCAATTGACAAAACTTTTCATTCTCTTCAAAGCGTGCCAGATTTAAGCAGTAGTTGGTACATTATCTGTCTATGAATTAGCTTTTGGCTTGACGACCTATTGTATGACGAGCTAAACAATACAAAACTCTAACTGACAAAAGAATGTTACTGAATGGTTCTTACAGAAATCATGAAGAAAAGATAGGTTCTGCCTTAATAACTGCATCGCCAGTTTAAACAAATGTTTACATAAACAGAATACTTGCAAACGCGTTTGACGTATTTTGCAATGAAAATCATGTTGAGTAAGTTAACCATAAACTTAATGTTGGTGCTGTATCCTGCGAAGGAGTCAGGAGGAGGGTCTGCGGCCATAACTGAAGGTGTCGCTTGCACAGTGTCTTCGTCAGCCATGATGTAGGCAGGCTTCAAGCGATCCAGGGACACGGTGACGTCTGAACCCTTATACCAACTACATCTATCTTACTGGACCTGCTCATAACATGATATAGTCCAGAGTAAGGTTGTTGCAGGCTGCCCATTGGACGTGTCAATGGGCACAAAAACTTGTTTGCAGGTGGCCAGGTCCCTGAACATAAAAGGCGTGCGTACAGGACGGAGGTTGTTAAACTTGTGCCAGAGGTAAGTAACAAAGGTTGAAGGGGCTGTATGGCCAGCTGACGGAGATGGAGCTAGAAACTCTCCATACATGGAGCGAATGGCTTGACCATACACCATTTCAGCAGCAGACGCCTTAAGGTCATCTCGCCAAGCTGCGCGAACACCCAAAAGGATCGTTGGCAGCACTTCAGACCAACGTTCAGTTCCGTGACATCTGATGGCACTCTTCAAATGGCGGTGAAACCTTTCGGCCAAACCATTAGCAGATGGATGGAAGGCCGTGGTCCGCCGCCTCACTTGGGTCCCTCCCGCCGTTTCACTACTCGCCCGCCCTCCCACGTCGCTCTCTACAGTGCTAACTCGCCACCATGCCGGACACTGATGCTACCCTGGAGAATCACATTGCTGTCATGATCCCACCTTTCTGGCCTACCGATTGCGAGTTATGGTTCGCTCAGGTTGAGAATCAATTCTCTCTGCCCGTAGTAACCGAAGATGAGACTAAATTTAATTATGTTGTGAGAAAACTGGATACCAGATATGCAGTCGAAGTGAGAGACATCCTAACCAGACCACCAACCTCTGGGAAATACGACAAACCAAAGGTGGAGCTCATTCAGCGCTTTAGTGCGTCTCTACTAGAAGACAAGACAGCTGCTGGAATATGAAGAGAAGGGAGACCGCAAGCCTACCTAGTTCCTCAGACACCTCCGCGTCCTCGCCGGCACCGTAGTTCCGGATGGTGTTTTGAAGCCACTTTGGTTGACAAGACTGCCATTGCCCACACAAGTCATACTAGCGTTACAACAGAATGCTCATCTTGATGCTCTAACAGTGCTCACTAACGCTGTAGTGGATGCCAATCATCGGCCCCAGGTAGCGGAATGCTCATCCGCGCTCGCGCTCCAGCACTCGACATCATAGGAGGTTTGGTGACCAGGCCAGCAAGTGCACCAAACCCTGCCAGTACAACACCAGAGGCCCGGGAAACGATTGGGAGGGTCACTAATGGCGACCAGCGACCTTGTGCTCATGTCATCCCGCCGCCTCATCGATGACTGACAGAGTAACGAAACTGCAGTTCCTTGTGGACACTGCAGCGGATGTGTGTGTCTATGCTAAGTCTATGCTACCAAGAAGAAAGTCGAAAACCAATTATGACCTTTTCTCTGCAAATAATACCTGCATCGCTACACCAGCCTAGTGACGTTGACCCTGGACTTCGGTCTCAGACGTGCATTCACGTGGCGTTTTATAGTGGCAGATGTGGCCAGACCTATAATAGGAGTGGATTTCCTGCACCCCTATGATTTTCTAGTAGATGTACGTCGTCAGTTTTTGGTCGACCAGAAGACGTCATTAATTTCAAGTGACCGTGCATCTCCTTGTAGTTTGCTAAGCAGCATTAAAACCAAAAATGCTACCTTTCCATCAGTATACTATATACCACTTCAAGACTAACTACCCAACGCTCACTACTAGTCCCTCCGGGAAACTAGCTCTACCAGTCCAGCACGAGACTCAACAACCACATCCGTACCACTGCTAATCCACCAGTATTGTTGATAAAAAAATGTAAGTAGGAAACTACATTGCCTTACTTGCCCTCCCATATACGTAAAGTGGTATTAACCCACCCGCCCACTCACCCACCCATAAACGTACAGTGGTAATGACCCACCTGCCCATCCATACACGTACCGTAGTTCTGACCCACCCGCCCACCCATACACGTACAGTGGTACTCACCCACCCGCTCACCCATACACGTACAGTGGTCCTCACCCACCCATACACGTACAGTTGTACTCAAGCAGTCTGCTGCAAGCCGCGGCGCCTAGCCCCTGACAAGCTTAAGTTAGCCAAGATGGAGTTTGACGCCATGGTCCAAATGGGAATTGCAAGACCTTCATCGAACAACTGGTCATCCCCCCACACATGGTCCCTAAAAAAAGGCTCTGACTGGAGACCATGTGGTTACTTCAACAGAGCCCTCACGGTACATAGAATAATAAGTATTCTATGTACCGAGAGAGCCCTCAACTCCAGAACCATCCCGGACCGCTTCCCAGTACCCAACATTCAAGATTTATCTCATCTATTCCACGGCACGACGGTTTTCTCAGGAATAGACCTTGTACGAGCATACCATCAAATTCCTGTTAATACAGAAGACATCCCGAAGACAGCTATCACTACTCCATTTTAATCGAATCTCATGAAAGTTGAACAGTAAAATCACAGAAACAATGCAATGCTGCCAATCATCATTGACATTGTCGACCAAGACTAACATGACTGAACTTGAATTATTGGATTAAGAAAGAACATAGCATGGCAGAAGATTATATTAAATATGAAATTATAAAACATATTATACGAGTACACGTTAATTTAACAAACAAAATGTTAAATTAAGGACCTTTTGTGTATATCAGGTTGAAGAACTTTTAGAGCAATCCGACATTACTGCATATATGTTTTGTATAAATTTAATGAAAAATATTAGACTTAACAAAGTGTCCAACCTAAAGTGGGCAAGACTGAACTACTGTACAGTTAACAGAGGGCCCACTTGCTTTCTGTTCAACGAAGTTGGTTCAACAGCTCCGTCGCCTTTCTTATATACTGATATGAGTGACATGAACCAGTTAATTCACGGAATTTTAACGGTTGGTTTACACGCAACATTGCCGTTACAACATTAAGTAACGGAGAGTAGAGATTACCGTTACAACATTAAGTAACGGAGAGTAGAGATTACCTTTACAGCATTAAGTAACGGAGAGTAGAGATTCAATTTAGTAATTTCAAGAAGATAGTTATCAAATTAAGTTTTTTCTTTTGTGGATAACTAAATAACACGATTGTCAAAGCAACTATTTGAAAATGTAACAACTCATTAGGTTTGCTAAAGAAACATGACTGTTACAGTATGAATATATATATATATATATATATATATATATATATATATATATATATAGAGTAGGTAGCAATAAAAATAATAATGGAAGACCGACGTGTAAATTATGGCCTTAATTATTGGGAAAGACGCCATAAAAGAATTAAAGCAGCGAAAATACAGCTAAATAATATTTGCTAAATACATACCGCACAGTAGACTATGACATTCATATATTTCTATGTTTTTGCTAAAGTAGTAATGGAATACACGAAAGTAAACAGATTCTAACATATGATGCCTAATACTTCATATTTATAACCATTAGCCGCATGTAGGCTAATATACTGATTTTCAAACCTTTTCGAGGTATTTTACCTATAGATGCTGAAAGCATGATCCAAAGAAACTCCCAAGATCCATGGGGGAGGGGGGAGGTTATTCGGGTGGATTTGCAAACTTCATCTAGTTTCACACATAAACTGCGAGACATACACTCCTTGCATGATATGAGCAAGATGCCCATTCAACTCTATATCTTTAATAGTTTCATCATGCCAATTTTATATCGAATTTTATGTCTAAGCAGCTCGATAAATTTGTCTTCGGCCACTTTAATTGGAAGGTGCTCTACAAAATAATAAGACATCAAAAATCATAAAAAATGTTTTCAAAATCAAATAGCGAGCAAAGCGAAGAACTGTTAAGGTGTTTAAGCCGCAATCCAACATTTTAATTTTCTAGTTTGTGGGAAAATGACTGACAGTGAGTTTTTTATGTAGTGATTTAAAACAACAATAATAGATATAAAAAAGGACATATAAAAATGCCCTAAAAATAGTTTCAAACATAAACGTGACTACTCATAAACGTGAAAATATTTTTAGGGCATTTTTATATGTTCTTTTTTATATCTATTATTGTTGTTTTAAATCACAAATTCCTGTTAATACAGAAGACATCCCGAAGACAGCTATCACTACTCCATTTTAATCGAATCTCACAAATAAAAAAGTACTTCTACAAGTAAATTTGGATGTTTAAGCTCCATAATTTAAATTTTCTAATTTTAGGAAAATGCCTGTCAGTGTTACTATTATTGTGAGAGCAATAGCTTTATTACATTCATTATGATTTAGACATTGTATGTAGGCCTACAGACTTCATATTTCTTAGTTTAAACATCTTCTTGGATTTTCTTTTGACGTTTCTGTAGCTGTGTAGAGTTTGTTACTGTCTCGACTCATTTGTTGCTACACGATGATTTTATCCTCTTCACTGAATTGGTAAATATCCAAAGAGGTCACACAACTGCCCTCTACTATACGGCAAGTGAGGATTGAATTTCTATACTAACCCCATCGGAGTTAGCGACAATGGATCCTTTGTCCCCCCCCCCGCCATCAACTATGTCTTTGACAACTCAATAAATATCCAACCTTCGCATCGCTGTTTCATCTTGTCCAATGTGGATGACTGTGCGGTTAACAAATTAACTATGGCCGTTGAACATTTGACTCCAGTCACTCTTTGCTTAGTTATGTTATTCATATACTAGTAATAACTAAATTAATTAAGTTTTATATCCATGTTTTACAAAAAAAATACCTAAACAAATTAAAAAAAAGACAATGAACCTACTTCAACATTTGATTCTAATATTAATTTATATAAAAATGATGTTTCGTTCAATTGTACATTTGGAATTAGGCTACAACTAATTTTAGTATTAGTTGTATTATATTAAACTTTACTTTGTTTTTTCATAGCTGCGTCAAAATAAATTAAAAGTTTAGACACTTATAATTTAAATAATCCATATACATTACTTCCACTAGTTATTAAGTCATTACCAGAAAAAATATCGATGCTCAATTTCTTAATACACAGAATCGTCACTCATCAAAAATCATCTAGGGCCTCGTAGAAGCATCGGTCCAACCAATTTGTCAAGATTATTTCTGAGAGATTTCACGCTTAAATATCTCAGCTATTTTTTATACTAATATGAAAAGGGACTTACGTAAAAACCACAATGAGAATATGTTTAATGTGGCAACAAACTCAATAAAAATCCGTATTATTACTTTGTTTTGTGTACTCAAAAAGATATTTTGACTTAATCCCAATTAATAAAAAAGTTGATCCAATTAATTGTTAGGGACAGTTTTTCTTTTAATTTACATCACTACTAAAAACCCTTGTTGGCAAATCTCCGTTCTTGCTACACTCCTGGAGGTGCTCAACAACTTACTACGGCAACTAACTACAATAGTCACAACTATATGGCACTCACTATTAAACTGAATAGACGGCAATGAAAACGAAAACATAACTAAAGCCTAAGTATTAAATATTGTAAGGTAGATGAGTTTGTGGCTCGAGTTAGCTGAGGTACGAAATGAACTATACTTATATAACATGGCTGTGTCTATGTGTTTCGAAGATTTTAACAGACGATACCTCTGCTCATCGATGTTTCTGGTAATAACGGAGAAATAAAAATAAAGATATTTTATAAAGGTTGACTTAGTAGATTGTTAACACTATTTAAGCACTACTCATCTACCGATACATACATAAGAATTTGAAGACGTTTTCAACTGATTTGTAAACAATAACTTTAGTCTATACTAGAGCCAACACCGTAAGCCTAATTACCGATGGACATCATCGCAGTGAAAGCAGTAGCAGTTATATGCCAATCATTGGTGGGTATTTAGACATATAAAACCTCATCCCAAACATATGTAAGGGTTGCCAGAGTTAAGATGGCTACCAACTCCAACATCCTCGGGTCCCTGTACACGACAGCTTAAGTAGGTCAACTACATGGGTCGATCATCGATTAGTCACAACCCTATTGTTCCGCCACTCGAGGAAGTCATTGTTGCATGAACTTTAATGTGTAACCCTCTCCGGATTAGCTACCATAAGCACTTATCAGATATCTTCAAGCAATAAAATATCTGTACTAGACAATGATTCCTGCCATGACGGCTGGAAATGTTATTCCAAAAATACTTAAACTTCTCCCAGCATAAAATATTTTACAGGGGAAAAATCGGGACACAATACTCATTTATCAAGACGCCGGGACAGAACCCTTATAATCGGGACTTTCCCGATCTAATCGGGACGTATGGTCACCGTAATTTTAGTCCCCAATTATCTGTTCGACTCAAGCAGTTTATGTGACTTTAGATAAATACTGCCACAGTTGAAATTGTACTACGGTGAGGAGAGGGGAGATGTTAATAAAATAACGGCCAGGTTTTCCAACCTGTAATGACACTGTCCAGACGTTTGGAAACATCGTTTATGAGTCATGACTATAGGCTACAGTAGAATATTTGAACTACTGTAAAATTAGTAGATAAAGATCCTTTCATGAGGTGCCAGTCAATAATATGGAATATACTGACAAGAACTGTCAATGTGTGAAGCATGGATCGATAGATAACAACTGGATCGCTCAATTAAATACTAAACTTACAAAGAAGACGGTTCTAAAGAGAATGACCGCCACGCTACTAAAGCCTCCCACAGACGGTCGAGCATGTTGGGCGAGCCGCTCGCCATCGACCGTCTGTGGGTTCCATCCCAACATGCTCGGCGGATTTGTTGGGTTGGGCGCTCGGCTCGACAAGACGCTCCAACTCGAGCCGCTCGCCGAGCGGTTCGCCTGACTTATCCTCAGTCTGTCTGGATTTTCTGGGACCATATACGTGTTTTAGTTGGATGTGTAGAACTAGTGTAGTGTTTTGTGTGTCCTGTATAGTTGTTTGTATTCGTTTTTTTTTTTTTTTTTTTTTTTATTGTAATAGAAGTGACTTTTAATGAGAACAAGACATTCTGGACAGAGTTTATTAAACTCTACAGATATCAGCACCCGTTGTGGGACGTCGAAAGCAATCACTATTGCAATAAGCATATAAGAAAAGAGTGCTACAGTGTTCTTATCGAAAAAGCGAAGGAGGTGTTTCCTGATTGTGATGAAAATCTTGTAAAATTGAATTGTAGCAACAAGTCGTTCTTTAGCAGTTATAGGTCGTCTCATTGGGCTATCTTCCTTTTCAATATGTTGTGTAACTCGTTCAAGAAATTCCAAAAAAACTGCTCATTCATCCGCAAATAGTGCTCGAAGTCTTGAGGTTCGTTAGTGGCTAGCTCTGCCAATAAACTCATATGACTGAACTTATCTTTATTTAAAAGCCGTATTTTGGTCCACACACGGCGTTGATTTCTTTTCTTCTTTTTACTTAAACACATCACACCACCACACCACGCAACAGCTGAGTCAACATCCACTGTACAGTTGACGAAGGGCCAGTATGCTCGATCGTAGGCTCGACCGTGTGTGGACGCCTCCCAACTCCAATCTGACAACCAGCCTGGCTTCCAACCCAACGCTCAACCCAACATGCTCGACCGTGTGTGGGGGGCTTAACAGTCTACGAAGTGCTGAATCAAACTGATACTGAATGACATGCACATCTGTGATGTCCACCAATTTTTCAGAATAATTTGTTTACAGTTTAATTTTATGGAGAGCGCAAGTCTACGTAGCCCTACGCCCCATTATATGGATAACACAAGTCTATGCAGTCCTACATCCCATTTTATGGAGAGCACAAGTCTACGTAGCCCTACGCCCCATTATATGGAGAACACAAGTCTATGCAGTCCTAAATCCCATTTTATGGAGAGCACAAGTCTATATAGTCCTTCATCCCATTTTATGGAAAGTACGTGTCTATGCAGTCTTACATCCCATTTTATGGAGAGCACAAGTCTATATAGTCCTACATCCCATTTTATGGAAAGTACGTGTCTATGCAGTCCTACATCCCATTTTATGGAGAGCACAAGTCTATATAGTCCTACATCCCATTTTATGGAAAGTACGTGTCTATGCAGTCCTACATCCCATTTTATGGAGAGCACAAGTCTAGAGAGTCCTACATCCCATTTATGGAGAGCACAAGTCTATATAGTCCTACATCCCATTTTATGGAAAGCACGTGTATATGCAGTCCTACATCCCATTTTATGGAAAGCACGGCTATATAGTACTAAATCCCATTTTATGGAGAGCACAAGGCTATATAGTACTAAATCCCATTTTATGGTAAGCACAAGGCTATATAGTACTAAATCCTATTTTATGGAGAGCACAAGGCTATATAGTACTAAATCCCATTCTATGGAGAGCACAAGACTATATAGTACTAAATCCCATTTTATGGAAAGTACGGCTATATAGTACTAAATCCCATTTTATGGAGAGCACAAGGCTATATAGTACTAAATCCCATTTTATGGAAAGCACAATGCTATATAGTACTAAATCCCATTTTATGAGAGCATCATCAATGTCCCATTGTGACGTATAAGATATAATTCCTCTTCTTTTAACTTATCTTTCTCCATTCATGGTCATCACTAAAATATTTTTTAGTCCCTAACATCAAACTCAAACCTTCTACATTGAATTGTTCTTTTAATAAGACTTCGTGTAATACATGTAAAGTAGTTAAGACTAATTGAACGGCCTGATTACTAACTAACATGATATTATTTTTAGAAGGAACAAGGGATATTTACAGTGCAATATGAAGTATGTGATGTATGTATGTTTTCATGTTGAAAAGCTAGTTTAAGATGTTTACCAAGTTAACGTGGAATGCTGCTGACCACACACCTCAGGCAGTGTACACTCACCCAGAGTTAAAACCGAATACAGAATGTTGAGGTAGTTCATCGCATCATATCAATATCATGCAAACACATTGTCTCCAAATAGCTGGACTACATCACTACGCAACCTGTATCAGAACACCAAAGGCTTTGTATAATGCAAATACATAAAACAATTCTGCCAAATTATGAATTCATTTAAATACACTATCAATGAAGCAATGTTGACTGAATCATTTGATTAACCATGTTTTTGTGTACAGTTTTAAATATTCACTTATAGAGTCATATAAAACATAAACATTCCCCAACTAGACAATAGTTCTTTAACCTTTAATACAACACAATAGAATAGATCAATGTTTATATCAAATTATACAATTAGATTAGTTTTTTAATTAGCATAATACGTGTTGGTACATATACAGTACAAGTAAACGTCACACAACACAAATTTATTACAATATAAGCACAAAATGCACAAATACACTACAATACAAGCACAAAATGCACAAATATTATGGTGATCGATTTCGGTGAACCACGCTCACCTTCCTCAGACCAGAGGGATTCACAAAAGAATGGAATACGGTGTTGAACAACTCAATTTATAGGCCTATGATCACGTGACCTCATTGGCTGGAATCGTCAAAATGGCGGCTGCTGTGATATTATTGGTTAATTCCTATTGTCTGTTACTTCTCTTCTTTTATTCGCTGAAAATACATTATTAAAAACTATTAGAAGCTTAGTTTTACCAGTGAATTTGAATCTATGAATGAAATTAACTTTTTGGATCTAAAAATAACTCGTGATCATAACAAACTTTCATATAGAATTTTCAGGAAACCTACTCAAACCAATTGTACCATAAATAACAGTTCTGTCCATCCCCCGTCTCACAAAACAGCTAGCTTCAGAAGTATGTTATATAGGGCGTATTCAATACCATTAAGTGTTGCAGATAGAAAACAGGAAATAAATTTAATAAAATCAATAGCTATTGCAAATGGATACAAAGCATCAATGATTGATGAAATTGGAAGTAGAATAAAAAAGAAAATAGAAAACAAAATTCGAGACGATAGACGAACAACACTTAAAAAAGAAAAATCCGATAAAGAACAAAAGAAGTATGTATCCATCCATTACAATGGGCCGTTTACACAAAGAGTTGGTAATAGATTTAAGAAATTCAATTTATCAGTAGCTTTTAAGACTTGTAATACTATGTCCAACATTTTACACCCGATTATTGAAAGTGAAGATAAATTTAATAATTCAGGAATATATAGGATTAACTGTAATGATTGTAATATGTTTTACATAGGTCAGACTGTAAATTTTAGCAAAAGATATAAAAACCATGTCTCTGCTTTTAAAAATAATAAACCTGAAAGATCTAATGTAGCTAAACACCTTCTGAATTGTACCCACAGTTTGAATAAAATAGATGAAAATGTAGATATTCTAAAATTTTGTAAGAAGGGTCGTAACATGAATGCTTGGGAAGAGTTATTTATTTTTAAAGAAAAATGTAAGGATCGTGATAAATTAATGAATGAACATGTTAATTTTGATTCCGAAATAGTTTTTAATAATGTATTTTCAGCGAATAAAAGAAGAGAAGTAACAGACAATAGGAATTAACCAATAATATCACAGCAGCCGCCATTTTGACGATTCCAGCCAATGAGGTCACGTGATCATAGGCCTATAAATTGAGTTGTTCAACACCGTATTCCATTCTTTTGTGAATCCCTCTGGTCTGAGGAAGATGAGCGTGGTTCACCGAAATCGATCACCATAATATTTGTGCATTTTGTGCTTGTATTGTAGTGTATTTGTGCATTTTGTGCTTATATTGTAATAAATTTGTGTTGTGTGACGTTTACTTGTACTGTACAATTAGATTATCTTACTGTATACTGGTAAGTAACGATGAACCATCTACGACGACTATTGCTGTATTTATATTTAAGGATTATTATTTTTACAGCCTTTACTTATTTATGCAGATCAGAGACCAAACTAAATTATAATTTGTCCCGATAATACTATCCAAGAAAACGAATTGTTAAAATATCATTTTTAAAACAGAGTTAAAGGGACGCAACAATTCACTTAAAAACAAATATTTGCTGAAAATAACTCCCAATAAAATCATTTGCGGCACTACAATGTCGTAAATGTATTGGCACTTGGTTTGTAACATATTACAAGCTCCATCCATAAACTCTTAATAGTGCGTCAAACCCCATCAAGGCCCACACTGTTGATGGAACTATTCAACCTGTTTGCGTTTGCTACAAATTTCTTTTTATAACTACATTAAACAGTATTATATACAGCCTAAACGTGAAAAACAAAACTAGCTTTTTTCCCAACAAGTTTAATAGCAATTAATAATGGTAAAAATTATATTAAAAAGTTAAATATTTGAGTTAACTGAAATCTCTTTTATTCAAACATTTAAACATCATTGTATGCACGACATGAAAGAATATTTTGTATTTTTGTACAATTAGATTTGTTACATTTTAAATGTTGTCATAAAAATATGTACAGAATGACTATGTATAAAGAATATTTTTAAAAGAGCTTAGGTGATAGGTCGGCGCTCCACTATTCGTCTCATTAGATAAATAATGGTTTTTGTTGTTGTTGTTGTTAAAAGTGTTACAATTGTGCTAGACATTAGATCCTCTTCAATCCCTTATCCACGAGCCGAGCGCCGAACCGAGCACTGATTGACCGTGTCATGTTACCAACGCACGTGTTAGCGCACAAGGGTCAAAGCGTGTTAGGAGCGCACAATCCTTCTACATGGAGCTCGGAGGCTGTTAGAAGCGCACAAGAAGGTCTAGTCTGACCTGCCAGCGGTCCGGTATAATCCCCAAGCCATAAATCAATTATACAAGGTGGAGTTGTACCCCCATCCTAGTTCAAATTTAATCATTTGTAGATTGGAAATTTCACCAAAAATAAACACGATAAATGAAAAAGTAACATTATTTAATTACATTTTAGTTTTTGCCCACTTCGATACGACAATTAAAAGTGTTTTAAGCCCAAGTAAAGGAGCACATGTTTAGTGACATTTAATTCCAGGCATTGAGTATAATTATCAGCAACAACTAATAACGTAGTTTATACGTGACAGCAAGTGTAAGGCACAACAAATATTAACTTAGTTGATATTAATGCAATCCTAATTTTAATGATAGTTTGATTTTTTTTAAATTTGATATATATTTTATTTTATATTTTATTATATAGATTTTTTTAATTTGATTGTATACATCAAATTAATTTGATAGCCTATATACAATCAAATTAATTTGCTACATTCGAAAGTTTATTCTTAAGATAAAATTTAAACAAAGTTTAAATTGTTAAATACTTACTTGAAAATAGTATCAAACTACATGTTGAAATATTCAGATTGTTAATTATGCCTATAGTTAGTTTCATAAAAATATTAGCCGAGCGCCGAACCGAGCACTGATAGACAGCTCATCTGCTCTTTGCTCTGAAGGCCATTTATTAACAGCCCAATAGCCAGAAAACTAAGTTGCAGGTTTACGTGGAATCAAAACCACGAAGTGTTGATTTTTTTTCAGCTACGCATAATACTTGGCTTGTTGTATTCTCTTCCCTGTACAACATCTGAACCTTTGCTACCATCCAACACAGACATCTCAGGCTTCTCTAGTAGTCCCCACACCGATGGGAAGCATTGTATGGATGCAATATCGGTATAAGAGGACTAAGAACATAACCTATTGTCTACAATATCTGCGGGGAGGCGGAATTTTGATCCGTGAGGTCTCAGGCACAGAACGTCATGAAAGTGTCAGCCTGATTTGTTGCTCCTCTGGGCGGTGATTTGATCCGCGAAGAAGAAAGTGAGACTGCCGAACTGGGTGGGAAGGCAGCAGATGGGGAATTTGGGGATGAACAACCGGGTGGTTACATGCCGGTCACTCGGCAGAAACATTTTACCTAACAAAAATAGATTATATTTGCTTTAGGTATACTGACTCTCCGATCGCATTGACTATTATTATCAGGTACAGTTGCTAAATGTCTGAAACTGATCCTGAATACTTTCAGAGTGATTTATTTACTAATTTTATTATTTACTATGTATAATACAAACGTTGTCTATCAATGAGTATGAAACGCTTTGAATTAATTTGAATTTTTAATTTAGATTATAAGTACAGTATTGTATTATAAGTACAGTATTGTATTATAAGTACAGTATTGTATTATAAGTACAGTATTGTATTATAAGTACAGTATTGTATTATAAGTACAGTATTGTATTATAAGTACAGTATTGTATTATAAGTACAGTATTGTATTATAAGTACAGTATTGTATTATAAGTACAGTATTGTATTATAAGTACAGTATTGTATTATAAGTACAGTATTGTATTATAAGTACAGTATTGTATTATAAGTACAGTATTGTATTATAAGTACAGTATTGTATTATAAGTACAGTATTGTATTATAAGTACAGTATTGTATTATAAGTACAGTATTGTATTATAAGTACAGTATTGTATTATAAGTACAGTATTGTATTATAAGTACAGTATTGTATTATAAGTACAGTATTGTATTATAAGTACAGTATTGTATTATAAGTACAGTATTGTATTATAAGTACAGTATTGTATTATAAGTACAGTATTGTATTATAAGTACAGTATTGTATTATAAGTACAGTATTGTATTATAAGTACAGTATTGTATTATAAGTACAGTATTGTATTATAAGTACAGTATTGTATTATAAGTACAGTATTGTATTATAAGTACAGTATTGTATTATAAGTACAGTATTGTATTATAAGTACAGTATTGTATTATAAGTACAGTATTGTATTATAAGTACAGTATTGTATTATAAGTACAGTATTGTATTATAAGTACAGTATTGTATTATAAGTACAGTATTGTATTATAAGTACAGTATTGTATTATAAGTACAGTATTGTATTATAAGTACAGTATTGTATTATAAGTACAGTATTGTATTATAAGTACAGTATTGTATTATAAGTACAGTATTGTATTATAAGTACAGTATTGTATTATAAGTACAGTATTGTATTATAAGTACAGTATTGTATTATAAGTACAGTATTGTATTATAAGTACAGTATTGTATTTGTAAGTATAGTTAACCTACTTAAACTGAAAAAACAAGGGTTGTTTATTTACGTAAGTTTGTTCACATAATTCTTGATAAATATAGTTCATTAATAATAATCACCCTCATAAGCTTTATTTTTTTAAACAACCTACGTTGCATTGCAATTAAATTTAGAAAGTAAACATAATATGCCTTCTAATAAATCTATATTTATTAATCCAAATTATAACTAAATGACAGAGAGCAATTTATAAATGTAAAAATCAATATTAAAATTAACGTCCATTAGCGGGGAGGAAATATGTGTATCGTTTAGGTAAAGGAAGCCTACCGTCTGTCTTTTATATGATAAATAAAATTGTATAAGTACATTAAAGGTGTAAAAAAATAAATGGACCAATTTAAATGTCATTCAATAATAGTGAAATCTGCTAACCAACTTCATGATATCTTGAGCTTCATTGAATTAAATTCGTTGTATTATATTAGTTACAATAATGCCTAAACTATGGCTTAATCGCCATATTGTTATTTTATAATTTGACTCCCAATAATAATAATCTTTATTGCACCAAACCTCAAATGAGGTATTACAGTATATAATATAGTATAATATAATAAATATAATATTGAGTAAAATGTACAGTTGAATTTTAAAGAAATCTTCAATTATGTATAAACATTCTCCTAATAAACAGTTGCATGTAATTTTTTAAAATTGTTTCACTTCTAGATTTCTTAAACTATAAGGCAATTTATTACATAGTTTAATAGATTTTTTGTGTTGAGTATTTACATTGTATAATGTTCAGTTGATTCGAATTTATCATTTCATGCTTATGTAAATTTTTGTTTTGAGGACATTTATGTTAGTTAATTTCTATAATTATGTATTTTTTTAATTAGCATAATACGTGTTGGTGCATATACAGTACAAGTAAACGTCACACAACACAAATTTATTACAATATAAGCACAAAATGTACAAATATATTACAATACATGCACAAAATGCAGGAATATTATGGTGTTCGATTTCGGTGAACCACGCTCACCTTCCTCAGACCGGAGGGATTCACAAAAGAATCACTTTTGTGAATCTCTTTGGTCTGAGGAAAGTGAGCGTGGTTCACCGAAATCGATCACCATAATATTCCTGCATTCTGTGCTTGTATTGTAATATATTTGTACATTTTGTGCTTATATTGTAATAAATTTGTGTTGTGTGACGTTTACTTGTACTGTATATAATTATGTATATTCAAACTACAATGTAATAAACGTGTAGTGTTTCTCTTGGTTTAAAATAAATATAACAATCTTAATATATTTTTGTCACTTCCTCGATCTAGGGCAGCGGTTTTACCCGCAATTTTATGTTTAAAGTTAATGGTTGTTTAATTGTAATATATCCATATTTAGCCCAAGTAAATACGATAAAAAGCAAACTTTCTTATGTATGTTAGGTAGCCAAACAAAATGGAAAAAACTAGTGGAAAAAATTGATACAAATTTTAAAAGTAACAAATTTTAATTTCACTCTTTTTCAGACGAACTACGATGGTATAATTAAATATATATCTTTGAAAAGCAGTAGTGACTGTATTCTTGTTACTTTTAAATTACACCTCATTCCAAAATTTTGATGATAAACAAACAAACTATTTGGTTTCAATGTTAACAATGTTGTTATGGGAATAAATCCAATATGGATGCCAGCCTCTGCAGACTCTCAAGCAAGAATTCTCCTTTGGAAACTAAATTTATGAACCACCAAATGAGTAATATCCGGTACGTGTAAAAGAATGTAGTATGCAGGGATGCCTTCAGTCTGCACTCTGAACCGTTCATTGTAACAAGTTGTGCTATAGAGCCTGCTCCAAAAGTGATCGTTGGTCTACGAGGTAACGTGCAACGGTATTTTCTATTTTGTGCCAATTACCCAAAAACCCCTCTTGTCCCTCACTCTCACCACCCCTTCCACTTTCACTTTATCTTTCGCGGATCAAAACGCCACCTGAGTGGCAAAGGGATTAGTAGGAATATTTATGACGGTCTGTACCTAAACGCACGGATCAAAATTCCGCCTCCCCGAGGAGATTGTTGGCAATAGGTTATGTTCTTAGTTCTCTTATACCGATATTGCATCCATACAATGCTTCCCATCGGTGTGGGGACTACTAGAGAAGCCTGAGATGTCTGTGTTGGATGGTAGCAAGGGTTCAGATGTTGTACAGGGAAGAGAATACAACAAGCCAAGTATTATGCGTAGCTGAAAAAAATCAACACTACGTGATTTGGATTCCACGTAAACCTGCAACTTAGTTTTCTGGCTATTGGGTTGTTAATAAATGGCCTTCAGAGCAAAGAGCAGATGAGCAGTCAATCAGTGCTCGGTTCGGCGCTCGGCTCGGTAGTGTGTGGCGGGCTAAAGTGTTGAAGCCATATTGAATAGAAAATCACAATTTAATATTAGAAAAAAAAAGAAAAGACGCAAACATTTATGTAAAAAAGAACCTCATTTATCCATCTGATCAAATTAATATTTTTATGAAACTACCTATAGGAATAATTAATAATATGAATATTTCAACATGTACTTTAAAGTTGAGCCAATGTAAATACAATATCTGTCATTTTTTTAGATTTAAATTCACCATTACACTGAATCTGTGACATATCGTGTTAAGCAGAAAATAATATAAATGTTACGCATTTTTGTTAAAACAAGTTTGCCCCCACTCTCTTGATACACAAGAGACGGGCATTAGCAAGATTATTGTCTTGACTTGCCTGGGTCTGTATTGTCGGCACTGCTTGCTTATGAACCCTGCCATAAGGGGGTTACAGTAACAATAGAGCCTGGCAGGAGTGTGTGGGCTTACCACATAACGTGCTTATTACATAAACTTCTAGTAGTTACCTCGCTTCACATAGTATCGTTGTGCAGAACTACCACATGACGTGCTTATTACATGAACACTAGTAGTCACCTCGCTTCACGGTGTATCATTGGCCAGAACTACCACATAACGTGCTTATTACATGAACTTCTAGTAGTTACCTCGCTTCACATAGTATCGTTGTGCAGAACTACAACATGACGTGCTTATTACATGAACACTAGTAGTCACCTCGCTTCACGGTGTATCATTGGCCAGAACTACCACATAACGTGCTTATTACATGAACTTCTAGTAGTTACCTCGCTTCACAGTGTATCATTGTGCAGAACTACCACATAACGTGCTTATTACATGAACACTAGTAGTCACCTCGCTTCACGGTGTATCATTGTGCAGAACTACCACATAACGTGCTTATTACATGAACACTAGTAGTCACCTCGCTTCACGGTGTAATCATTGTGCAGAACTACCACATAACGTGCTTATTACATGAACACTAGTAGTCACCTCGCTTCACGGTGTATCATTGTGCAGAACTACCACATAACGTGCTTATTACATGAACACTAGTAGTCACCTCGCTTCACGGTGTATCATTGTGCAGAACTACCGCATGACGTGCTTATTACATGAACTTCTAGTAGTTACCTCGCTTCACGATGTATCATTGTGCAGAACTACCGCATGACTTGCTTATTACATGAACTTCTAGTAGTTACCTCGCTTCACGGTGTATCATTGTGCAGAACTACCGCATGACGTGCTTATTACATGAACACTAGTAGTTACCTCGCTTCACATAGTATCGTTGTGCAGAACTACCGTATGACGTGCTTATTACATGAACACTAGTAGTTACCTCGTTTCACGGTGTATCATTGTGCAGAACTACCGAATGACGTGCTTATTACATGAACTCTAGTAGTTACCTCGCTTCACATAGTATCGTTGTGCAGAACTACCGTATGACGTGCTTATTACATGAACACTAGTAGTTACCTCGCTTCACGGTGTATCTTTGTGCAGAACTACCGAATGACGTGCTTATTACATGAACTTCTAGTAGTTACCTCGCTTCACATAGTATCGTTGTGCAGAACTACCACATGACGTGCTTATTACATGAACTTCTAGTAGTTACCTCGCTTCACGGTGTATCATTGTGCAGAACTACCGAATGACGTGCTTATTACATGAACTTCTAGTAGTTACCTCGCTTCACGGTGTATCATTGTGCAGAACTACCGCATGACGTGCTTATCACATGAACTTCTAGTAGTTACCTCGCTTCACATAGTATCGTTGTGCAGAACTACCACATGACGTGCTTATTACATGAACACTAGTAGTCACCTCGCTTCACGGTGTATCATTGTGCAGAACTACCGCATGACGTGCTTATTACATGAACTTCTAGTAGTTACCTCGCTTCACATAGTATCGTTGTGCAGAACTACCACATGACGTGCTTATTACATGAACACTAGTAGTTACCTCGCTTCACGGTGTATCATTGTGCAGAACTACCGCATGACGTGCTTATTACATGAACACTAGTGATCACCTCGCTTCACGGTGTATCATTGTGCAGAACTACCGCATGACGTGCTTATTACATGAACACTAGTAGTTACCTCGCTTCACGGTGTATCATTGTGCAGAACTACCGCATGACGTGCTTATTACATGAACACTAGTGATCACCTCGCTTCACGGTGTATCATTGTGCAGAACTACCGCATGACGTGCTTATTACATGAACACTAGTGATCACCTCACTTCACGGTGTATCTTTGTGCAGAACTACCGAATGACGTGCTTATTACATGAACTTCTAGTAGTTACCTCGCTTCACATAGTATCGTTGTGCAGAACTACTACATGACGTGCTTATTACATGAACACTAGTAGACACGTTGCTTCACGGTGTATCATTGTGCAGAACTACCGCATGACGTACTTATTACTTGAACACTAGTATTCACGTCGCTTCACGGTGTATCATTGTGCAGATCTAACGCATGACGTGCTTATTACATGAACACTAGTAGTTACCTCGCTTCACATAGTATCGTTGTGCAGAACTACCGTATGACGTACTTATTACATGAACACTAGTAGTCACCTGGCTTCACAGTGTATCATTGTGCAGAACTACCACATAACGTGCTTATTACATGAACACTAGTAGTCACCTGGCTTCACAGTGTATAATTGTGCAGAACTACCACATAACGTGCTTATTACATGAACACTAGTAGTCACCTGGCTTCACAGTGTATTATTGTGCAGAGCTACCACATAACGTGCTTATTACATGAACACTAGTACTTACCTTGCTTCACAGTGTATCATTGTGCAGAACTACCACATAACGTGCTTATTACATGAACACTAGTACTTACCTTGCTTCACAGTGTATCATTGTGCAGAACTACCACATAACGTGCTTATTACATGAACACTAATAGTCACCTGGCTTCACAGTGTATCATTGTGCAGAACTACCGTAAGACGTGCTTATTACATGAACACTAGTAGTCACCTGGCTTCACAGTGTATCATTGTGCAGAAATATCACATAACGTGCTTAGCTTATTACATGAACACTAGTAGTCACCTGGCTTCACAGTGTACAGTTGCGCAGAACTACCGCATGACGTGCTTATTACATGAACACTAGTAGTTACCTCGAATCACAGTGTATCGTTGTGCAGAACTACCGTATGACGTGCTTATTACATGAACACTAGTAGTTACCTAGCTTCACAGTGTATCGTTTTGCAGAACTACCGCATGACGTGCTTATTACATGAACACTAGTAGTTACCTCGCTTCACAGTGTATCGTTGTGCAGAACTACCGTATGACGTGCTTATTACATGAACACTAGTAGTTACCTAGCTTCACAATGTATCGTTGTGCAGAACTACCACATAACGTGCTTATTACATGAACACTAGTAGTTACCTAGCTTCACAGTGTATCGTTGTGCAGAACTACCGTATGACGTGCTTATTACATGAACACTAGTAGTTACCTAGCTTCACAGTGTATCGTTGTGCAGAACTACCGTATGACGTGCTTATTACATGAATACTAGTAGTAACCTAGCTTCACAGTGTATCGTTGTGCAGAACTACCGTATGACGTGCTTATTACATGAACACTAGTAGTTACCTAGCTTCACAGTGTATCGTTGTGCAGAACTACCGTATGACGTGCTTATTACATGAATACTAGTAGTAACCTAGCTTCACAGTGTATCGTTGTGCAGAACTACCGCATGACGTGCTTATTACATGAACACTAGTAGTTACCTAGCTTCACAGTGTATCGTTGTGCAGAACTACCGTATGACGTGCTTATTACATGAACACTAGTAGTTACCTAGCTTCACAATGTATCGTTGTGCAGAACTACCACATAACGTGCTTATTACATGAATACTAGTAGTAACCTAGCTTCACAGTGTATCGTTGTGCAGAACTACCACATGACGTGCTTATTACATGAACACTAGTAGTTACCTAGCTTCACAGTGTATCGTTGTGCAGAACTACCGTATGACGTGCTTATTACATGAATACTAGTAGTAACCTAGCTTCACAGTGTATCGTTGTGCAGAACTACCGCATGACGTGCTTATTACATGAACACTAGTAGTTACCTCGCTTCACAGTGTATCTTTGTGCAGAACATACATATCACACTATAATAAAATGAACGGTAAATACATATTACTCTTTATCGTATATTATATCAAATGAATGATATTACAAAATAAATACATAATACGGATATGTTAACTGTTTTATATTAAAAAAGGTTAAAGTTGTAAAAAAACTCACACTTCATTATTTTAATATTATCGGGAGCAAACTAGCTATGGTAGTAGCACATGTATATATTTACATGTAGTAGTAGTAGTAGTACATTCTCTGGCCCTATTCTTCTAAAACATTAAAATGGGGACTCCCTATTTCAAAATCCATCTTAAAATAAAAACTTGAAATGAAACAGAAACAGATCATTTACATAATTTAATCACACATTAGATAAAAAATGTTGTACTTAAAAATGTATTTTTGCCGAAAAAAATCATGATAATTTAATGAAGGTTTGATTAATGAAGGTTGATGAAGGGAGAGACCATGGATTATATATACGTAGTTCGATATTCAAAACTATACTCTCAGGTTGCTGGTCCGACTCTCATTAACTCTCACGTTATCAATGATAGCCTGGCATAACTAAAATATCTCGAGGACACTTTGGAGGCAGAGCAAATTCTGCGTTATTTTCTGAAAATTTTCCTCAGACAAAATTTACTAATATAACATGTTGAGCTAACTTGGCTACCTTACATACAAAATTAACTGCACCCACCCACCCTTTCTACGTATTCTTGCGACAAATAACATCCATTTTACACAATCTAAACACGAGTTATGCTAATTAAAAATCAGGCTCGTAAACACAGACATTATGCATATATTTTACGTGTGAAATGATGTAGGGATGTGATAAATTAACAATGGTGACCTATACAACGTCATATAGCTCTTTTACTACTGGTATTTATTTATGAAAAGTGAAGTATTTACATGGGAATAATTTACATCGGGAATTAAGAGCAAAGCCATGTTTCAGTGGTAGGAAGAAGCTGTGTGCATCTCCGGAACACAAACATCCGGTTCCTGATTAAGATCGGACAGATCTAAAAAGTAGCAGAATCTTGTTTGTTTAGGAGATGTCAAAACACACAAGTCACACATCAACATCTGTTTCTTGATCGTTGGAGGCAAGGGGAAGTAAAATGTTGGAACATCTTAGGTTTATTTTTGCATTAACACACTCTTTTTACATATTGTAAAAAGTAAATTTTTAGTATATAAAAAGAAAATCGTACAGGATTTATACTTATTCATTCCATTTAAATCAGGAACATGTAGGATTAAACGTAATCAATGCACTGTGTCCACTGTTACTCCCGCGTGGTCTTCACAATGTACAAGCTCTTACCACTCTTCGCACTGAACTTTACTCGTCTAACCATGATTAAACGTAATCAATGCACTGTGTCCACTGTTACTCCCGCGTGGTCTTCACAATGTACAAGCTCTTACCACTCTTCGCACTGAACTTTACTCTTCTAACCATGATTAAACGTAATCAATGCACTGTGTCCACTGTTACTCCCGCGTGGTCTTCACAATGTACAAGCTCTTACCACTCTTCGCACTGAACTTTACTCGTCTAACCATGATTAAACGTAATCAATGCACTGTGTCCACTGTTGACTGTTACTCCCGCGTGGTCTTCACAATGTACAAGCTCTTACCACTCTTCGCACTGAACTTTACACTTCTAACCATGATTAAACGTAATCAATGCACTGTGTCCACTGTTGACTGTCCCCGCGTGGTCTTCACATTGTACAAGCTCTTACCACTCTTCGCACTGAACTTTACTCTTCTAACCATGATTAAACGTAATCAATGCACTGTGTCCACTGTTACTCCCGCGTGGTCTTCACAATGTACAAGCTCTTACCACTCTTCGCACTGAACTTTACACTTCTAACCATGATTAAACGTAATCAATGCACTGTGTCCACTGTTGACTGTTACTCCCGCGTGGTCTTCACAATGTACAAGCTCTTACCACTCTTCGCACTGAACTTTACTCGTCTAACCATGATTAAACGTAATGAATGCACTGTGTCCACTGTTACTCCCGCGTGGTCTTCACAATGTACAAGCTCTTACCACTCTTCGCACTGAACTTTACTCGTCTAACCATGATTAAACGTAATCAATGCACTGTGTCCACTGTTACTCCCGCGTGGTCTTCACAATGTACAAGCTCTTACCACTCTTCGCACTGAACTTTACTCGTCTAACCATGATTAAACGTAATCAATGCACTGTGTCCACTGTTACTCCCGCGTGGTCTTCACAATGTACAAGCTCTTACCACTCTTCGCACTGAACTTTACTCGTCTAACCATGATTAAACGTAATCAATGCACTGTGTCCACTGTTACTCCCGCGTGGTCATCACAATGTACAAGCTCTTACCACTCTTCGCACTGAACTTTACTCGTCTAACCATGATTAAACGTAATCAATGCACTGTGTCCACTGTTACTCCCGCGTGGTCTTCACAATGTACAAGCTCTTACCACTCTTCGCACTGAACTTTACTCGTCTAACCATGATTAAACGTAATCAATGCACTGTGTCCACTGTTACTCCCCGCGTGGTCTTCACAATGTACAAGCTCTTACCACTCTTCGCACTGAACTTTACTCGTCTAACCATGATTAAACGTAATCAATGCACTGTGTCCACTGTTACTCCCGCGTGGTCATCACAATGTACAAGCTCTTACCACTCTTCGCACTGAACTTTACTCGTCTAACCATGATTAAACGTAATCAATGCACTGTGTCCACTGTTACTCCCGCGTGGTCATCACAATGTACAAGCTCTTACCACTCTTCGCACTGAACTTTACTCGTCTAACCATGATTAAACGTAATCAATGCACTGTGTCCACTGTCACTCCCGCGTGGTCTTCACAATGTACAAGCTCTTACCACTCTTCGCACTGAACTTTACTCGTCCAACCATGATTAAACGTAATCAATGCACTGTGTCCACTGTTACTCCCGCGTGGTCTTCACAATGTACAAGCTCTTACCACTCTTCGCACTGAACTTTACTCGTCCAACCATGATTAAACGTAATCAATGCACTGTGTCCACTGTTACTCCCGCGTGGTCTTCACAATGTACAAGCTCTTACCACTCTTCGCACTGAACTTTACTCGTCTAACCATGATTAAACGTAATCAATGCACTGTGTCCACTGTTACTCCCGCGTGGTCTTCACAATGTACAAGCTCTTACCACTCTTCGCACTGAACTTTACTCGTCTAACCATGATTAAACGTAATCAATGCACTGTGTCCACTGTTACTCCCGCGTGGTCATCACAATGTACAAGCTCTTACCACTCTTCGCACTGAACTTTACTCGTCTAACCATGATTAAACGTAATCAATGCACTGTGTCCACTGTTACTCCCGCGTGGTCTTCACAATGTACAAGCTCTTACCACTCTTCGCACTGAACTTTACTTGTCTAACCATGATTAGCATGCACATATCTAGTCAAATATTTAAGAATGGAACATAGTCAGTCTCTATAAGTCGGTTCTCTATTAGTCGTCTGGAGAAATATAATTTAGCCGCGCGACACTTGTGGGGGAGGGGGGCGCAGACACCGTGACCGTCGTCCAATCAACGCCAAAAGGGTGAGTCATGCCGGCGAAGAGAAGGGAATGTGGAGGAATTACAAATACAAAGCAAGAACAGAATAATAGGAAATATGATGTTCTTGTAACATTTTTATTTGAATAAATTTGCTGCTGGTCTCTCTCGATCTTTCAAGAGCCGGTGAACACTTTATATAGGTTAGGGGACAAACGAAATAGTTAACAGTTCTTCAATATAGCTATTTTGTATGCATCATGCGAATTGTAAGGCACTAAAATATGGCGGTTAACTACTATATAATATATGGCTACGCAATTATTATATTATATTTGCTTTCTTTGTAAACAATAACTATAAAAATAACATCATAACTACTACCCATAAGTGATTTAAGACTTAAATTAATGAAATTAAATATGTTTTAAAATAAACTCCGTTTCTAAGACGTGTCAACTACTCCAATTGTGAGCGTTAAGTTTGGTTTGCATTGGCTTGTAAGCGACTGTTTGGTTTGCATTGGCTTGTAAGCGAATGGTTGGTTTGCATTGGCTTGTAAGCCACTGTTTGGTTTGTATTGGCTTGTAAGCGACTGTTTATTTTGCATTGGCTTGTAAGCGAATGGTTGGTTTGCATTGGCTTGTAAGCGACTGTTTGGTTTGTATTGGCTTGTAAGCGACTGTTTATTTTGCATTGGCTTGTAAGCGAATGGTTGGTTTGCATTGGCTTGTAAGCGACTGTTTGGTTTGCATTGGCTTGTAAGCCACTGTTTGGTTTGACGGAATATTGGATTTAATATTTGTAATTATAATTATGAAACTAGCATATTTTTTACACATTAATATTAAAATATAATATATATATATATATATATATATATATATATATATAATATATATACACATATATATATATATTATTTATTTATCTGAATGCTGTAAAGCAATGCTACACATTAACAAAAATGTAGTCTCCTCAAATTTTAACATCTTTAGCTGAATTCAACTTTCTTACAGACATTAAGAGATGTTCTACTTTTAGTAAGTCTGTAGTTGGTTGTTATAATTTATTGATGATTTTCAATCGTAAACATAGTTTAACATTTTAAATGTATTTTAATTCAGGATCATTTAGGTTAGGGAAAGAAGGTCCGTCTCTAAGGTAGTTCCAACCCTAACACACATCAGTCACCCGATGTTTCTACCAGTGTTATTTCAGATCCGGCTGATCTTAATCATGAGTCAGGGTTTGTTGATGCTGAAGTTCTTCGTTCCTTTTGGGACGAAAATATAATCTTCAGAATGTATGGCTACACAGTATATACAGTATTTATCAGCTAAAAAATAAAAATTGGATACAAATCGGATAGAGAAGAAATGGTCATGTTTTAATAAACCAAACAACAATATTGTATTTAATGAAATTGAGTCATTAACATTGGCTACGAATGAAAAAGCACGCGTTTCGATGAGAGACTATCTGCGAAAACAAAGAAATATGAAACACTTGCTTAGGACTATTAGTGATAAAGTCATATAAATTAATTCACATGTGTTGTGTGAACAGTCTGAATGGTCGACTGCCATGCAAAACTAATGTAAACAAATTATTTACTTTTCTTTTTTCTGGATATAGAAAATAATATTCATTTTGCAATTCAACGCACAAAATAAGATGAAATCAATTTTTGATCAATGAGGAGGTGGAGAGGGAGAGGGAGAGGGAGGGAGGGAGGGAGGGAGGGGAGGGAGGGAGGGAGAGAGAGAGAGAGAGAGAGAGGGAGAGGGAGAGGGAGAGGGAGAGGGAGAGGAGAGGGAGAGGGAGAGGGAGAGGGAGAGGGAGAGGGAGAGGGAGAGGGAGAGGGAGAGGGGAGGGGGGAGGGGGAGGGGGAGGGGGAGGGGGAGGGGAGGGGGAGGAGGAGGGAGGGGGAGGAGGGAGGGGAGGGGAGGGGGGAGGGGAGGGGAGGGGAGGGGGAGGAGGGAGGGAGGGGGAGGGGAGAGGGAGGGAGGGAGGGAGGGAGGAGGGAGGGAGGGAGGGGAGGGAGGGAGGGAGGGAGGGAGGGAGGGAGGGAGGGAGGGAGGAGGGAGGGAGGGAGGGAGGGAGGAAGGAGGGAGGGAGGGAGGAGGAGAGGGAGGAGGGAGAGGGAGAGGAGAGAGGGAGAGAGAGGGAGAGGGAAGAGGGAGAGAGGGAGAGGAGAGAGAGAGAAGAGAGAGGAGAGGGAGAGGAGAGAGGGAGAGAGAGAGAGGAGAGAGAGAGAGAGAGGAGAGAGAGAGAGGAGAGAGAGAGAGAGAGGAGAGGAGAGAGAAGAGAGAGAGAGAGAGAGAGAGAGAGGGAGAGGAGAGGAGAGGAGAGGAGAGAGAGAGGGAGAGGGAGGAGGGAGGAGGGGAGGGGAGGGGAGGGGAAGGGGGAAGGGAGGAGGTGGGAGAGGTAGGGAGGGGAGGGAAATTGGAAGGGAGGGAGAGGGAGAGAGAGGGAGGGGGAGGGGAGGGGAGGGAGGGAGGGAAGGGGAAGGGAAAGGGGGGGGAGGGGAGGAGGGGAGGGGGGTGTGGGAGGGAGAGGGGGGATTGGGTTGGGGGGGTTGAGGGGGGGGGGGGGGTTATTTGAGGGAAAAGGGGGTGGGGGGGTGGAGGGAGGTGGGGTGTGAGAGGAGAGGAAGGAGGGGAAGAGAGAGAGAGGGGGGGAGGGGGGAAGAGGAGAGAGAGGAAGAGAAGAAGAGAGAGAAAGGGGAGAGAGAGAGAGTGAAAGAAAAGAGTGAGAAGTGTAGCTGGTAGAGAAGAGTGTGAGTTGAGAGAGAAAGGAAGAAGTGAGTAAGAAGATAAGAAATAGAGTAGATTAAAAATTAGAGATAAGTGAAGAGAGAAGAGGAGAGATAGAAAGAGAGAGAGAAAAAGTAAGAAATAGTGAGAGAAGTATATAGAGTAAAGAGTTTGAGGGAGAGTATGTAAAAGAGTTAAAGAAAGTGATGAGTGAAAGTCGAATTGAGTGAAGTAAAGAGATGGTGTAGAAGTGTGAGTGAAGTTGTAGGTTGGTAGTGAAAATTTGAGGATTTGTAAAGGGGAAGTGGAAGTAGTGTTAGGAGTGATGTAGGTTAGAGAAGTTTTAGAGTAGTGATAAAGGGTGTTGAGATGTTGAGTTAGATGATGTATATGAGGGTGGATGAGAGTTTGTTGTGTTGGAGAGTTAAGAGTTGAAGTATGTAGTTGTATTAGCTTAAAAGTAAGGAAGATGGAGAGAAAGGGAGTTGTAGAGAGTGAGTATGTTATGAGTGAGTTAGATGGGGTTAGAGAGAGATGGTGTATGAGATGTTAGGAGGAGAATGAGAAGGTAGTGTGTGGGATGAGTATGATGAGTAAGTTGAATGTGTTAGTGTGAAGCGGTGGGTGAGCGGAGGAAATGAGTAAGATTGAGTGTGTAGTGGTGGTTGTTGGGGAAGAGAATAGTTTGGATTCGTGAGTTAGAGTGAGAGAGAGAGAGAGGAGAGAGAGAGAGAGATAGAGGATGTTCAAGCTATAACACTTGAATTTTTTAGTTGTAAATATTTGATGAAACAATTCGTTTAGTTTTTTATCGGAATTTGAACGTTTAACTTATATAAATTACCACAAGTTTTATATTAAAAAAATTATCAAGTAACATCAAAGAACTGAAAACTAAACCACATCAAATGTGGTTCAATGAATTTTTTGTTGCTTTTTTAAAACCCTTAAAACTTTAATGTCGATAACATTTTGTCTGACAATATTAACATGAACAGAAGAATGAATGTCAACCAATGAGAACCGACCGTGAAGTTTGAACCCCATGAATGTGTGGTCAGAGGACTCTAGTCACGTACAACTTTATACACTCAATTCCACAACTTCGTGCTTATATATCGTCAAGCCTTTGGTTATCATTTACACTTTTATTTTACTAAATACATATATAAAATACAAAATATACTCAATACAATATTAAGACTAGAGTTCTCGGCCTTCTTGGACGGTCTTTCACAGGACTAATCTTAAACGGATAAGGGATTTTTATGTATTTTTTTCCAATTTTATTATGTTTGGGGTGTCATTTTGTAGGTTTTGAAATGGACGATGTTGATTGCTTAGTGTATTTTGATTTTTTACTTTAACGTTTGCTATCCACGTACTTAAAGTTATTAAAAATTAACTTTTCATAAAACTCAAACAAATTTACAAGAAAACCAGCAAGCAATCAACGTTGAGCATTTATTCAAGAATTTGTTAAAATTTTAATCGTACAAATCAGCGTATGAACAAATAATTTAATCAACCAACGTTCTGCTTGATTTGAGACAATTTAACATTGGTTTTGTGGAGAATAGATTCGTGCTGGCTGGAGACCTTGCAGCAGGACACAAGCACTTCTTACCACTCCAGGCCACCGTACATAACATTAACTTCGACGTCATAAATAATTACATTAAACGGAATTGACGCACAATTTATATGTTATGAAAAATAATTTATGTGATGGTCTTCATTGACAGTTTTATAATAAATAACTTCGACCAGGCCATTATCTGTGTCCCTAAGGATGGGAGGGTGGGAGTGACTCAGTCATCAGCAGGATGACGTCATCAATCACGGGATATCTGGGGGGGGGGGGGGAGCAATCTGCTGTGACGACACTGCTACTGCTCGTAAAAGGGTTTAGTTGGACCGTAAACGGAGTCAAGGAATTCATGCAGCTATCGTCGGCGCCTGAGTATGACCTACATATCTTGTTTACTTCCGAGTGATGAGTATTTTATCCAGTTGCATACGTTATCCTTCAACGTCTATAGCACAAAGTTATTGTAACAAGTACAAATAATGTTAAATAAGATGAAATATAATCATTGCATTTACCGCTAACTTGCAGCACCGTGTAAAAATACGAAGACCTTGCAGCAATGCTATCGTCTATCACGATATCGCAATGCTATCACGATATTCCAAACTCATATGCCAACAATATAGTTAGATTATTATCTTACAAAATATGTATTTAAAAAATATCATGATTTCAGGATAGGTTGGCAAGAAATGTTTAGTCTATCGTATTATATAAATTAGACCTCAACAGGAGTTGCATTAGACGAACTTTTCACTCCACTCTGTGAGGGAACACTATCAAATAATTATTTTGTTTACATTTATTAATTTATAATTAATATTTACCAACTTTTTAATTTATTTATTTTGCGTATGTAATTTAGTTACACGTATTAGCACTTCATTTTACACCTATTTATTGCATGTCTGCATTTAAGAAATGAACTTAACCAATTTAAAAAATTAAGTCATAGTAAAATATATACAGTACAAGTAGGTTACTTGAGTCTTAGTGTTAAAATATTAATCTTGCATCCTGAGTCTGTAGCTAAATGTTCTAAATACAACTTCCTCAACTATTCAACGCCCACTCGGAGGAAGGCCTCCTGAAAAGAACGCTACTAGTCATCATTTATGTGATTCATAGTTTATGCTTGAGCTCTGCAATAACGTGACAGATAGATGTTTGCCAGTCCACACTTGTTACTTCCAACAGTTACTCACTAACTAGTCTAGTCCTTAAGAGGAAGTTAGTTCCATTTATCTCAGCCGTAAGGACTGAAGCTAAACAATCCAAAGGTAACACCTTCTGTCATGTGCTCCCAAACAATCCGGAGGTAACACCTAATGTCATGTGCACCCAGACAATCCCAAGGTAACACCTACTGTCATGTGCACACAAACAATCCAAAGGTAACACCTACTGTCATGTGCACCCAAACAATCCACAGGTAACACCTACTGTCATGTGCACCCAAACAATCCAAAGGTAACACCTACTGTCATGTGCACCCAGGCAATCCCAAGGTAACACCTACTGTCATGTGCACCCAGACAATCCAAAGGTAACACCTACTGGCATGTGCACCCAAACAATCCAAAGGTCACAACTACTGTATTGTGCACCCAGACAATCCAAAGGTAACGCCTACTGTCATGTGCACCCAGACAATCCAAAGGTAACACCTACTGTCATGTGCACCCAAACAATCCAAAGGTCACAACTACTGACTTGTGCACCCAGACAATCCAAAGGTAACACCTAATGTCATGTGCACCCAAACAATCCAAAGGTAACACCTACTGTCATGTGTACCCAGACAATCCAAAGGTAACACCTACTGTCATAATTTAAAAAAGAAGAAATGAACACATTTACAATTATAAAAAAGGAAATATAGAACAATCAAAATTAGTTGAACATGCTATTAATAAAAACCTCATATAAATTTTAATTCTACAAGTGTAATTTTAAAAGAACTCTTATGGACCAAAAGAAACCAAATTGAAAGTGCATGTATGGCAGTTATGAAAGATGAATGAATGTATTTCCCAACCGTCTCTAAAATTTAGTAATATATTTTTACCTTTAATTAAAGATGAAATATCATAGAAAATTTAAAACTCTAAACAATATTTTAATTCATAATAATTCTTATTTATCAAATTTAGCCACTTAAGTTTAATTTAACTAGTATTTAATGTTTTACATGTGGTTTTTTTGTTATTTTTATTCACATGTTTTCTGTTTATACTGTATTTACAACTGAAGATGCCTTAACCGGCGAAAGCGCTCTTGATGAAAATTAAATTTGTGGAATTTACTAAAAAATGACTTTCTATTTACAATTATAAGGTATTGTAATATTGATGATTTATAATTGTAATAACGATAACTATCATAAGGTTTATGGGTTGTCAAAATGACGTACGCTGGAATACAAGGGAGACTAAGGAGGGGATCTCAGCAGGAGTATTGTAACCCACCCCTCGGTGCACTTCAATATTGATGATTTATCGTCTAGATGACAATCGTCAAATATTTGTTTGCACAATAACCCCGATGTGATAGGGGGGGGGGGGTTAATCATGCGCTATTCATGTAAGGAAGGACATTGTTGGGGGGAGATGAGGGGGCATTCAAGAATGTCATTCTTTACTGATACGAATTGAGAAATGTATTTAGTTCAAAATTTAAGAATAAAAGTAAAGTAATATAAGTAAAGTAATACAAGAATAAATAAAAAAAAGTAAAACAAAATATCGCTTCCAAATGCATTGTGGTTTCAATGATCAATTCAAACTACTGACTTATGTCAAGCAAACCTTTATGATCAATAATTTATAAAGTACATATTATTATTATTCACATTCCCGTATAGGCCCATCAGGCCTCGCCATGTACAGTCAACGATGTTTTGATGAGTTGGTCTTTCTTTAAGACCATTCTAGCTGCAATCTTTCGAAATGAGCTTTCTTTCTTTCGATCCTTTTCCTTCCATAAGCTGGTCAACTTTCTAATCAAATATCTGTTGACTCAATGTGGTCTGTTTGAAATATCAGTTTAGCTGATTTTATAATTTGTGTTATTGTACCAATCCATTTCATCGTTTCTGTTTTAGCTCTACTTTGATTTTTACAAAGTTCTATCACCTGCTTTGATGACCTAGTAGACTTAGTAGTTAAGCCCCGTCTACACGGGACTCGACTAGTCGCTGATGACCTAGATGTTTGGATGGATAGACGAGCCATCACGAGCAAACGCGAGCCAGCTGTCTAAACGGCGCGGGGTGGCTCGTGATATGTGTAGGCTCGTGGAGAGAAGGCCGAGCCAGTGGGCCATGTTTTGCCTACTTAAGAAATTATACACTGTTTTATGTTATATAAAATTTTATAATAGCCTCTAGTTTGACGACAGAAAACGAAATAAACCCTGAGTAGCTAAATGAAATGGAAAAAGACAATTTTTTGTTGGTAAAGGGTGATTTTTCAAAATTTTAATAATTAGGAGGGAAATAATGTACAGTACAGTAATATTGCATTGTAATACAATAATTCAATAATATTCTATACATTGCCAAATATATATTGCTAAATATAGCACCTTTTGCCGTATAAACCTTGAACTGGGATATGTAAAATGGATATAAATAAATTTGATTTATAAAAATTAATAATAAATAACAAGAATTCTTACATAGTACTTATTATAAAAGTAATAATACAGACGAGAAACAAGTTCCCGACGAAGAAGTACGAAAAGGGGCCACCACAGACTCAAACCATTACCTCACAAGAATCAAAATCACTTACACCAAGAGAATAAACTAGAAGAAAACACACATAGGCTACAGTAATTTGACACGAACAAAAATAAAACATTCAGTCATCACATAAGAATGGGAAAAAGAACAAGCAAACAACTGGGAAATGATCAAAAAGAAAATCACCGAGAAAGCCAAAGAAATATTAAAAATTAACCCACCCACCCACCCATACACGTACAGTGGTATTGACCCACCCGCCCACCCATACACGCACAGTGGTATTGGTGCGTTGCGTGTAAAGGGGGATATGCTATCAGAATGTTTTCCTTTGAAAAGATGATATATTCACAGATGACTAATTCTCTCATCGAGTTGTTATCTGAGGTAAAGTTTTCATGGTCATCGATTATCATGTTTTTTAGCACTGCCAAGAATTAGTTCACAGTTATTTTTGCTTAAAATATTTATTTTCCTGCTTGGAAATCTGCCACTACATCTGAATCTACAGTTCGTATTAATAATATACAGTACGACTTAACATGCAGAAGTAGGCGTCCATCTGCTTCTTCGTGTGAGGCAGTGAAATGCTCGATACATCTATAGTTGTTGATGTAATAACTCGTTCATCATAAGTACAGATAATATCTTTTCCTGGAAACTCATCACCTACAGTTTTCTTAGCAAGCAACTGGAACAATTGTATTTTGTTTTCGTTGACACACAGGATTTGCTAAACTTTATTGGATTTGCAGTCGAATTTAATATTTGGGACTTCAATATTTAGTTATGTCATTACCTCTTGTTTCTCAAGTATCTGCCTAAAAAGCTATGTAATTTATAGTATATCTATCAAACACAATATCTAGTTGAGAATTATTCTTCAGTTGCTGTAAGGAATATTATTTGATAACGTGTTTATAGTACCCGGGAAATGTTGTAGAGATGCCAGGATTAAGCATGTGTACTACGTCTGCACCATCAAATAGTTTACCTGTTATATTAGATTGGCTATGATTAAAAGTAGTGTCATGTTTTGTTTGAATGCACTCAATGATATCTGACTTGTTGAACGGGTTTCGTAGTTTTCCACTATCTGATATGCAGAACACGTTGGAATCTTAATGCAAATTAAAAATCTTGAGCTTTGCCTTATCTGTTTTCTTTGTTATGGATTTGATTTTGTGAATATTGATTCAAGCAATAATCTCATCAATTGAATGTTGTACTTGATGGATACGGGACACAACATATTTATCATACTGTTTTTCGTCTAAATGAAATGCTTTCGTAATACAATTAACAGCTTTGAATTATGGAATTAGTTTGGAGGTCCCTATTGACACCAAATTGGTTTTTGCGAACGGACTTACTTTTTCGATAAATACATTAATCATTTCTTTGGCAGGAGCTAAGAACATATTCTCGAATGCGTTATCTTTATAACTATTTGCACTAAAGTATTGTTAATCATTTAAATTTAATTTATCTTCTAATTATTCAATAAAAGAAATAATTCTCGGGCCTGCTACCATCCACATAAGCAAAGCATTTTCACTATCAAGGGTTCCAATAGCTCGACCTGCAACCTTTATAAATTTGTTATTGAATTCATAAAGCTGATCGTCGGATATTGCAGAACATGGTTTAGGATGTTTGCTGCTTGTAAAGGTGCCACGTAGAAATTCAGAATGTATATCTACTGTAGTTGTTTTTTATGGAAGATCCTGTAAAGTCCGTACGAATATTGGCAACCAACGGGATCGCGTCCAACGCAAATGTCCATCCATGAACATAAGTGTCGATGTGCATTGCTAAGTTTGATGTACAACTACTCCGTATAAGTTGCACAAGAGGAGACTCCAGTTTGATTACTGTGTTCCAATATTGGAACTGACGGTGAATATCTGTTTCGTTAGTCTGAGCTCTGGTAGTATGCTAATTTATTCATAACATTTTAACCATCGTTTTATCTTGTCTTCTTATCGCTATGTTTGAAAGTAATTTGCTCTTTCGTGTGTTTTCTCATTGTTTGCCTGATTCGTTTCAATGTTATCCTCTTATTCTGTTGAATTCTTGTAGTGTTTCTTCTGTTCTATTCCTATTGTACTTTTAGTATGCCACATCCTGTTCTCTAGTGTTCCATCACAATCACTCTTCCACTATGGATGTTTGGTGTTCTCTTTTAGTGGTATTATTATTATTATGTATATATATATATATTTTTTTGCTTTCTCAGTGATTTTCTTTTTTATCGTTCCCTAGTTGTTTGCTTGTTCTTCTCCCATTCTCATGTAATATCTGTGTGTTTAATATTTTTTGTGTCAAATTTTTGTATGTGTGTTTTCTTCTGGTTTGTTCTCTTGGGTGTGAGTTTGATTTTGATTCTTGTGAGGTAATGGTCTGAGTCTGTGGTGGCCCCTTTTCGTACTTCTACGTCGAGAACTTGTTTCTCGTCTGTATTATTACTTTTATAATAAGTATTTTATAAGAATTCTTGTTATTTATTATTATTTTTGTATTTAAATCAAATTTATTTATATTCATTTCTTCAATCAAATCAAATAAATTATATTCATATCAATTTATTTATATTCCCAGTTCAAGACATCTAAAGGTTTCTACGGCAAAGGGTACTATAATTGGCTATGTATAGAATATTATTGAATTATTTTATTACATTGGAATATTACTGTACTGTGCATTATTTTCCTTCTAATTATTGTAATGAATAGTTAACTTTTATATTAATAATATTCCTTTAGTATTCTTTTTTAAACGAAAATAAAACTTGCACAGTACTTTAAAAGTCAAAATTTATTCATAAATAGGAAAAATTATAATAATTCGATAGGTATTTCAAGATTCATAAAGTCACTATATTGTTTACTCCAAGAAATACACAAATTATATCGTTTCCATAATGACTTTACTATGCAAGGCTAATTTGTTTTGGCATATATTTACGAGCTATGTATGATGAAGTAACAGTTATGTATAACATTCAAATGGTAATTATCCAGCAAAAAAATGTATAGAACATGTTTTCACCTAAAGATAACGAATTTCACGTTATTTAGGAAAATTATCAAAAAAATAAAAATAAAAAACAATTGTTTAAATAAAGCAACAAATATTTCTCGTATAGTTCAAGTAAACACTAGTGTCATGTATACAGTTTGAAAGCGTGTTTTCTCGTATATAATAATCACTAACAATATAGGTAAATATAAAATTATAAAATGAAGTTATGCAGGGAAATGTACAAGCATGTCAAACACTTTTGGCAGCCATAGTGATGACGTCATAGAAGCCGATAGAGGGGCAGACAGAATCGGCTATCTCAGTTCAAAAGGGCTCATTGTGAAATGTTTTGCCATTATTCTGTGCTTATCGACCCCACTAAAAAGAAGTGTTGTATAAAACAACTTATGCTTGTTTTCAACTGTTAAAAAACCTTGAAAAAATGTATTATGTCATTCATGAAATGCAGCAGGTTATTTTAGCTGAAATATTTATTTATTTGCTTTTACAATTTGAGAATCACATAATATACTTCAAAAAATTAAACTGTCAAAACTACCTCACGTATCAATTCTGACTAAAATTTCAAAACAAACTTAACCAACAAACACATCTAAACAAAAAACATGTAAATAAAGGTTTGTACTAATTTACATGTGCTGGTTTACAGGGTTGCAAATTGAGCACATGTAAACTAGTAACATAGGCTATTTAGGTTTTGCTAAGTTTTACTACGTTCATAGACTAAACGGACCCAAACAGTTTAGTTTGTACAGATATTAAGTTTTTAAGCCGAATGGATGCGAGTGTAGTACTTTGGACAGTCAAATTTCAAAATATTTGTTGCTTATTAACATAATATAATATTTCTTGCGTAGATTGTTATAATAAATTTCGTACAGTGTTAATTGCTTGTTAACATTTTATTTAAATGTTTAAGTAGAATTAATATGAGTATGAAAAACCATGTGAGATAGTTTTGAGAGTTGAATTTTTAAAGTTGTTTCCTGAAGTATATGTGATTCTTAAATTTCAAAAGAAGCTAAATAAATATTTCAGCTACAATAACCAGTTGCATTTCATGAATTACATACTACATTTTTTCAAAGGTTTTCTAACAGTAGGAAAAAAGCAAAGTTGTTTGATAGAAAACTGTTATTTTTAGAAGATCTTTAAATTGATTTTGTACCACTCAAGATATGATTAAATTTAAAAATGTTAAAACATCGCCCTTTACTAAATAAAATCCTTTCTTGTCCATTTTATTTAGATAATCAGATTTTATATATTTTAAATAAAAAAAATTATAAATGTTTAAATAACAAGACTTGCAACTTTAATTTATGATTTATTTTATAAATCAATATCACCGTACGTGTATGGGTGGGCCAATACTACTAACTGTTGAAACATCGTACGTGTCCTCGGTAACGCCAGTTGGTAATACCTCTTACTCGCTGCACGGTGACATTACCACCTTCGGCCTCAGTATGTGGATCGTGACTACATTAATACATTCATGTCTAAAGATTTGAGAATTGACCTCAGGCCATTCAGTTTCGAAGGTGAGTGTCCAATGTAACATAAAACACTACTGGGAAGATTATAATTTTTGACTTATAGGAATTCTACATTTTTCAAAACTCGAATTTGGTGGCCAATTTCAAAATACGCACAAATGAAGTCATGTGGAATATCAGAGTAAAGCTGATTTTTTGTTAGAAATAATTTTAAATTGGAATGAACATAACTCAAATGGTAAAACAATTAGTGTATTCCGTAAATGTCATAATTTTCCATAAAACGTTCGCCATTTTGAAATAAATTAAGATTAGTTAATTTTCTTTACGCCATTGAGTTTCTTTCAACAAGACCTTTAAAATGGTGTATTACTTGTCCTATGTTCACGTTTAAAATTTTCGAAATTCGAACCCACAATCCTTAGTTTTGGAGGACACTCTACTTAGATTTTGATGAAAATATTTGCTATAGACTCGCCATGTACTACTTATGGGGAAAGAATTTTGTTTTATGCCTCTAAACCAAACCGTTCACCCGCTATACGTATTGCACGGGTGGTCTGCCTCACCCTGTATAATATGCTATTAATATGCTTTTTAATATCATGAGTGAATTATATTTTTATTACATTAGTTGCTTTAAGAATGTTTTATTTAGTATATTTGCTAAACTGAATTGAAAATCTTACAACTTGTGTCATTTTCAATTCATTCCGGTTAAAAACGATCAGTTTATTGTACAACTCAAATCAATTGTTTTTCTATGTTAAAATTGTCCGATTGGCTTCGTTTTTTGACACTAATAATCAGTTAAATCTGCATTACCCAGTTAAACGCTAAATAGTTTCAAATTCGCACTAAAAAATTAATTTGTACCTTCCTATATTCTTTCCAATTCTGAGTTACCAGTGCGAACTTAAACAGGCCGTGTAGACACTAGCTCGAGCTGATCCAAGCTCGCGTTTTGCCGAGTCCAAACACGTTGATGTTTCGTGATTTACTGATAACTTGCGGGAACTGACTTGGGGTGACTTGGGCTGGTACAAAACACCCCGAGCTAGCTCGCCAAATCGCGAACTTGCTGTCAAACGGAGCTGTGTAGACGGAGCTTTAGTCTCCTCGTGTCGGAATGTGTGTTGTTTTCTCATTACTGTATAGTACTCATACTGTAAGTTTGACAGTCAGTATTTAATATACTTATTATTTTTTAGTAATCCTTTTTCCTACTAAATTTTAAATTTTGTTTGATGTCGATATTTCTGCTTAAAACTAAAGTCTCAGCCCCACGGAGGCATTTAAGTTTCATTAATGTCATAAGGTGTTTGAAAAAGCACCCTCATATATAAAGTATATGACGAAGTTCAAATTTAACTCATTTTCGCGTACTATTACTAATTTAAGATTAATATACTGTTTTACTTCAGGATGTAACACATACATAAACTTATACAGTACAGATATCAATAACTGAATTATACCATGGGGTCAATTAAACTGATAGCCTATGTGGGCGCACATACAGTACCTACACAGATATCGATTGTACACATATTAGAAAGAGTTGAATTGAAAAATCGCTGAAATTACGGCCAAGAAGAGACGCGTTCGTTTCGCGATCGGGAGAGACAGAATGCAGTTAAGACTGACAGAGACAAATAGACGCCTGCGAGCATGGATGGTATCCGACTCGCTCACTGCTCCCCGACTTATCTTCCAACGAAATATATCACTTCAGTCAGAATTTAAATTAAAACTAAAATTAAGTTTCAATTAAAGATCTTGAAAATGAATTCAGTTTAATTTAGAATGATGCCAAATATTGGCAGGCAAGACAATCTAATGGTTATAGTACAAAGAAAATGTAAGATTCTCAGACAATTAACATAGTAGTTAATTGTAACGTGAGTCAAATATGATTGATGGTTTACGTTCGCAGATGTATAAAATCATGTCTTGCACTTCTTTTCTTAAGAATTGATCTCTACCAGTTTAAATTTTGAACAATTTTACAAGAGATGGATCGTAGGAAGCAATTAAAGTTACATAACTGTTTTAGTTAAAAAAAGTCTGACAAAAATTACTCATAAACACATTAATTTGTTGCATTGAGTCAGAATGAAGACAAAGGTAATACTCGATATTTATAAGGATAATTTACTAGCTGTTAAGAAGTAAGTGTAATTTTTTAGTAGAACATAACCAACAAATGTTTTATTAAAATGTAATGTGAATAGCTTTACCAAAAAAAAACTTATGCTTTTTAAGGTGCCGAGAACATGAAATTACATTACATAGAAAAAATGTGTGGCTAGTGCGTTGAAGTAAATAATGAAAAAAATGAGTACAACGAAATTATATCATAGAATGTAACTTAGTGACAAATGCAATAAATAATGGTATACCGAATCATAATTACATACAAAAAACTAACTTTGGAAACATCCTGACGAGCAACTGTTTTGTACTATTCGAGTTTTCCTTACGGATTTAACACGAAAGAAGAGAATATCCGCTGTACATTATCTGATTTCGTAGGCTTAAGCGGCCGGTGTCATTTCTAATAACTAAAGCTTTCGGTAACTACCGCGTTGAGGTGTTAATTACAATATTTACATCACCAAACGTTTCGCCCACACTGTGATGTTGCATCCTCAGTGACAATAGCCTGGAGTTTGCATTGCCAAGTGATATTTTTCCATGAGACTGACTTCAGTCTCATGGAAAATTTTCCGAATGAACGGTTGAAAACACTTACATAAAATGAAAACAGATAAAACTGAGAAGAAAATTTTAAAACTGAGAAAAAAATAAATGATTATGAAACACTGCTTTCCGATAACAAGTACACCACATACACTATGCTTTACCCACACGTCAACTACCACAGTACGTGTATGGGTGGGAGGGTCACTACCACTGTACGTATGAATGTGGATTAAGTTGGACAATAGGAAATGTCTATAGGAATACTTGAGTTGAGATAAAGGAATGCTGGTGACGACAGGAGCATTGCACCAAGTAGTTGTACGTAAAAATATTTAGTTTGTCCCAGTATTTAGAATATCTGAAGTGCTGAGTAAAACGTGCAGTGTAAAGTCGTGTGTGGTGCAGTCAAGTAGCTGTCACGAGGAGGCACAAGTGTCATTGTTAATTAGGGAGGCAAATACAGCTGCTCGAGTGGAAGGGTGTCATCGCACACATAGCGTATAGATGGGGGAGTATGAAACATGTCAAGTAGTTGACAAGAGGATGCGCAAGAAGTGCAAGTGTCTTGGTCAATTAGGTAGCGTGTGTGGCAGCCTGGCAGTCCATGTGGAAGGGTGTCCTATCCTCTCCCACCACGGCAAACATTTTGAGGCAAGACACACTGAGTGTATACGGGGGATGTGGGAGTTAAGGCACATGTAATCTGAAAAGGTTGTGCAGAAAGTGTAAGTCATTGTCGTTTAGGTAGCCTGTGTGAAAGTCTAGGTTGAAGTGTGTCTAAGGATGTTTTATCTCACCACGGCAAACATCCTGATACAAGACACAGATTATTGTGTCTTAAGGTGGTGCAATCGGTTTTCGGTGAGTGGATCATTTTTCAATTGTATAATCAAAATTAGTTAATGTACCTTCCCTTGAGAGGGAATAAAAATGTTTAACCACAACATTAGAACTTGTGGCCTTATGAAGTGCCTATGATTTAGCTATGCTTTAGATGAAGCCTTATGATTTAGCTAATTTTAAAACCAGCATAATACGTTCAAATCACAAGTTTAATACTTTATAACTACGTTTTTTACACATAACTAAATTAAAATGTTTTTAATTTTTTTTATGTAAAAATATTTATCATTTTAAAGGTCAAAAAAAGTTATTTTTACCTTTAAGATTATAAATATTTTTACATTTAAAAAATGTTAATCCCTTTAGTTATATGTTAATAAACGTAGTTATAAAAAATTAAACTTGTACTTCGAACGGTTTTGTCTTATGCTCGATTTAAAATCAGCTAAATTCACCACTTCATAAGGCCACAAGTTTTAATGTAGTGGTTAAAAAAATGTTGTATATTTCCTTCTCAAGGGAAGGTATTCCTAATTTTGATGGTCCAATTGGACAAAAATTAACTCACAGACAACCGATTGCACCAACTTAAACGGGAGGGTTCTTCTCTCTAA